>JBBKCR010000022.1:1488832-1505388 GCA_037577295.1 Ladigesia roloffi
TAATTCAAATTCAGGTGTTTGGTGCATAAATTAAGGTAGAATTAAGAATATTTTAAGTACATTGTGTTTCATAGTGACTGTTGGTGATGAACTTAATGTCTTCCTGTGTTTACCAGCATTAATCACTGAGGTCATTAAAAATGTATTGAATACCCTGTTCTGAAATGTGTGCCATAATTCTGGCTTAGAAAAAGTGGTAAAGATTAGGAAACCCTGTGGGGCAGCCCTGCTACATTCCTGCCGAAGGAAATTAAAGTCATTTGACAAGCATAATACTTTAATAAACAGAGGCATGCTGTCGTTACCGATAAAAACGTTGGCTCATATTTATCATTAATACATGAGACTCATCTTCTTCCTGCAAAAGTGATTGATTGTTTTTTGTTTCAATACAGTCTTGCTTGATTTATAGAGTACCACCTTAAAATGAGAGTTTTGAATGATCCAGTAACTTTAAATTGGTTCGTTTTACACTTAAATGTATAATTTTCATGTAAATTATTAAAATGAAATAATTATTTTCATATGTGCTGCTATTCCTTTTTATACAGCCTTAATTTTAGTTAAAAAATATCTCAAGCATTGAACGTGGACTTCATATGACCCAGATCAGTTTCACACATGGAGGATTCAGGGTTTCTAAGGTTCTGGTAATTAGTGAGTCAGGAGAGCAGAGACACAGCCTCAGCATTTTCTCCATCATAACCGCAGGCATTCATTCACTCGGCTTATTTTTAGTGTGTGTGTGTGTGTTTTGTTTAGTTTGCCTTGTTTTCCTACTGACCATTCACACCCTCTCTTGGGGTCAGATGCAGGCCAGCCCCAGTTTTATTCAGTGAAGTTCATTAGTGTGTTGGTGGGAGAATGCTGTGCCTCAGTGCTGGAGGTGACATTGCTGGTTTGGGGGTTCTTTGCGCAAATGCTTATCACTTATTGCTGTGGCACCAGGAACACTGCTGTGAAGTCAAACCTAGGTCATCTTCCAATGAGAACTGTGGGTCTGCTCTCTCTTTTGTTGGTTTGCCCCTTTGCCTGTGATTCACCCCAGGA
Source organism: Ladigesia roloffi (assembly GCA_037577295.1). Taxonomy (NCBI): domain Eukaryota; kingdom Metazoa; phylum Chordata; class Actinopteri; order Characiformes; family Alestidae; genus Ladigesia; species Ladigesia roloffi. Next base: position 1,489,883 of record JBBKCR010000022.1, read on the forward strand.
AAAGTCCTGATCTTTGAGAAGAAGGGACTCTTGTTAGCCGTCAGAGTCTGATTGCTCAAAACTGCTTAGTACACACAAGCTGTTCTGTTTTGCTGGATCACAGCACACTTTTTGTGAGGAAATGTAACCACACGGTCAGGAATAGATGTGGAGGTAAACATCGGTGGGCTCAAAACGACTTTTTTTCTCTTCCATTCGGCCAGATCCTAGAGTATCCCAGCCCACACTGCAGTCAGGCTTTCCAGAGAACACCACCGTGATGGTTGGAGGCCAGGCGAAGCTGGTGTGCAAAGTCCATCGGCCAGCCACCACACGTCTCCAGTGGTTCAAGAAGGAGAGCAATGGTGCAGGGCCTGATGGATCACCACTTCTTAAGGCTCTCACTGTAAGAAAGTGATTTAAAGAACCCCCCTGAAACATATTTCTGTCTTATTCTGAGACTGGGAGTAATACTGGATTCGTTTCCCTCCGCAGCCTCTTTACAAAACCTCCAAAGTCAACATACTTCCTCTGGCGAACGTCTCCTTGGAAGACGCCGGAGAGTATGTGTGTGTGGCGGAGAACTCTGCTGGACGGGACACTCGTTCGGCTTGGCTGGAAGTCTTATCAGGTGAATAGTTGCTTCATTTCGTGAGGAAGAATACCATATTTTTATGATGAGTCATTGTCAAAGTTGATTTCCCTTGCAGAACTCCTTCCTTCTCGATCCATGGCATCAATGACAACCCCAGAGACATCAACAGGTATGACAAACTCAGATTTTGGTCAGTGCTTAGTAAAAAAGAGATGGTGCAACAGGATCATGAGTGCTTTGAGATTAAGAGCTAGTGTAGGAAGGTTAACGCTGAGCATCTTGTGACATTTGCACCAATCAGATGAAGGATTCATCTGTTTTTCCCCCCTGAAACAGGTTCTGAGGAGCTGAGTGAAGAAACATCAGAGCACCTCGTCCTGGAGCCGGGCGATGTGCTTAAACTACGCTGCGACACAAATCGTCCTGGAGCTGTCCATTGGTTCAAAGGAGATGCACGGTTACAGCACAGTGCTCGGATGCAGATTAGAGCAGGAGTCATCGAGATTACAGACGCAACGTATGAGGACTCCGGGGTGTATGTCTGCATGCTTCGTGGGACCAGAGAGGCTCTGCGCAATTTCACCATAACTGTTGCAGGTATGATTAGTCACATCATGACACAGTCACCTTTCAATGTCTTTCAATGCAGAGATGTAATCTGTCAATTGTTAACCTTTCAGATGCAATGGGATCAGGAAATGACGATGAAGACAATGATCTAGAAGACCCTGGTACCGAGACAGAAAACGACCAAGTCTACTTCTCCAGAGGTTTGTGCAGTGAACACTGTAACTGTAATAATGCAAATCTGCTCGTATGTCCGGGTACTTGGACGTTGTCTTTGGTCTCATCATTCTGTTCCTTCCTAAGGACCGTACTGGACCCACATTCAGCGTATGGATAAAAAACTTTACGCTGTCCCAGCTGGAAACACAGTTAAATTTCGTTGCCCAGCTACAGGAAGCCCTCTTCCTACAATTCGATGGCTAAAAAATGGCAGAGAGTTCCGAGGAGAGCATAGGATTGGAGGGATCAAGGTGAGATGTTCTACTAATCGAACCAAATGGCCATTCTCACTAACCCCAGTTTAACATTTGTTATAGTAGTTTGAAATAAAGATATTTTCTAAATGAGTTTCATTCATGATACCTTCCAGCTGCGACATCAGCACTGGAGCCTTGTGATGGAGAGTGTGGTGCCATCGGATCGTGGGAACTACACTTGCGTGGTGGAGAACAAATACGGCTCAATCGCTCATAGCTACCTGTTGGACGTGCTGGGTAAGTAGACAGTGTTCCGGCTCCAAGTGGAGCCACTGAGGGCAAGCCTTGCTCAGCAAATGTCAGGGGCAATAAGTATCAAACCAGGCTGGCCCAGTGCTGGCAGCTCAGTGGTGCCTCACAGTTTGAATGAACGCATCTTAGAGCCGTGAAGCTGTAGTCACACCACAGGCATCCTGGCTCAGTTCGGGCTTCAACTGTCAACTAATATATTTAAAAGAGCACAAGAAAAGAGCAATAAATATCAGCATAGTAGGGAAGGGAAAGTTGGAAAGAGGGATTGGTAAGTGGTACGTGCCTGGAAGCACAGTGGGCTGGGCATGCAGACTGGTTTTCTACCTGACCTGTGACAGACCTGTTTGTTAAGAGTCTGACGTGGGGTCAACTGCTGTCTCCGAGCAGGGAGGGGGTAAAAAGAGCTGGGGCAGGGAAGGGAGGGGGGTGGCGGGCAGAACTGAGTAACATCAAAGCACTGTGGCACACGGGCCTGGCTCCGAACTTCCCTAAAGGAATCAATTAGTGCATGTTTGGCCATCTTTATCTGTTTATCTCTCTCTCAGCTTTGGACCATCTTATCAGATTAACACGTGTAATTGTTTTTCTGTGGAAACAATTATGAAAAGCGTATGACATACTTACTGCCAATATGAGTCAGATACATTTATGTGCATATTAATTGGGAAAAGAAGCTAAGCAGAAAATATGGGCCACTTTGGTAGCACAGATGTTTTTGAGTGGTAAACTACCCTTACAAACTATGGTTTCCATAGTTACCCAAAAAAACATGAAAACCGGCGAACCATGGTAAGCCATGGTTATTTGATCATAGTAAAACCATGGTTAATTTTGGTAAGGGTACATATGTATGGGTGAGATTCTGAGAAAAATGTTTATCTTTCCTTTTCAGAGCGCTCTCCTCACAGGCCCATCCTTCAAGCCGGTCTGCCAACCAACACTACAGCAGTGGTGGGAGGGGATGCCCAGTTCCTCTGTAAGGTCTACAGCGATGCTCAGCCACACATCCAGTGGCTAAAGCACATTGAGATGAATGGCAGCCGCTACGGGGCTGATGGCATTCCCTATGTGAAAGTTGTCAAGGTATTTAAAGAGATGCCTATTTAAAAACACGCTGGGTTATACATCTACTTGATTACAACCTTTTGAAAGAGCGGGACACAGTCAACAAGGGCTAAAATTCCTGAGAAGATGCTAACTTTTTTTTACCTTTATTTGTAGACAGGCAGCCTAAACATGTCTGAGGTGGAGGTACTCTATCTGACAAATGTCACTATGGAGGATGCTGGGGAGTACACCTGCTTAGCTGGAAACTCTATTGGCTTTTCTCACCAGTCTGCATGGCTCACGGTCTTATCAGGTATGTTAGATGTTCTGTTACGATGCAGACACACATTGTTAATGAGAATTTTGTTTTCTTGTGTCATCACACAACTTCAACTCTGTTGTCTATTCACAGAGGAAGATGTGGCCAAAGAAATTGACCTAATGGAGACCAAATACACCGACATCATAATCTATGCCTCGGGCTTCCTGGCTTTGGTAATGGCCATCGTAATTGTGGTGTTGTGCAGGATGCAGGTCCACCCTACTCGCGAGCCCTTTGATGCCCTCCCTGTGCAGAAACTTTCCAAATTTCCTTTACGCAGACAGGTGAGTGTGAAACTCAGGTTTAAAGCAGGTCGCATATATCAATTTGAACACATTGATAATAATGCTGTGTACCTTCCACAGTACTCGGTGGAGTCCAATTCATCTGGGAAGTCCAGTGCTTCTCTAATGAGGGTGGCTCGTCTTTCCTCCAGCTGCTCTCCAATGCTAGCTGGAGTTCTGGAGTTTGAACTACCCTATGATCCAAACTGGGAGTTCCCAATGGAGAAGTACGTACCATTTTCAAGACACGTCACAATATAATTAAAAAAAAATCTATGTTGATTTTTATAGGTTAATGTATTTTTCTCTTTTCCTAGTTTAACCTTGGGGAAACCTCTTGGCGAGGGCTGTTTCGGTCAGGTGGTGAGAGCAGAGGCTTATGGGATAAATAAGGATAATCCAGATCAAGCAAACACTGTGGCCGTCAAAATGCTGAAAGGTAGATATTTCCATAAATGGCTAATATTGGAATATGACACTTTAGAAAATCTCTGAAGGAATTACTTGATTTGAACCTCAATTAAACTTAGCTAATCCTTTTTTTTAGATGATGCAACAGACAAAGATCTGGCTGACCTTATCTCAGAGATGGAACTCATGAAGGGCATGGACAAGCATAAGAACATAATAAATCTCCTTGGTGTTTGCACTCAGGATGGTGAGTTTAGCTCGGTGGCATGTCATGGTTTCTTGCACATTTCTGTGAAGTTTGAAGAAGAGCTGGTTCGGCTAGAAGCTAACATCAGTGGCATGGTGTTTTACAGTTGATAAATAAGTTTCATGCACCAGGACAGTAATTATATATAATTTCCTTTTTAATTGAGCATGACTTCATATGATTCCTCAGGTCCGCTCTATGTTTTGGTGGAGTACGCTTCTAAAGGAAGCTTGCGGGAATATCTGCGGGCACGTCGTCCTCCTGGCATGGATTATACCTTTGATGTGACCAAGGTTCCAGAGGAACAGCTTACATTCAAGGACCTTCTCTCGTGTGCCTACCAAGTGGCACGAGGCATGGAGTACCTGGCGTCTAAAAGGGTGAGCTAGCATAGCAATCCGTCTTATTTGTTAGCATGTTTCCAAAAATATGGACATATCCTATCAATATGTCCCTTTGTCTGCCAGGCTTTCCTTAGTGGCGTGGTGTTGCACTGTGTTTACCTCTGCATCCATCCCGTCTCTGTGGGTTTTGTCCTTTTTAGCACTGCCATAAATCTGTTAGCGAGCCGGCGCACAGATCCGCCTGTGCACAGGATCATATTACTAGGTCTTTGTGGCCTGCTAAGAATGCAGCTGTCTGAAACCCTTCCATTAAGGGCGGCACACCAGGGGCTTTTTCGTCCCCTTTTTTCAATCCCCAAATACCACTTCTATTTCAAATGACAACCAAAATAAACTTAATAACATGCTTTTGGTTCGGCAAACAGTTTGGTGGTGTTTTTCTACGGAGCCCACATCTATTTAAAGCGGGGCCTGTTTTTGAGAATACACTGAAAGTACTCACTGCAATGTTGATTTAGAATGCATCTGTTCATGAAGAAACACACATAATCATTTTTTGTGTGTCTTGTCTGGTTTTTGAGTGAAAAAATAGGTTAATGTGATAACCAGAGTCCACTAAGTGGCACTGACCTGTTATATTTTATATTTAAAATCACCAAGACCTGCCTTTCTTTTTCCCAACAGTGCATTCACAGAGATTTAGCAGCAAGGAATGTTCTTGTCACAGAGGACAACGTCATGAAAATTGCAGATTTTGGCTTGGCAAGAGGAGTGCATCAGATTGATTACTACAAGAAAACCACCAACGTAAGCCGTTCAGATGAATCGCAGTGTTGTTATTTATCTTAAATGAGTAGATTTGAGAGTGTTTGTCCAGATTCTGTTCAGAAATGTCCTGTCTCTGCTGCCAGTCTAGTGCCCGGGCCCATTCGCAGCCTTAACGCTTTTATAGACAGATGTTTGATGTGTCCCTGTTGATTGGCACCCGGCTTAATGGGAGATAATTGGAGAGTGGGGGGAGGATTAGGAAAGGAGTGGGCTGCCATGTTTTTCAGTGGATCAAAAGAATGAGTGCTCTCCCTGTGCTGCAACGTACTGTCCCACTCACTGCCCTGTTGTGTCCGATTTCAGGGACGTCTGCCAGTGAAATGGATGGCACCAGAAGCCTTGTTTGACAGAGTCTACACACACCAGAGCGACGTGTAAGTCTGGCTAATCATTGCAGCTCTGCCAAAGAATCAGCTGACCAGGGATCCCCACGGCTGGAATGCCAGCTTTTTCAAATTAATCAGAATACGGTTTAGGCTCTGGAAAGTGTCATTCTAGTTTACTTCTCATTCATCTCAGGACTTTACCAACACCTTAGAATAAGCACTAATGACTGAAAATGAATTTAGGACACTGAAATCATGGCTATCCCTTATCCCTTTTGAATGTGCTGAATATTGTTGTTTTCTTGCCTCAACAGTTGGTCTTTTGGTGTCCTGATGTGGGAGATTTTCACCCTGGGAGGCTCACCATACCCTGGAATCCCAGTGGAGGAGCTCTTTAAACTGTTGAAGGAAGGTCATCGCATGGACAAACCATCCAACTGCACACATGAGCTGTAAGAGTCACCCTGTTCCTTGCTATAGCCATGTTGCTGTGTATAGTAGGACACACTTACAGAACATAGATGTAAAAGCGGTGTGCCTCAATACTGGGATGTCTGTTTTTCAGCTATATGAAGATGAGAGAATGCTGGCATGCAGTTCCAACGCAAAGACCGACATTCAAACAGCTGGTGGAAGAGCTTGACAGAGTGCTGCTATCCATTTCAGATGAGGTAAATATTAATTTTTTTATATAAACGACATCATTAAGTGAGTCAAGTTCGTAAAATGCAAACAATTATTATTTCATGCACTCAAACATTCTTATTTTCTTTTTCCAGTACCTGGATCTGTCCACCCCCTTTGAACAGTATTCGCCATCCTGTGAGGACACTTCCAGCTCTTGCTCTTCAGACAATGATTCAGTGTTTACCCATGATGCTCTGTCCACTGATCCATGTCTGCTTGGTTATCACGATGTTCACTCGCGGATAGACCTGAAGACAGCATTACGATAAAGGACTCCATCTTGGAAAACACTCACATGGTGATTCAAGGACTTTTCTGTCCAAGAACATTATAACAATGCTTGGCACTACAAAACCTGGGGATGACATACAGCTGCCTCAGATCATTGTTTTTCTAATACAGTAACTGGACTGCCTGGGTGTGAAGCTATTTTAGGATCAGTTTCCATTGAGGAGGATGGATGCTGCTTATTATGTATAAAGTCCTTAGTGTTTGAGCAGCACGGACACTGTTTTTAAAGAGAACATTTATTTTGATATAAAGCTGATAGCATTGTTAAATATAAAATTCTCTCTATATAAAATTATTAAATTTTTTTTTATTTATAGAGTTGTCTTAAATCTCAGGATCTCGCGGGGTGAAGTTGCCGTAGTGGCAGCAAAGTGCCTGGATTTGGATTTCCTGTGAATATCGTAAACTATTTTCTGTACATATCATTAAATAAGACAATTACACTTTATAAATTATTCTAAAAGATATGAAGTGAAAGTGTTACTTAGGTAAATACCTGCAATTTGCATTGAATCCATAAAATAATCTATCCCTCAATTTTTTATTTGTAATTATTGCGGTAGCTTTTGTACACCACACAGCCCTTTACATGCTGCCCTGGCTAAACCAGTCAGGATTCGGTTTACTATGGTTTAAGTTGTACTCAGAACCCATTCTAAACAAGACAATTGTAGGGAAGAGTGAGCTCCCATTGTCAGTACTGTACAGAGCGAATAGGACTGGGTTGAATGTGAAAAAAACCACCCTTGAGATTGATCTTAAACGGGAGAATCCTCTTTTGTTTAGCTGTAACCTTTTACCTAGCACACTTTGTTTGCCGAGTCCAAGCACAGGCGAAGGTGGACAATAGGCCCATGCAGTTGTAATGGGTGTGACTGTGGGGCAGGGTGATTGGGGTCTGTCTTAGTTTGTGTGCAAATGAGGAAGCCTGTTAATATGGTAATGGTTTCAGCTGCCCATCTTTCTCCTACACCATCTTTTTAATATACAAATGCTAATGCCGGCCTTTCTGAGCAAACTCTGCAGTGTTCTTCAGGGAATGCATGGCATCACCATCCAGCTGATAAGAAAGCAAGGGTTTTTTTACTCTTGTCTTTTCATTCCAGGCCAGGGATGCTCCTGCGATTCCCTCCAGGCACAGGGTGGCCTAACGTGGAATGAATCAGCCATCCAGTTTCGCCTTTTGTGCACAATGGTGAAATTCATTTGGTATTTGATCATTCTAGAACTCTAAATTACACCAGTGCCTCCAACAAACAAAAAAATAAAAACGGCAAACTCATAGGAGCTGGGTATTTTGGTTTTAAAAAAAATAAAATTGCCTGAGGACAGAAGAAACAGAAAGTCTGAATAATGAACTGAATGAAAACATTCCATTGATGTACTCCCCATCCAACCTGCAACAATCAACAATGTTCTTATGCATTTTCCCTTGAGAGAACTATTTTAGAAATATCTAATTTATTTGTTTATTGTGCTGTTTTATATTAAATAAAGGATAATTTAAACTACCGACATAGCCCCATTGCATCGTGTCTTTTCATGCAGAATCCAATCTGAAGCATTTTCAATATGGCCGTTTGAACGACATCCAATATGGAGATCCATCCATCCATTTTCTACCCCTTTATCCCGCACTCGGGGGGGGAACTGGAACAGTTACTACAGGCGAAGGCGGGGTACACCCTGGACAGTCGCCAGCATGTCGCAGGGCCACACAATCACACTCACAATCACACCTAGGGGCAACTTAGTTTGTTCAATCAACCTATCCCCATTCACGCATGTTTTTGGCTGTGGGAGGAAACCGGAGTTCCCGGAGGAAACCCACACAGTCACGGGTAGAACATGCAAACTCCTGGAGTCGAACCCAGGACCTTCTTGCTGTGACGCAACAGCGCTAACCTCTGTGCCACTGTGCCGCCCCAATATGGAGATGCGTGCACAAAATGATCGGAAATACATCTTAATATTGACATTATATTAGTTTTTACATATTTGTACATAAGAGCTATGAGCTGTCTTGCATATTGCCTGTCTAAATTGCACTTCAATGTTGCTTCCTACATCTCAGGCTTGTCCAGAATCACACTGGCTTATCTCTCATATGTAACAAATCACTGTCTGGAGAGGAGCTGGCCAACCCACGCAGAGCCCTGATAAGTGTCTGTGTCTCAGCAGAAATTCTTACAGCCAGCTGGACAACAAGAGATAAGAAGTCCTCTATGGCTGGCTTCTTCTCATCTCCACATGCTCTGCATGTTTGGCTGGGGTGAAAGGGCCAGGAAAGATCACCAAATGGCTCTCTGCATGCCCCCAGCTAGATCCCTCCCACTCTGGTTTTCAAATAATAATGCTGAGGAATGATCTTATCTTTGGAGAAAGGAGTTTATTTTTAACTCAAAAGAAATCATGTTACAAATTAGTACAATCAACATTAACTATTTAAATGTAGCTGTACTGTGGCAGAGAGTAGACAACTCTTTTGTGCTATATCTGCCAAAACTACCAAAATATGTTATTAGTTGGGTGGGTATTGGTACCTGTAGGTATGTATTACCATGCCCCAAATCGGAATCCTCTTTTTTACTGTGTGGAGTCAATTTATTCTCACAATTTATTCTCACATTCAACATTATTGTTCCCCTCTACAAACCAGCATAAGGACCTCTGCAAAATGTGGTTGGTTTTACACAATGATGAAATATCTGGCATTACTGAGTGGCCATTTGTAAGCATCTAGCATTTGAAGTCATCTCATTGTTGTGCTTCTCTTCCTCTGGACGCGTGACTGAGGTGATCAATTTATTGAGCTGACAGCTCTGGCCACAGCCAGAGAGAGAAGGTCTCAAGTGAGATATCGGTGCTGTTGATTTAGTTGCTCAATTTTGCTGACCGCCTCCGGACTCAGGACTGTTGAGCTGCACATCTCCACCAACAAATATGACAACAGCTTACCAACATGAAAACAGCGCCATTCTGTATACAGTTTAAAAGTTTCTGATGGCTCTAGACTCCATTTGATGGACTTTTTCCTCACTTACATGTAATAATAATGAGCTGAAGAGGCTACATTTCACCCATGGAACCAATGGCATCATCATCAATCACTTTTAAGTGCCAGATCTCCACAAACTTGCCAGACTGATTATAAAACTCACTGCTTCTTATTTTCATAGTTAATATCACAGCATTACATCACCAGTCATTCGTCAGTTCCACTTCAAGAGCTTTCTCAGCAGGAAGAATGTTGACACACCAACTTGCACGCAGTACTGATAAAACGCACCATTTTCCCAATGAGAAATCCATAGTTCCTACAAAGATATGATCTCTGTAGCTCATGCAGAGAGAACATAAACATTTTTTGAAAATCAGATAAAAAGTTGGGACAGTTGGCTGTCATTTCTTCAGTAAAATATACTGACATTATTTTAAATGGCGCAAATTTTTGCGTTTGATGATTACGTGAAAAAAACTAGATCGATTCTTTAGTAACCGATATAACTAGCTAATTACGTTTTTTTTGTCAATGCAATGAGCTCACTGTAAAACATATTTTTAAAACTATATTGAAGTTAATGTTTCATATGATAGAGCAAAATTCAAGAAGCTTCATTACTTACAAAGCTAATTTAAAATAGTATATATGCATTCATATTTGAACGCATGTGTCCAGAGTTGATACATATTCATCAAACCACAAGAGGCTGTACAGTGAAAGCCAAAAAATGAAATAGTATTAATTTTTTTTACAGTGGTCCTTTTTCATTTACGCAATTATGATTAGCAAAACAGAAAGAGATCAGGGGCTAGCGGTCTTTCCCTTTTGGTTCCTCTGTCACTGTGCTATTGAGCCAAAATATGTTGCACCTGTCTCTATGACACTGTGTTATAAAAACTCAGCCTTCACAGAAACATTCAGTACGACAAGCTCTCGCTTCATCATGTGTCTGATCATCTGCCTGAATGTGGGGAGTTGAGTCATTCAAACTCTTTAGGAGTTTATCACAGTTAATGTTCAACTGTTTAGCCTTTGGACCTCCGCTCCGGATGAGAGCACAATGCCTTATCTGTGTATGTTTTTTTTCTTTCTCTCTATCTGCTGATCACGGGAAGTATTTGAACACTTGTCTATACGCAGAGCCTCTGCCGATAATGCCTGGAGCGTGTGGGCATAGGAAGTGTGAAATGTAAACACTCTACAGTTAAATGGCACCATTTTATTTCGACTCCTTTGCACCCACAGGTGTGACTAGAGCTGCCCCACATTAGAGTGGCAGACTCTGATGGAATTTCACGTCTCGTGGCAGGTCCCTGAATCAATTTTTTATTCTCAACATCACAGGAAAATATGTGGAGGAACTCAAAGAGAAATGTCTACTTATACTTTAGTTTTCCGTTACACAAAATGGGCTCACACACATTAAAAAAATGTGTAAATAAGCACACACACACACACACACACATTATATTTGTTCATTTTGTTTTCCCACTTCACGAAACCAAACCCCTTAATTTTACCCCTTAATATTACCTTAATTTTTACCTTAATTTCCAGTAAAGTAAGGAAAATTAAGTGGAAAAGTGCACAGATTAAGTCTGATTAAGGGGTAAAACTACTGAATTTTTCCCTTATTTTTAAAACTATTTTTATAACTGAGCCTCATGAAGAAAATGCCATATATTTAGGATATTTTAAGGGTTTCACACTCACACCTTAAATCACTTTTAAGGTAAAATTAAGGGAACAATTAACAAATGAATGGGCACTTAATTCAAATGAAGGTGTTTGGCATATTTTCGAGGCTAAATTCAGGTAGAGTTAAGCATATTTTAAGTACATTGTGTTTCAGTGAGGAGGCAACATCAAAAGTATTTTTTTACTGTAGGACACTACCGTGCTTTTCAGGAACTTAGTCAAGCCAGAGATTTCCAACAGTGCCATCCTGGACCTTCAGTCAATTGTAATTGTTGACGTATAGGCATGATTTATAAAGAGGAGATGAATACTTCACAGTCTGTCACGGGAAAAATAAAGAGCCTGCAACATATTGGATCATATGTCTTAGAGCTAGGCCCAAGGTCACAGGCAAAGTAAGTCATAAAACATGTTAAATGTAGAGAGTAAAGAATCAAGTGCGCTACGATGTGCATTGGAATAGAAAAGAATAAAGAAATAGGTGGGAATGCGGAGGAGACGTGGGCCATTCCGTCGTCGGCAGGCGCTCGTAACTCCTTCACAGTTAGAGGGAGGTTATTTAGTGCTCTGTAATTCCAGAGGTGCCAGGGGAGTGTAATTGATTTGGCTCGGATTTCAGGCATGGGGGAATGGGAAAGGTCTGCTCAATGGGAGCACGGAATCTGGGCCCCCGAACCGCCTTGCTTCACCTCACGGTCTGCTGTAATCTCGCATCAGCCTCGCTTTATCAGCATTCCCACACGGCACGGCCCGGCGCCTCCTCTGCAACAGTCGCTCCAAAGGAAACCCAAATGCAAACTACAACACTTTTCTTTCTCCTTTAATGACAACCTTCGCCAATGAGGCAATAAAAGGGGGTGGCGGAGTGCAAAAAAATGTTTGTAAATGCCGACAGGCTAAACCGCAGTGTAATGATTTTGCACGCGCGCAATCTCGACTGGGTGCCAAGGGGCAGGCAGGATGTGACCCAAACATCAGGAAAATGATCGCCTCCTCCAGAGCTTATGAATCTGCAGTCAGCATTATGCAATACAATAAGTGTGTGCTGTGTTATCAAGTGTTTTTAGTCTTGAGCCAGACTGCCACATTTGTGTTTAGGTGTTTAGAAGCAGTCCTCGTGGGAGGGGGTGCATTATATGACAAGAGACATGAAAAGAGGTGCAAAAATGGACAGTAAGAGGTGGATAAGAAGGAGTAATATGAATCAACCTGTAGACATGGAGTACATGTATCATTACGTGCATTTCATGCACTAAAATATGAATACGCCGATTTGATCTCAACTTTAACGGCATTCACAATATAAATATGTAAATATAAGCATAGATGTGTGGTTTTCCACTGTTGGCCACAGCCCCCTAGTGGGCTGTGCTGGTACTGCAAGGACACAGTTGAGCGCCATTTCTTCATTAAAATATACATACATAATATTTAAAGGGGCAAATTTTTGCGTTTGATAGTTACTTGAAAAAAACTAATGACATTTAGATCGATTTTTTAGTAACCGATAAAACTAGCTAATTATGTTTATTTTGTCAATGCAAGTAATTCACTGTATAACATATTTTTATAACTATATTGAATTTAGTTTAATATGATTTAAATGTGCACAATGGCTGAGAGCATCTCTTAAAAGTTCATAGCACTTTGCTTTGCCCTTATTATTTTGACCACAAAAGTGTTTGAATCTTATTCATATGTCTCAATTTAGCCCCGCTATTCATGCTGAAGTATTCCACACAGCATATAGCGTATTTATGTATATCTTCTTAAAATGTATATGGTCTTAATTCTAAAGATAAAAGGTAGAGTGGTGGGGAAATGACAATGTAAAGAATAGTTATTATAATCCAACAGGCACATAAACACAACTAAACAAGTTATAACTAGAGGAAAATAAATACAAGAAAAATGTAAGTTACAGGCCCTTTAAGAGCTATTTTAAAATGAGGATTTGTGTTTGAGGGGGAGGGACATAGTTTCCACACCTCTAAACATGATTTAGCAGAGGTGTTAAGACAAAACAAACAGCAAAAGTCAAGCTGGCAGGAGTTCCTCTAAACAGCTGAAAATATACAACTTCCCAATTGAAAGATCTTGAACTTTATTTGTGCATCTGAATTCAATTAAATGCCTCAGCTGTGCAAAGAAAAAAAGAGAGATACATGAGAGAAGAGTTAAAAAATGCATGGTTTACTTTGGATACGTTTTAGCATACATGCCTTTGAGACCAAATGTTGTAATCGAAGTTCCTTGCCTCTCTGTGGTCTTCAAAACCATACAATAGCTGAAGCTCCACATTGACATCATTTTGTGGATAGATTTGCTGCTTGCCCATGTGCATCTAGTGAAGGTGACTGAAGGGTGTAATTGTGGGGGCGTTGTGCTGGACTGCAAAGCTACAAGCTCTTCCAGACTCTTGTTTGTTGACAGCATTCTAGTAGACACCTAATTAGGGTCCAGACACAATGGCAGATCTCCTCCAGTGGCGCTGGTGATGAATCTCCATTTCCTTCCCATATCTGAGACTGTACTGACTTAGTGGAAATCCTTCAACAAATGGGGATTCACCCACAAACCCACATCCTCTTCAATGCACAAAAAATCACAACTATACATCAGTATGTGAACAACTCAGCAAGTGCACACACACTCACACACACACACACACACACACTGCTCCTTTCACTATCTCAGGTAATTGGCTGTAAGGCATTATCTGTCTAATTATCAAATAAATCCCGCTCTTCCTCCGCAGTGCTGCATTTACACAAAACAGGAAGGGGGGATTAGTGTGGCGCGCTGTGCTCAGATCCGGAGCCCTGCAACTCACTGCAGGAAATCCACTTAGACTTCAGCACATTATGCACATGCTTGCCAGCACAACACACATACAAGCTTACGAGGGGGATCTACTCTTTCCATACCCTGCTATAATAGATTTGGAAGTTTGGGAGCATTATATATGATCCAACGTACTGAGAATTGTACAACTTTTGAATATTTTTGCATATTTTTTTTCTAGAAAAGCCAGGTTTCATGCAGTTTTACCCAAACTGAACCAAATTTGAAAGCGTAACCCCTCTAAACTGAAAGATGCAAATGTGCCTTTCAAGGAAGTGTAAACATTATGACGTCACAAGGGGAAAAACAGTGCTGTTTCAGCCAGCTAGAAACAGATTCTTGAAGATCTACACACACTTTAAAGGACCTTTTCCGTAGAGAGCATAAACTAGAGGTATTTATGGGCCAAAATGCAATAGTTGTTATATTGCCCATTCCTGACAAACTTCCTACGCAGAAAAAAAGCTAGTTAACACACATTACGCATACAGTCTGTGTTTGACACAAGCCTGATGAGAGACAAGAGCACAGCTTTTCCAAAGATATTGACCTTGCTGGTGAATGACTCTGTACAGAAGGGATGTTGAACATCTGTTGGAAATTGCACAGGGGCAACAGCAGTGGTGGGGGCAGCCTGGCTTCCCTTCCTCTTGCAGGCATTATCTCATCCCCAGAACACTCTCACTCCATCCTCCTCTGGCTGACTCCATGCACAGAAGCATTACTCGCATCTGTCACCCATTAATCGCCAAATTACGGAAGAATTGTGCGTCAAAAGCCATTACCAGTGCGGCATCCCTTGGCTCCCATATGCTTTCTTCCCCTCTCACAATCTCCTATCTGGCTGTTATTGTCCTTCATTGTGTTTCTCTACAAATGGGATTTTAAATAACAACAACAACAACAAAAATAATAATTATAATAATTATAACAACAACAACAACAATGACAACAACAACAATAATAATAATTATAATAATAATAATAATAATTATCATCATCATAGAGGAATGCCTTATTATTTTACTTTACTTTACTATTTGCACCTTTTACACAAACACAAACTACATTTACAAAACACAAACTTTAAAAACTTTTTAGGAATATCTTTTAAAAAAGATTTTGACAAAACATTTTTCAAAAAAGGCTTTCCTATTTAACAGAAGCTCCACCCATCTCTTTCACCTTTTAATTCACTAATCCACAGAACGACCGTCTCGAGCCCCTTGTGTATGCTCTTTGGCGTAGGTTACGCAAACGCCGTAAGTGATCTGTTGTGTGAATACGTCACTCGTTTACACAGA
>JBBKCR010000022.1:1523704-1540679 GCA_037577295.1 Ladigesia roloffi
CTCTCTTTCTCTCTCTCTCTCTCTCTCTCTCTCTCTCTTTCTCTCTCTCTCTCTCTCTCTCTCTCTCTCTCTCTCTCCATGTCTGTCTCTGTGCCCCCCCCCCATCTGTGTCGCTCTCTCACTCTCTCTGAAAGCTGTGTAATTATTTGTTTCTGATTTACTATAAGATGCTTTTGTAAAACGAGTTTATGTTAAGCTCTTATGAAAAAGGGAAAAAAAACAAATTAAATTCAGGTCTTCAGTTAAACTGCTTTTAGCTACACATAATAATTTGATCAACTTTTATACCTAATTTTGTGTCAGAAGGCACATAGGCAAGTTTGTTTGATGTATTACATAAGAAAATGGATTGTTTGAGAAATGACTTGGCAACCGGATGGTCTTTTAAAGTCAGTGAATTCATTCATTTATTTATTTATTTATTTAGCTTGCTGCTATGCTGTCTGGTGGCCATAACCTCTCGTTAATTGCTAGCTTGTAGCACCTGGGTGGAACTACTCAGCAAACCCATCTTGCCTGATTGACGACGTTTGTGCTTAAAGGAAAATTCAATTGTGCATCCTCACTTACTGCTGAAAATCTTTTTAATTCACTGAAGTTATTCGATTGACTTTATTCTCAGATCACCACCTTTATTACACTAAAGTAGCTAAAAATGTTGTACGTCTTTCCTCTTCAGTGGTTAGGCCCTCCCTGCTGCCGACGGGGCACCTTTGCCTTCTACAAATCAGTGAGCCACAGGTCAGAAGATGGGGCTCCTGTTAAGGTCTGGACCTTGGGTGAGTTCTACTATGTGCGCTGTGGCCCTCAGGAGCCAGTGTGCATCTCCGAGATTACCCTTCTGTGGGAGGATCAGAAACAGGGCCACCTGCTGGCCAGCTCCAGGCTCTACTTTCTTCCAGAGGACACTCCCAAGGGCAGGACCGAGGCACATGGGGAGGTAAATGAAGGGGTTTCAAATATATATATATATATTTGTTGTTTAAAATTTTTGTTACAGATGCTACTGTTTGAATGCTTAACAATGCCGTCAATAATGGCGCTGTATTAATAGTAATTAATTATTAATTATTAATGGTGTTGTTTCAATTTCAGTAATTGAAATAACCTGTTCGAATTAGCAGCCCTCTTGACTCAGAATTAAATGCAAATCTGCTACAGTTGTGCTAGCATGCGTCAGGAAAAATATCTATGTAGAGTATGTTGACAAACTCCAATATATCGAAACTACTCATTGCTATTTTTTATTTTGGTGTTCTAAAGGCCATTAGTTTTGTGGTAAAAACATACTATTCCTTTTTTTTTGTTTGTTTAAAAAATGGCAAAAGTGATGATTTTGTCACAGATCTCATTACTGCTGAGCAACCTTTTAAGGAGGAGAAGAGAACATTCTAAAATGAACATTGTAAACCTGATGTATGAAATTGGAAAACTGATGTAGGGAAAACAAACATATAAAGTTACAAATAACATAAAAAGTTAATAGAGAATGTGCTTTTTAAGGTTTAAAAGGTATGTGAAGTTTTGTTTTGGAGCACAGCATTCCAATCACATGTTTTATAGGGAATTTACTATGATGTCAGCAGATTAGTTCTGCATTTTCAAGTATAAGTTTCAAGTCACACAAGGACAATGTTCTATTACACGAATGTGTACTAGGAACCTATGTTCAAGAACAGTTCCTGGTACCAAAGCAGACAGACTGGCTGTTGTAATGAGCATGGCTTTTTATTTATTGGTAGCTGGTTAATGAGTTTAAGCTTTTACTGCATTTGAGCTTTAGAAGTGTTTCAGAACTTAATAATTCAGCAAGATGCAACGGCTTTAAAAGCCCTTAAGATTTTTACTGGAAAAACACGGTTGTCAAAGCAGCAGCTTGATTGTGTGTGTGTGTGTGCAAGTCTGAGTCATGGCAAAACCAGTCATAGCATTTGGAATATTGAGTCAGATTTCTTGCCTGTGTTATATTTAAACATGGTGCTTTTAAAGCAAAGGAAATCCATTTGACTGTGCAAAAACTGGGAAGGTATTTTTCACTGTATTGTCATGCAGCTTTTAAGGTAGATCTCTTATTGATCTGTGCTGGTTTTCAAGAATTTGGCTGGATTGTCTTTGCCTGGAGGTTGGTAACCTTTTGTTACCAGTTGCAGCATAAAGTAGGAGGCAACACCTTTGTCATTTGGGTGTCAGATGAAATTAAGACACCAACCAGAAAAACCTGATTCAGTCATTTTTACTTGCAAAGTTTGTGTTATCTCAACAATTTCTCATCAGTCTGGCACCACTAAAATGTTGCATGTGCTTATTTACAACCCTGAGACAAATTGTGTGTGTGTGTGTGTGTGTTAGGATGAAGTCCTTGGTTTGTCCAAAAAAATTGTGGTCCGAGTGGAAGACCTGGTGAACTGGACTTGCCTTGAACCCCCCCAATGGAAGCGCAGCTGCCCGATAAGCAACCGACTTCGCATTTCTGGCAGCTCCCCAAGCGATCCTGAGGAAGCGAAAACCGAGAATAAAGGTAACCGTTAACAACACGCATGCTTTTATGTTTACTATCAGATAATCACACTTAACCTTTAAATCCCAGGCAGTTTGAATGCCTTATTAAGTTTACCATTAAGGCTTTTTACAGGCTTTTATAATTCTGTTAAGTCCATTGACCTTGTCTGACCTCTGGGAAACGTCTGATTACTCAATTATAAAAATGATATTTCTAGCTAATTAAGGTAGTGATTGTACTACATTAAATTGTCAAGCGTTGGAGGAGGACTGGAATGTACCTCACTGGATGTATTTACTGACTTCTGACTGGTATTTTTCATTTTCCCCCCAGATGTTTTTCAAGCAGTGACACATGGAATTAAGGTGCTGAGTTACCCTCAGTACTGCCGCTTCCGCTCTCTACAGAAACGCTTTCAGGACCAGCCTGGCTGCCCCAGTCTGCCAGACCGTCATCTGTTAGCTTTGGGAGGGGTAAAAATGGCTAAACCCATTACACGAGTCATGTACTGTCGAGACATTTTCAACCACCCAAGTCTTGGTACCAGCCCAGGTTTAATGTCTCAGCTGTGTAAGTTCCTTTTGTATTGTCTTAGATTGTGCTTGTCTTGAATATTTAATCGTTGTATTTTAACGTAAATATTAAGGAAAGACCTTCATTTTAAGACATCACATGGATCTTGGATGTTAACTTTTGTGGAAAGCTATTAAAGAATACACCAATGTCTTGTAAAATTTGAGATGAAAGCAACGTGGTTTATTCGTATTTCCATCCCAGGGTGCCCTTCCTTAAGCCTGAAGGGAAGACCACGGAAAAGAAGGGGGAGAGACGGCAGTGGAACCGACCAGCAAAGCTTCAGCCAGTTTGAGACTTGGGGAGAGCGGATGAAGGTTTGTTTCTGGACCAGCAAAGCATCTATCAATTTATCACTGTTTGCTGATCAACATGTACATGCTGCGGTAGCTAAACAGGGTGTAGAACAGTTTTGGAATCTCTGGTGTTTTATAAACTGGTAGTTTGGCTAAAAAAAGGCCTTTTTCCCCAAAATGCATTCCATTAGCCGACATGCTTAGTATCCAATGTGTGAACTGAACTTGTCTAAGTAGCAAGAGTCAAATTTTTTGTAGCTTGTTATGGCTGAATGTTTAGAATTGATATATGAGCCACCAATATTCGAATTAAGACTGGCCATTCACGTAATAATTAATTGAGGACCAAATGGAAGTGTATGCTAACTTGCTAATTTTAGTTGAAAGTTGCCCTAAAAGTGCTAATGTCTACCCCAATTCAGGGGTCACAAGCAAGAAGGGACCCACTCTCCTATGGACCTCTTAGTCCATGTCATCCTTGTGGGCCTATAAGCACAACAAGGTTTATGTAGATTGGTGAAGTCAAAGTATGTGAAATCAACAAAAGGCGGCAAAAAATCAGAAACAAAACATTTGAAAAACACTGCATTGCATAGTACTGGTTTAGTTTCAGTAGGTTTGTAGCAAGTTTAAATAACGCAAGTTAAGTAATGGAAGTTTACGCACCAAATGGAAAAGTACAAACCGCAACTGTCAAGGGAGGAATGTATATTAGGCAGCAAGTGAAGAGCTGATTAAAGTCGAAGTTCTTGAAGCAGGAAAACTGAGTGACTTTGACAAAGGCCAAATTGTGACAGTTAGACAGCTGGATCAGAGCATCTCAAAAGGTCGGACCTTGTGGGATATTCCATGTATGCAGTTGTTGGGACTTACCAAAACTGGTCCGATAAAAAAAATATCAATGAACCAGGATTAGGGTCAGAATCATCCAATGCTCGATGATGCAGGTCTGAATGGAGCCCACAGAAGATCTAATGTTGCACAAATTGCTGAAAAGATCAATGCTGGCTATAATGAAAAGAGGCTAGACGTAGTGTAGCGTCTGGACACTACTAAAAGTGCCTTTAATGGATACAGAAGACCTGGACTATGGATCATGCTCTGATGAAACACATTTTCTTTTTCCATCATGTTTTGTGTACATCATTGACTTGTGGTAGAAATGGCACAAAGATGCAAGAACACAAGGCAGTGTGATGCTCTGGGTAATAATCTGCTGAAACACTTTATTTTGGATGATATTTGACCCACACCCCTAAGTAAACATAGTTCATACTTTCTTGGGCAACTGGGGTTCCATAATGGCAGTGGCCTCTTTTAGCAGGTTAATGTGCCCTGCCGCACTACAAATAATGTTCAGGAATGATTGGGGGGGTGTGATAAATGGTTAATTGACCTCCAAATTCTCTAGATCTCATTCTAAACAAGCATCTGAGGGATGTGCTAGAAAAACACATCCATGGAGAGTACACCTTGCAACAGACAGGGTTTAAGGGATCTGCTGCCAACATCCTGGTGCCAGATACCACAGCACACCTTCAGAGTTCTTGTGGAGTCCATGCATTTGACATGAAGTCCAGGCTTTCTAAAATGTTCAGGCTTATTGATGAGTAAATTGCTCTGCGTAATTGAAAAGGGCTTTAGTAATCATCTTGGAGTCTGAATTTTGTCCTGAATCCATTTCCTTGTGTAGATGTAATATTGCACTGAGCTATAATTTTGTGTAAATGGTTGTGTGCAGGAAAACGTGATGGGTGATGTGGATCTGGGATGGGAGGGGAGCTGGCTCCCCCATCCTGAGGAGCAGCTATTCCTGGACCGGCTGTATCTCTTCATGGAGCGCAGAGGATCCCCCATAATCAAGGTTCCCAACCTGGGCTTTAAAAAGAGTATGTGTTAAATCTACTGGCTAAACTTCTACTGCAAAGAACTGAATTTCACTCAACTTTCAGTTATGATTTCTGCTTATTTCCTATTTTTAAAATGTTTTTCTAAGTAGTTTACTCCTTTGTCCACAGTTGATCTCTTCCTAATGTTCTCGGCCGTCAAAAAGCTGGGTGGCTATGAAGCGGTAAGTTTGAATCCTACATATTGTGTGTGTGTGTATATATTTAAATACATACACACACACACACACACACATACATACATACATACATACATACATTAGAGCTTAGATTCTCTGTCCAGCCCGGGCTCAGGGCGATAATTACAGTTAATGTGTCGGGCCGGGTTGGGCTCAAGGTGCTTGGACTAGGGTCGTTCGAGTTTCGTTTTTTGAGCTCGATCTAAGCTCTAACATACATATACCCACACAAACGGTATAAGGTTTTTTGTTTTTGGACTGGCCTTTGTTGTAAAAATCAGGTCTGAGAGTGAAAAAGTTTAATGTGGCTGTTGTCCTGCCTGAAGGTGACATCTCAGAGATTGTGGAAGACAGTTTACAATGAGCTGGGTGGCAGCCCAGGCAGTACCAGTGCTGCCACCTGTACCAGAAGGCATTATGAAAAGTGAGTAAGAGCCTCTAATTACTCCACTAAAGCTACAGCTTAAGATGCTATTAGTTTTCTCCTTGACAATGGTCGTTTATATTCTGTTATATAATTTATAGGTTGATGCTTCCATATGAGCTATACATAAACGGAGTAAATCATGAGCCAAATAAGCCCAAAGCCACAGTAACTGCAGCTGCATCCATCAAAAAGCCTGGCCGTGGCAGAGGAACCCAGGGTGCTATGAAAAAGAGTGGAGTCGCTGGTCAGGCAAGTATTTTTCCAAGTTATGTAGTTCACAGTTAAGTGTTCTGCTCTGATGTACACTCATTCATCAGTTTGAAATTGTTGTCTATAATATTAAAATATTCAGTTTTGTTGCAGATACTTACATGTGTTTATATTATGATGCTGGTACTGCTAAATGTAGCTTTGTTTTATGGTGCTGTTGCTGATTTTAAAATCTGGAGAATTATTATTAAAAACATTTCCAGAATGTATCATATTTTCATATTTCAGTAGTTAAATCTGGATGATGGTTAAAAATATAATTTGATAATAATTTGATTGAATTTTCTGTTCTGTTTCTTCAGGAAGGTCCACCAGATGGCGTGGTTGTACGTAAAAGAGGAAGACCACCTGGAAAACGGACTCCTAAAGTTCTGTCTAAAATTAGAGTTGGGAGACCACCTTCAGTTGCTAAACCTCACAGAGAGCAGGTCGGAGTACAAGAACACCTTTTACACCATCAAATAAGGGTTCCTCAAGCCCCGTCTTCTTTCACTCATCTTCCTCATCAGTCTGAAGCTGATGAAGATGTGAGGATGATGCATGTACCTTCAGCTCCTTCTTCACTCCTTGGTCAGTCAAAGGTGCAGATTGCTGGTTCTGTAGAAAGGTTCAGTCCCACAAAAGGCATGTGTCCTTTGGACCTGTTTAGGGCTCGTTTAGGTCTCGGTGGAGTGAGTGGTCCAGAGAGAACTTCTCAAAATCCCTCAGCCCCCCATCAGACAGCCCCGCTCCACCAGACCAAGAACCCTGACATGCCTGAGAATTTCCAGCACCAGTGTTCAGGGTGTGGCTTTGAGAATCCGTCCTGGACAGGGGGCCCAATCGATGGCCGGATACCCAGACCACCCCTTCCTCCCCTCAAGATCCTTCCGCTGGACATTGACTGTAGCTTGCAACTGCGCCAACTGATGCGAACACGCCTGGGCTCAGCACACATGAATTCGTTCACCAAACGTCTCTCAGAAGCTCTGGCTCAGGACCTCGGCAAAGCCTACCAACCCAATGGACATACCCCGGCTGTCCCACCAGTCCTGCATGACCAGACAATCCCACTCAACCTCAGCAAGAAGTCCACCACCAAAAGGTCTTCTGATGACACTGAGGTCAGGGATTCTCAGTGCCAGAACCACAGAGAATTGCAGGCCAAGAGACTTAAGATAGAACCTGAAGATCTCTGCCTGACTCTGAAGCAGAACGGAGGTTTCTCAGAAGTTCCACTGGTCCAGGATGAGCCTGCTGACTTGAGTTCTCCACGGAGGGTCAGGGCTCTTCTACACAGCAGAAGTAGCTTAGCCTTGACTGGCTCTGAGGCCACATGTATATCTCCTAGTTCTAGCCTTGATGTTTCCCCTCAGAGTGATTTCCCCTCTAGTTTTTTCCCTTCTCCTGTCACAGCATTACAGAAGGAGGCTGAATTGATCCCTGTGGATCTCAAGTTGGGAAAGACCCCTGTTTGGAATCCAGAACCTGAGATAACACCAGTTTATCAGAATCCTGAACCTGCTCATGAACACCTCCCCCCGGGTATGCCATCCGAGGGTTCTAAAGTGCAGGATTATCAAATTTCCTCTCTTAAAGAGCTCTCCAGTTCACACATACCCAAACCATCACAAAGCTGTTGAAATGGAGGCTTTAAAACATGCCTGCCTAAAATGTCTCACTGCTAACACTCATCTACTTCAACACTCCTTTCTGCTCTTCACTCCCCTCACCCCTACCCTTCAACACAGGGATCATCCATCTCCATCGCAAAGGGCCTGTATGGCAACAGGTTTTCATACCAACCAAGCAAATAATATAACCAACTGATTACATAAGCAGAATAACATGAGCTGCTTGATTTTAGTGAAAACCTGCAGCCACATAGCCCCTTTGTGGATAAAACTGGTGTCTCCTGCTTTAGCACATGCATGTTATGTTCAAATTAACAATCATATTTCTTTGGTGCATTAATATTCACCTGAGTATCTATCAAACACTACTGTTTTTGTTTTTTTTACCCTGTGGTTTATCTAAGGACAAAGTGACTTACGCGGTTGGAGTATATATTTTGTATTCAGAACATAATATTAATAAGGCTATTTAATGGGATTTGGGGAACATTTGTGTTTGAAAGTCAAAGCATGTGGTGCTGTTTCAGTCATTTTCAGAGAGTGCAGAATTTGTAAACAATAATGTTTTGAGATCTATACATCTCATTCGCGTCATGTGCATTTAATATAAAGCCCAGTTCCACAGAAATTGGAAGGCTACTGTATTTCTGTCATACTTTATGGTCAAAAATATGCTATTTTTATGCATAAATACGTAATGCTTTACATAGTGTAAGTCAGTTGTATACTTTTCATGCTTTATTTGATCGTGCCATCAATTGAGGCTTCATATTTCTACATTATTGTCTCCTTTTCTTTCCTCTTTAGAATTTATTTAAGTTAAGCCATTGCAGTAGAATTCCTAGTGCTGTTTCCCCACCCCCATCATAGTGGCTGTTTAAATTTTTGTTTGTTTTTTTGTGTAGTTGTTCTGTTCACTGAGAGCTTTATTTTATTTTAAGGGCATTTTTATTTACTTTTCCTTGTATACAAATAAGGACCTGTTTTATGCCGTATGTGAGGGCTCATTCTTAGTCTTTTACACTTCAGTATAGAATTCAAAAACGTGTTTACAGAAAAGCAGATATGGAGCGACAGAGGACCACAAACAGTTTCACACACTTTTTTATCTTTCTTTCACTCAATCTTTCATTAAACGTTTACAGCATTATTTTAACTGAATGAATCAGATGGTATTTGTGATTTAATTCAGGAGCACTGTTTGGCATTAATCCATTATTGTGTGGCCTCCTGCAATAATGGACACTCATTTTCTCTTTTAATTACTGTACTTGAAAATGAACCAAAAATAAGACTGTTCTTCATTTGAAGTCATAACGGCTATGAAAAGTAATGATACCTAGTTCTTTTTTTGACTAGTATAGTTTTCTTCTGTCCACGGCAGTTTTAACAAGCATACGAATTGCAAGAACTCGCTTTGCTGGCTCTATTTGAAAAAGCTACAAAGTTTAATGAGGCTTCGTAATGTTTGTTGAGCGATTTTTGATTTCCTCTGACCTTTTACCCCCTTTAGTATCTGTGGACTGACAGGACCACTCTGTGTTTTTTTGTGTTATTCCCACTCCTTATTTAGTGTATCTGTTTTATGGGAACCGGACTCTGACAGAATGTCATTACAACACTGAATATTTATAATAAAAACATCACTCTGATCTTGTGTTATTTTTCGTTAAAATAAGTTAACTCCATTCCCTAAAGCTGTATTCTCAGAGCTTGGCCAGTGGGTGGTGATGTCCTCGTGTGCTTTTAAGCTGTCTTGAAAGGGAAAAAGCCAGTCTGCAGTTTGTGGAATTCCCCATTTCAAAATGAAAGTGTTCAAATTTTTTTTCTCCACATTACAATAAATTTAATCGGTAGAATAACTGTCAGGATCATGGATGGAATCCTTTTTAAAAAATCTTTTTTTGGGGAACCAGCATTATAAAACTACAATACAATAAAAGTCTGATTGCTTTACAGGTTTTAAAATAATTAGATGAAATGCTATGTGGCTGTTGAATGATGAGAAGAATTATGGTTGACTCTAAAATGACAGACAGAGCATTAATAATCAAGTGAATCAACCTGAATGCCTCATATTTCACAAGAGTTGATCAAATCTACTAACATATTAAATGACTGTATAATCCAGGAACTGTCTGAAAGATGAGGTAGCTCAGCTGCCTGTACATACTTTTTTCCAAAATGAAATCTTTTGATGCCTTGTTGTATTTATATCTACATTGCATATGCTGTTGTATAGAAAATAAAATTTTAAAGCTTTTTTGCACCTAGTATTTGTGATTATGTTGAGCAATATCTGCTACTGGGCTAATAAACAATTAGCCCTTTTGCTAACTTCTTGAAACCGTTTTTCCATTCAGCTTTCCAGAGCTGTTACTTACAAATTCACAGAACACTTTTCTGTATTCGACCGACTCCTTGGTAGTGACCAGTCAGAGCTGACCCCCCCTCCCAAGTCCAAACAAAAAAGAAGAAAAAAAAGGATTCGGAAATGACAACATTCCATTGCTCTCCTAACCAACACTAAGGCACGCAGGTTAGGACTAAAAGTTTGAGCAGTGCTTCACTGGTGTATGTAAAGAAAGCTAATCTGCTAATGTTTGCTAATAGTAACGTCACATCTGCTTTAATAATGTATATTTCCACCTTTATTCTATCTGAAGATTTATCCGTGGCAGTGAGTGTGTTTCAGGGCTAAAACCTGCTCCCTGCCTAAAGTAGATGTGTTCATATTTCAGTCTCCTCCAGTAGCATTTCTCTTTTTCCTCTTCTACATTTAAACATAATAGTTTTAGTGACAAAATGTCACTAAATAAAATTATAATAAAAAATAATGGTGGCATCTCAAGTCATGGAACCTGGTGACCAGCAGTTTGTTGATTTCACTGCTCAAACATGTTCAGTTCACTTGTTAGTTTCTGGGTTTAAAGCGTGTGGAGAACAACCAAACTGTGTTGGACAATGGCCCTCCATGGCCACATCTGCCATAGAAGAACCACTTCAGTTTCCCAGAATAATCTGTCACTCTCTGGACCTTCAAATAAGAATATTAAAAGGTCATGCGTTATAAGAATTGTGTGAAAAGTTAAAAGAACACAAAATCAGTACAAGTTGAAGCTAATTGCTAGACTTGTTTAAATGCATTTATTGAGTATTATGTAGCATTAAATATTCCATTGTTATTTTTTAAATATGAATTTAGCATAATCTTTAGTTTAGCCATCTGTTTGCTTATCTTATTGGAAGAAGAGGTTACATATGTGTGTGCTGAAACTCTATAGTATGTATTTTTTTATAATAAGTGAAACTTTTAACCATTAACTGCTTTCACTTCACTCTACTTAGCCACTGGAACTTTCAGTATGAGCATGTGCCTTGATAATCATTAGCTTAGTGTTTGTGTTATGACTGTAAGTTTCATAGCAGAACAGTAAGAGGTCATTTGGTCAAGGACTCTGACCACCCCTTTCCAAACTACACTCTACTTCAGGCAACATTTATAGGTTATTTAATAATTGTCTGTTTTCAGAACTCTAAATAATGAAACGGTTCCGATTGGGTCATTTCGAATTGTTTTAGTGCTGATCTTACAATGCTAGTGATAGGAACTGACTAAACATTGAAAGCAATTATTGCCTAATAGAGTAAACTCTCAGAAAACAATTGCTGTATGTAAAACAGGCGAGAAAAAATATTTAATAATGGCCCTCCTCAATGGCACATTTTACATAACATCACTCAGAAGGATATTATTTATAAAGACCTAAAATTTCTCTTAATTTGGTAGCCCACTCCATAGTGTCAATAGTAGTACAAACAAATCACTTTCAGATTAATCTACAAAATGTTGTATACTGCCTGGAATCTTATTATTTAACAAATTGGTGTTACAAGTTTTAGTTTTTAGGACCAAAACGTAATTCCTGACATTTTTACTTTTAAAATTAAAAGCTGCCAACCACACTGTGCCAAATGCCACGAAATGACTAATCATTGTACATTAGAAACACTGAAAATGAGGAACGTCTTTTGCTCACTCTTTTCATTTTGCTCTGTCAGAGATTAAATACAACAATAAAATACAATGTAAATTTAAATCCAAAAAGCACATGAAAGGGTATTGATGTTTTACTCCATATTTATTAATAATTTTAAGCATGTTGCACACCACAGTAAGTTAAAATCAATTAAAATATATTTTTGGCATGATATCTTCCTGATTTGACGATTCATTCTAATATGAGACATATTTGTTTTAACATGTGGCACTATAGCTTTCAGTAATTTTAGTATCTTTATCATCTTAAAAGTACGTTTTCCAGCTTTTGTCTTTCCCTTCAATTTGAAACATGTTTAAAGGCACTGATTCCGAACTCTTCTGAGAGTTAGCTAGTTAGCTATCAGAGATACCCATTGGAGGCGACATGAGCAAATAAGGATCTGTGTGAAGGACATGGAATAATGTGTAGAATAAGAGTGTAAAACTGTATTATATGCAGGTCACACTGTGTTCTGCAGCCTGCTCAATACTTCTGGTATACCTGAATATGGAAGATATAGGCTGAGGTATAAAACGAGAACAGAAAGAGAAATATGAACATGAACCTCTCTCTAAATTCTTGTGCATGCCATCGCTTGAATCAACAGGAACCTTATTTTTTCAGTATAAATGCACTAAACAATGTTTATAGTTTTAATACACTTAAAGAAGGGCATAAAACACACTCATTTCAGAGCGGGTACTTCATGTGATGAAATCTCAAAGCTGTATTGTTGCTAATGCCCAGCTGCCGGCTCTATTTGAACATGGTGCGAATACACACTGAGGCTCACACGCTTCCCTTTGGACGACTGCCTGGTCTCTGCCGGACAGATGTCTTAGCAGAGTGCAGTCCTCATCACCGCAGAAAATAATTGCTACCTTCAGCAGGCCGTAGGAAACAGCCAGGACCGGATGGGTGAGAAAAATTAATTAATGTTAACCTATTTAATGGGCAGCTGGAACGTGGGGGTGGGAGGGGAGTGGCTTAAGGGCAAAGGCAGATCAGAATTGTATGAGACAGCGAGTAAGGAGGGGAATGTGTTAGTGGAGGTAGGATACTGGGTCGCTGATGTGGAGGCGGGGCTGCATTTCCAGAGCCTGTTGATGAGCTAAGCACCACGTCTTACTGTATGTGAGTGTGAAAGTCTGTGGATAACAAGTTATTGTTTCTTGGGTAAACTGAAGTGTGTGGGCTGTGAATATCCATCGTCTCACACATCTACCAAATGGTAGTCACACACTGTCCCATGTGTTGGTTGACAGGTCTTGGCCCTGGGCTATGAATGAGAATTTAGAGGAGTCCTGGCACCATAACCAACACACCATGGCTTTAGCAGAGATTTTGCCTTTAATCTGTACAGGTCAGTTTTGTTTTGGCCTTGGGGTATTGGATTGGATTTTAAATGAGAACAGCCACTTCCCCATCTTGTTTTTTTTCCCTGAGTATCTCATGCATAGAAAATCTCTCAACCTACTGCTTGGAGTACCAGCCACTCCTTGAGAGTGACTTCTTTAAAATATGGAGAAAACTTTGGTCTTTTTCGGTGTATATTTGTTTACCCAAAACTGCACAACTAAATGGAGAATAAATGGAGAAATGCATTCAGATAGGTCTCATGTCAAACATATTTCACAGAGGGTTACACATTTGGTGTATAATATTTGAGACAGTTATGGCCCAAAATATAAATGGTTCTCATAGATACATTTTTCAGATGTACCACTATTTCACCATTATCAAAATTATATATAAAACTGGCTGTTTTGAGTAATAAACGAAATGGCTATACATGTATTTGAACCTGACACATCGTTCCTTAAGTTTAGTAAAGAAATATGTCAGTAAGTATCTCTTTAATGCTCTGCTTCACATCTTTCTGTTAACATCAACCTCTGAATTATGTATACATGTTGAAAAAACGGAATTAGCTTTTAACCGAACAGTATCTATCTGCTTTTGGCACGGGGCCATTCAGTTTTTCTGCCTTTTCCTCTGATTCCAAAGAGTTTGAAGGCCTGGCTCCTGCATTTGTGGATGCTTTGAAGATTTGGGCTTCTTTACATCCACTAGTTAATTCATTTCTACCAAAACACAGGCCTGGAGGGTTGGTCCATGACTTCAGGCAAGTAGTCTGTTCCTTCCACCCAGACTGCAAACAAATATCTCTCGGGAGTCTGGACGAATGCAGAGCCAAAAACGACTATCATGCATTCTGTTTTTGATCACATAGCCTGTTGACAAGTGAGTCCTGAGTGGTCTAATCCCAAAAGCCAGCACAGGCACTGCAGCCTATACCTTGACTAGAGGTGGGCAATTTCATGATACTTTTCTATCATCATGACCAAATACATCACAGTGATACAAAAAAAAATCTTGAGGAACACTGATTGATTTTTTCATAAAGAAAATGGCTATTTAATTTGATTTAATTCAAAGCAGATGTGTGACCATGTTTCGTAGCAATGCTTGACTGTCACAATGAAACACAATGTACTTAAAATATGCTTAACTCTACCTTAATTTACCCCTGAAAATATGTCAAACACCTTAATTTGAACTACGTGCCCATTAATTCGTAAAATGTTCCCTTAATTTTACCTTAAAAGTGGATTTAAGGTGTAAGAGTAAAACCCCTTAATCCTAAACATAAGACATTTTCTTCAGGAGACTCAGTTATTTAAGGACAAATTTTAAAAATAAGGGAAAAATTCAGTTTTACCCCTTAATCAGCCTTAATCTGTGCACTTTTCCACTTAATTTTCCTTACTTTCCTGGAAATTAAGGTACAAATTAAGGTTATATTAAGGGGTAAAATTAAGGGGTTTGGTTTCGTAGTGTGTGGCAGTCAAATTTATGTCAAAATATAATGATTTATATAATAAGGTTTTTAAATCTTTCCTTTTTTTCCCCGCCACTAAACCTCACTGAGAGATGCCTAGAGAGCAGAAGAGGTATGTTACATTCATAGCAGTACTTGAATGTGGCTGTGTAAGTCTAAATATAGTGACAAATATAATTATTTAATTCGATTATTTCATGCCTAACATTATTTAATGCGTTCCTCAGAGGGTTAACTGGAAAGCCCCATACCACCCCCACCACCACCACCATCACAACCACCACCTTTCTCCTATGGCGATGTAGGCAGTTAATTTCCTGATGTCATAAAATCATAGAGGAACTATTAAGCTCTTAAGCGTCTTATCTTACAGACATCCCGCCAGGGACTGTAGAGGAAAAAATCACGTTTTTTTTTTAATGCTGACGGTGCTTTGCACTGATTTTTTTCATGAGGCCAGTGACAATTTGGCACTAGGACCACGCAGAGAGAGAGAGAGAAAGAGAGAGAGATAGAGAGAGAGAGACAGCAGCAGCAGCAGCCTCGTCTTTGTTCCAGAATCTCCCCTCCTCCTCCTCCAGCAGCAACACACACTCTCTCTCTCTCTCCACTCGTCCTCCACGGTGCTACACTGGCCTGGATGACTGCAGGAGCAGCAACATGGCTGTGAATCTCAGCAAGAACAGACTGGCCCTGCTCACGGCTTACCAGGATGTTATCGACGAGACCTCGGCCACTGACTGGTAAGACCGTGTCCCGTTTTTCCTGCCCATTCCAGACCAGTCTCCGGTGCTCTGTCCCTCTTTTATTTTCCTTGTGGTCGTGCTGATGGATGCTTGCCTCGACACAGCATCCCTGAGGTTATCATTATTTTTTCTGGGTAGAGTCAAGAACACCAGCTTAGCTTTGTATTTTAACATTTTAAGCGTTTCCCCTGCTTCTTCCAGAGAGAAAATGACATCGAAACTATGCGGAACCGGGGGGGGGGGGGGGAGGCAGGCAGGGGGCATTTTGGACTGGTCTCGGAGTGAATGTGCGCCTCTGGATGGTTCCGTGAGTTTAGAATCGCACAAAAGCTATTTTTAGGGGGGTAATGTGGGTTTTATGCGTGCAGCAAAGAGTTGGGCAACGTTCCCCTTCTGTTTGCTCAGTCAATAAGCTAAGTCGACGGCTGTGCCTGGCTGCTGGAAGCTTTTCACTCAGAAATGTGCTCCAGGATTGTGACTGTGCTGAAGAAGCCTGGTGTCCCGGCGCAGGGAGGGGAGAGATGGGCGAGGCCACAAGTGCCAGACTGACTGACTTGACTGACTGACATCTTTTCATTTGGAGCTTTCCACCACATCCCGCTAGCATTTCTACCACTCTAGCAGAATAGCACTTGTTTGGGCTTTCCTGTCCTCTGGGCACTACCTTAATGGATGCTGATGGCGTTTGGCCTCTCTTTGTGTTGGGCACGTAAGTCCTAGCCTGAAGATTTTGGTGCAGCTGCAGTGTCTCACGAGCACATGGTCGATCTTTGTTTTTCACTTTAGTGTTGCCATTTATTTGTCCCAATGCAGGAAAAAGGCCAATGAGTATTTCAGCAGCACAGGGGTGCACCTCAGCATACATTCATCCTATCTCTCATTAAAATGGTTCTATATAATATCCAGAAAGGTTAGTTTATGTTGTAACAGCAGCCAAACTCTTTTTAGTGGTATATAGAAGCCATCTTCAAATAAAGTTTTCTTTGGATGTTAGCATTAGCCTGCACTCTAATCTGCGTATTAATTAAAAAGGTTCTGCTGTGGCTTGTGACAATAGGAGAATGCTATGTGTTTTATGGGTAGACAGAACCATACAGGAATCACTATGCGTTGATAGTCATTTTCTTTCTTTTCTTTTCTTTTTCTTTACCAAATAACCCATTTTAAGGATCTTTATGAGCTTGGCTTTTACGTAGCATCCACTGAAGAACTTTTTAAGGGTGCACATAATAATGGCCTGTAATAAAGATTCACTGAGGACCAGTTTTTTAAAGCGTGGCATGAATAATGTCTTGTATTTTTAAAGGGTGTTCCGAACCTCACCTGCCACTTCACATTGCCTTTCACACTTGTACAAAAATTGGATAATCGACGGGGTCTGATTTGCAGAATACAGACTCACCCCAAAACCATCTAAGGCCTCCTGCCTTACAGTCTTGCATGACACTGGAGCACCTTCCCCCACTTACAAAGCTAGTTAAAGTGATAGTTCACCCAAAAACAAAAATTGATGTTTATTTGCTTACCCCCAGGGCATCCAAGTCGAAGGTGACTTTGTTTCCTCAGCAAAACACAAACG
>JBBKCR010000022.1:1563275-1578120 GCA_037577295.1 Ladigesia roloffi
AATGACTACCAGACTGCTACGGCTAAAGCTAATAATCTGCGTTTGTGTTCTGCTGAGAAAACAAAGTCACCTTCGATAAACATCAAATTTTCATTTTTGGGTGAACTACCGCTGTAAGTCTACTGTTGCTGGCTCGTGTCCTCATACTGACAATTCACTTTTGATGTCTTAGACGACTATCCTGATGGAATCTCAGAGTTCAGCATGGCTGCTGTGTCACCCACACCCATTCCCAAAATCGCCATTCAGGAAGAAAAAGACGATGCCAGCCATAAGGAGTGGGGTAAGTCCTTACACCAGGGAATGTGTCTGTAAAAGAATAGCACAGTAAAATGTCTATATTACACAGTTGTCCTAGATATAATCAAGGTATGTCATGATAAACATGGAAGTGTGACTCCACAAAGTGTTAGGTAAGAGAATAATGCTAAATATTGTAAAGCATGCTGTTAGCATTGGGCTAATTGCTTGGTATAAACATTCTTTTTATAGGCTCAGTAGTGTCCAATGTAAAATAAAACAGCATGTAATGTGGATACATTTAGGGAAAATTGTGTCAATTAGATTTTTTGCCAACTGAACAAGGATTGTGGGTCTTTGAAAAATGTCCCTGAAGGCATGGTGCAGCAGTGCGAGGTTTAAATTTATATCTGTGTGCTCTCAGGACAGGCAGTATCAGTAACACAGATCAGTTTTTCCCACATTAATATCAAAAGACAAGTTTCCGCATGAGCTGAAGTATAACCTCCTGTGTGAATCGAATGTAATACTTCTCTTATTTTCACTTAGTCCAGCTGTGGTAGAACAGCTGTATCAACAAAATGCTATATTACATTTTCAGCATCATCATATTTGTGTGTTCCCTGGAACATACCGCCTCCTGCTGTAGGTCAGATATTGTTTGTTTTTCAATAAAAAAAAAAGGCAATAACCCAGAAACGAAAGAAGCCTACAGTGAAGCGGGAGCGAATCATATCAAGAAAAATACACCCACATACACCAAGATACAGATATGCATGTCTGGAATATATTTATTGGTTCTGACAAAGACATCTTAAGTACTTTAAATGAAATTGCTTAAGCGGTTTCTATAAAAATCTCACAGAGGCTTCCTGAGGCTTTGTTGATTAGGTAGTGGAGACTCTCCAGGACAAATGAAGCAGCTTCCAGTCAGCTTAATTAGCTCCATAGCTGGGAGGAAGTTATTGCTCCGCTTCACTCTGATCATCTCTCTAGCAAACAGGCCTAAATGGCTTGGCCTGGGACTCATTTGTTTGCCAAGGCTTCAGTTGCCTTCACAGCTCACTGGCTTTGACAGCACTTGTTTGTGTACCCTGGCTACACGGTTTGGTGTCCTGTGGTAAAGTGCTCCATTGGGACTAAAGTTTACTGTTCATTATCAGAGCAGGAAGGACACATGCCAATAAATTTCTTTTATAACCTCGTCAGCCCTCCCTCAAGATATATAAAGGAATATAAGCCAAATACTGTAAAGAGAAAGTGGGCAGCATCCTATACATTTTAGATGTTTCACCAAGTTTTACAGAATAAAGAGATTATCGAGCTCCTACAGAAAGAGTAAAATGAGATTCTCACGGTACCCATCTGTTGTCGTGGGACACCTAGCTTTTAAAAATGGTTTTAAGTCTAATATAAATACAAAAAAGTGCCATCTGAAGAGTCATTCTGTCATATGAGATGCTGTGTCGAACAAAAAGCTGAGGTTTGTCTTAACAATCAGCTGTTTAGTATAGTTGCCTTTTCTTTTACTTAACACTTTTTACTGCAGACCTAAGCTGTAAGTATTTCTTGGTTGCTAGAAAGTAACTGAAAATCATACAGTGTTCATAAGAATTCAAGAATTTTGACAGGCATTGTACAATGCCACAAAGTCCATGTGTGTGTGAATGTCCCGTGCTTTCCTGCAGCTCCTGAGTCCCCACAGAGAGCCCCAGTGCAGGAGTCTGTCCCAAACAAACCTGTTCAGAGTGTGGCCCCTCAAGCCCGTTCCACAGAACCATCAGAGGAGAGTCTGCTGGACCTGTGGGGGAGCAGCCCACCTCGGGCCACTGCCCTGTCCCAAGCTGCTCACATCATGGACCTGATGGATGATGCTCCAGAACCTCTTCAGGCTGCTTCACCCCCCAGCCTGCCCCAGCCTCTGCTCAGTTTTGACGAAACACCAGACACCACCTTCTGCCCCGGGCTAGAGGATGACCCATCCAGCCTGGTGGATGTGGCTGGGCCCCACCAGATGACCCTGAGCTACCAGCAGGCCCTACAGCATGCCTCAGGCTCTAACAGCCAGGAGCTGGATGACAGCCAACTGCTGATGACCAATGGAGATACACTGCTCAAAGAAGGGACTCAGGTCAGGGAAAACAGCTTTAAAGCTGTCAACAAATAAACATACTATTTTGCAATAGCCATTATACATTCATACATTCATATACAGTCATTAATCAAGGACTTTATTTTTATACATATATAACGTGTATGTATTTTTGAGAGTTTTATTTGTGGAACAGATTAGCTGATTTTTTACTTACCCACTAGATGGCGACAAAACGTATTCTGTGATGATGCGGACATTATTAAAGCTGCCTTAATACTGAACACAGGAAGGCAGCTGCAAAGATACCACACCAGTGTTGTCTCATGTTTAAATGGAAGCTTCATGTTTTTGGGCAGGCAAGTGAGGGATACTTCAGCCAATCACAGGAGGAGGATTTCGCACAGTCAGATGAGTGCACTGCAAAAGTGAATCCTACACCAGTATTTTACAACAAACCGCCAGGTAAGTAAGACCCCCTGAGACCTTTATGGTTACACACAGTTATGATCCAGTTTCCTTATCTTATAAATATTCTCATCACAGAAATTGACATCACATGCTGGGACACTGACCCCGTGATGGATGAAGATGATTAAGAGTGGCGGAAAGGAGCGCTCCACCACCCCAACACTTTTACAAAGGTTATTAAAAGTCTTGCATCAGAAAATCTGTATGTTGTTTTAGGGATATACAAACAAACAATCTTAGCCACTAAAAAGGATATGGGTTATTGTTAAAGATGCCACTGGCTCTTGGTAAGGTAGGGCAAGTTGGAGTGTGCGTGGGTGTATGTGTTATTATTTATTTCTTTTCTCTTTTTGGCTATGCAGACTATAGCACAGTGTGTATTTAGTGCTCACCTGTGTTGTATTGACTCCCTGTGCCTAACAGGTGTGACCAGTAGCAGATAGAGCCGTCCTTTTTTTTTTGTCATGCGTCAGAACCTCAAAGGACATCAGGCCTTGGTGGTTGATAGATCTAACCTGTCCAAGCCTGCAGCCAAGGTAGTGCATTATATCCCCTTTGTAGTTGCTCAGGCTAGTAAACAAGCACCTTGCCTATTTCAATCATTAAAGATGTGAATTTCTGCCCACAGCAGCCTTGGCTTGGATGTCGTATTTGGTTTCAGACTGTTCGCACGTAGAATCAGCGTGCGTAGATGCACACCATGTACTAGATCCAAAATGCTCGCTGTAGAAGTGTGTCTACTAATTCTGATTCTGTGTCATTTTATCTCACATTAAACGAAGCTGAGGTGTGTCAGAATTAGCGAGACTGGGTTTCTAG
This sequence comes from Ladigesia roloffi, assembly GCA_037577295.1. Taxonomy (NCBI): domain Eukaryota; kingdom Metazoa; phylum Chordata; class Actinopteri; order Characiformes; family Alestidae; genus Ladigesia; species Ladigesia roloffi. The sequence continues at coordinate 1,566,898 of JBBKCR010000022.1, forward strand.
GAGCCATTATACTCAAATGAAGTCATTATTTTTAGAAGAGTAAAAAGAACGGGGTCTTTTGAAACTATTTTTGTGTTGTGCCAATTGTTTTCGATATCTTGATGTTTTCACACTATTGTGTTGGTGTAAAAGGCCTTTAGAAATTAGAACCAGGTGGCATATGTATATTTTAACTACATATGAACTATGTATACAACAACATGGTATTATGCTTTTGTTTTTGAATGGTCGCAATAGCATTAGCATCGGTTTGTCAAGTAACTTAGGCAATAACTATTTTAGAAGACACAGTTGGGGAATTTGTATAACGCACATATGTGCAAGTATGGATGATTGCGTGTGCTTGCTTGTGTGTGTACATCTTGTGCTAATGTTTTATAGGAGAGCTGAATTGTACTGGGGCTATTTTGAGTTGCCATTTATTTTTATTTCACCTAATCCAAAGAGAGGTTACTTCCAAATTGATTTATATTTCCACTTACCATACATTAGAAGAGTATAGGCGCTGAAACCTTCAAAGACACTCTTCTGACCATCAGTTTGCTTTTCCATTCGAAGTATCAGTACATGGCATTGAATATTGATCCTAAAGGAATCGGAACAATCTAGTTTTTTCTGCCAGATGCGTATTGTATGATCAGGTACAATGGACAATAGTTTGGACACATTTATTGAAACACACTTATAAATAAGGCCAATAGGTAATAAGAAAATAAGTAAATGTTTATGTGAAATACTAGGGATGCACCGATACCAATACCGATAGCGATACCGATCGGCCTCGATACCACATTTTCTACTCGTTAAAAGTCCCCCGATACCGGGGACCGATACCACGGTCTGAGAAATGTCTGAGTTTGAGTGGCATGTAAGGGGTTAAATAATTATTCTGTAATATTGTTGCATAAAACATGCTTTTCATTTTAAATAAATGTTCTTAATTTCAAACTGGTCCCTTGTTTTTTTTGTTAAATTATATGACTAAAGCTGTTACCTGTACATTTAAATCAAGTACTCGGTATCGGCGAGTACTAAATTGCAAGTACTTGTACTTGTATTCGTTTTCCAAAAAAGTGGTACCGGTGCATCCCTATGAAATACATAAGCTGAAAAAGCTGGAATCTTTGTCTATGGCAGTTTGTGGTTCACATTAAACAAACAGATTAAAATATAGCCATAGATCATATATATACACTGGTGTGAACGGTCTGTTCTTTATGTTAACGTTCGTGCCCTTTTATAGCTTTGACTGTCTTCCTTTGTATTGCATTTGAACCTCTTTTGTATTGTGTGTCAGTATCCTTGGCCTCGGTTTAATGTTTAGATTTTTGTTCTGTTGCAAACTTTATGACTGAATTAAGCAAGCAATAATACTAAACCAGTGTAGTATTGTTTTGTAAATAGCTCTAATTCTAATTTTACTACTATCAGTTCAGTACCACAGTGATTATAACCTGTTTGTGAGTGTGGCCTGTAAGACAGATACTGGCACACAGAACTGGATGGGGTTTCTTAAGACGTTTCTTAAACGGAATATGAATTGTCGAGGGGAGCCGACCTGCATCTTTAACAGTAACCGAGGCCCTTTTGACATGATTTCAATGTAATCGTCACCCTCCAACCTCCTTGGTAGTGATTCTTATGCTCTTTCTTCCTTTCACTACTAGGAGACTACTACTATTACCACTACTATTGCTACTATTACTAGTACTATACTACTACAATTTCCCCTTTGTCCCTGAAGCAAGGCTTAGCAACTCCTGAAGTCTCTCTCTCTCTTTTTTATTTTTTATTTTCTATCTCTTCCCTTTTCCGTCCGCTTCTCACTTGCTGTTTTTGAAACAAGCACAAGATCTTTTGTGACATGCTGTGCTTCTGTATGTTAATAAAAGATTTCAAAAACCCTCCAGTATGTCTACTCGTCCGAATATGTTTTTTTGGCCATTCTTCTTATTTGATCTTCTGTTTTGTTATTGATGCACGAAGGTTGAACAGACCAGTCCAGTGGATGTGTGATAAATTCAAGAAAAAGGACTGGCACTGACCTCTGCCAAATCAATAACTGGTTTATACACAAATCAAGAATACACTTGCAAGCTGTGTAAAAGTTGCATGGCATACATTCACAATATGCCATTCACACTTTATGTAAAAGAAAGGGATATGGGAATAATTTGAATAATTTTGTAATACTTTGAATTCACACGTGTTTCCATGCAAAATTTTGCTTCTTTATTTCCACACTGGGCCTACGAGTCTAATATATCTAGCAGTCTTATAACCAAAAATTGGCATCATGCAAACTACATGAGCCTCAAGACGCACCACACCAACTACAATAAAATGTATGTCTGCCTGGTTTCTTACTGCTGTCTATAAAAATAGACAGAAAAGCAATAATTGTAAGGCTGCATAATATGTACATAAACCTTTCCTGATGACTAACCACACCAACCCACAAACAGACAGGCTTATTCCAACATGGGTCAGTTTCTGGACTCGTAAAGCCTCCTGATATCCTTTCTTGGGAGTAGGGTAGCACGGTGGTGCTGAGGTTAGCACTGTTGCCTCACAGCAAGAAGGTCTGGGTTAGACTCCCGGGTTGGGCGCAGGGTCTTTCTGTGTGGAGTTTGCATGTTCTCCCCATGACCACGTTGGTTTCCTCCAGGAACTCGGGTTTCCGCTCACCATCAAAGACATGTGTGACACTAAATTGCCCCTAGGTGTGAGTGTGTGGCTCTGTGACATCCAGGGTGTACCCCGGCTTCGCCCGTAGTAACTGGGATAGGCTCCAGTTCCCCCTCTGACCCTGAGTGTGGGATGAAGGGATAGAAACTGGATGGATGGATGGGCATTGGAATAAGCCTTTATAAACGTTTTTGTAGTTTACAAGACTGATTTACGTAGATGCCTTATAAAAATTAAGGGTATTAGGACTACAAATGAACTGTGTTGCCAAAGTCACACTGTATTTATATATCCTTCTGTCTTTATTTGTATATTTTATCATTATTTATATTTCCAAAACAAAAGAAGCACATTTGGCATGCTGCAATCATTTGGACTGATTGACTCTATTTTTGGTAAAGTGGAATGTGTGTAAGGTGTGATTCACCGAACGGGTTCTTGCACTAGAGCGATGCAGACAGTGAAAACACAGCATGTTCAGGCTGAAAATAAGCTGAGATGACAGTCACAAAACCTCAATAAACCATATCCTGCCAGACAGAACAAAAGAGAGGGACAGCCCAGAAAGTTTCTAATAAAAATGGTGAGTGGTGCCTCCGGAGCACGTCTCGTGTTCATTTGTGGCACGGTCAGTTCACACAGGAGCACGGATGTAAGAGAGCCATCAGCTGGAGGGATGGATGGATGGAGGGATGAAAGGATGGATGGATGGATGCCGTACACTTATTATTCTATGTAAACAGACTCGACATGCTCCCTTTCTGTTGCTTAGCAACACACTGGAAGAGGAACGACACTTTACACCTCTGCCTTTTGCCTCTCTCTCTCTCTCTCTCTCTCTCTCTCATTGTAGAGCTGAAAAGCAATGAAAACAAGAAGAACAAGCAAACCAAACTGTTTTAAAAAGCGGAGGTGAAAATAGAAGCAGAATTCATTCAAAAACAAAATCATAGTAGACGAAAACTCCTACTCTTACAATTCCCACTCCAACTCAGTCATTTCAATTACGACTTACACACACATTTCCGAATACATTTACATTGGAGCTCCTACATACCCTGCTAAACGTAACCTAAGAATTTTGAGTTTCTTTGAAGCACAGAGAATGTCGGTGTATGACTTTTATTTTCCGTCTAACGGCCAGACCACCCACTTCCGGGTAGCGTGTTCCCTCCCTAATCAGTTCGTATCTACTTTAAGGGCAGTTGTCCCTGGACATGAGGAACACATGTAAGCTCAACAACCACTAAATACCCCACTATACTCCAAGTTAGAAATATAATAATCAACGTTTTAATAGCATAATTGTCTGTGCAGGTGGCAGCAAAGAGAGAGACCTTCTGGGTCATAGCAAATAAATGCATTTAGCCGGATCATACAACCGAGAAATGTCGGAAGTCTTTATGTCCCACTGCTCTAAAGTTTGTAAGCATCACTATTAAACACAATGTACTTAAAATATGCTTAACTCTACCTTAATTTAGCCCTGAAAATATGCCAAACACCTCAATTTGAATTAAGTGGCCATTAATTTGTTAACTGTTCCCTTAATTTTACCTTAAAAGTGATTTAAGGTAGGAATGTGAAACCCCTTAATCCTAAATATGTGGCATTTTCTTCATGAGGCTGTTATTCAAGGGGCAAAATGTAAAAATAAGGGAAAAATTCAGTAAGTTAAACCCCTTAATCAGACTTAATCTGTGCACTTTTCCACTTAATTTTCCTTACTTTACTGGAAATTAAGGTAAAAATTAAGGTTATATTAAGGGGTAAAATTAAGGCGTTTGGTTTCGTAGTGCATCCTGTTGATGACCCATCTAATTTCTTTTTGTCATTTAGACCAGATTGGGGATTATTCCTCAAATTGGGGATTATTCCAATCAAATATCATGTGAACGTGCCAACTGGATGCAAGAAAGTGACAGTCATATGCTGAGATGTTAACAAAGTTATCCAATAGGATAAGAGAGTTGGGGAGTATGGCAGATGAGAAAAACATAATAGGAACCGATGACAATAATAACATCTCTGACGAAATTAAATCAAGGCTTTCTACAATGCACTAATCACTACACTGAAGGCATGTGGGCTGCACTGCCATGGCAGATTTTGCTACCATGACTCAGAGGAGCACCATTTGAAAAGGAGACGACACATCCCCCATTCCCAAACTACATCCACTGCTGTGACCACAGAACAGTGAGCAACATTTCAGAAAAACTGCTGCTTATGTAACAAAATCTCAACTCAAAACCATAAAAGTACAAATTTAGAGGAAAAGAAAACATTCTTACTTTATAGGTAAGATTTTATTTCAATTAATTTTGGACCATTTCTGTCAGGCTATTCATCATGAAACATTCACACACTGTAAAGGGCAGCTGGTGTGCCGTAAAAGTGTGCAGAAATAAAAAAATACGTTTTGATGCAACAAAATGATACAGAATTGCACAGAATCCTCAGTCACTGAATGGTAGTTAGCAAAGTTCACTTTCAATGCAGCTTATGTCATAGTCATTTTTCATAAAAGCATGCCATGTCTACAGAGAAATGCCCATGAATTTTAATTCACATTTAAGAAAGGCTCACTAATGGACTTATCAGTCTGTGGGGAAAAAAATGAAGGGAGGTGAAAAACTGTTGCTATAAAAGTTTTTAAACAGAGAAATTCATCAAGAAGGAGATACTAGTATTCACTCAAGGGAAAAAATATGCAGAATAAAAAGACTGAAAATATGACTGTCTCCCTTTGAACCCGCATTGAGTAATGAATTAAAAGCTGTGAGAGGCATTGCAGGCAAGCGAAGACACGAGATGGTTATCAAATTGTAATTACCAGGCAGTTTCAGAACATCTTCTTGCAGAGCAGGCAATTACTCTGGAGAAAGCTTTACTTCAAAAAAAAAATCCACATCCTTCTAGGGAGGAACAAATATTGTGCACAATTCTGTATTTCAAGACATTTACCTTGACAAAGCAGCAAGGAGACATTTCACAGTTTATAAAATACATTCTGTACCATTCTGTACAGTTGAGCAGCATGATGTAGCTAGTCTGGGAGCCAGAATGTGCCAGTATGCGTACTCATCCCAATGCTGTATGATCAAAAAACATCATATTCAGGGTGCAATAATGGAAATTAAATGGAGGTGCTTTAGGGATTGGATTAGAGCAGGGGTGTCAAATTCCTGTTTTGGAGCAACTTGCAGCACTGTGGAGTGTAACTTGCTACCTCATTTCACACAGTACACATTCAGCTCATCAGCTAATTAGTAAGGCCTTTGTAAGCTAATGTGTTGTCTTACAACGATTCTCAGCTCCTGTGTTGGGGACCCACTAACCAGCACAGTTTCAGGTATTCCTTGGCACAGCACACCTGATACTATTAAGCCCTTCAAAAGTGGAATCAGGTGTGCTGGGGCCAGTGCTAATATTTTCAGGTCTTTTTAATTTAATCATAGGTTTTGTTTTTTTAGGAAAATGTCATTTAAAATTGGGATTATGTTTAGTTAGATAATACTGTCATTCCAATCCTAATCCCAACAATTTATGGATATGAAATTCAACAAAATGTTCCAAAAGTATATATGTAGCACCAAAGGTGGGTGGGTGGCCACTATCCACACAAAATTAACACCTTCGCACATTTTGTCTTCAGGCCCAGAGGATTCTGAGGTGTTTGTATAAAAAACATATAAAATTAACATATAGAGAAACATATAGAGAAAATGGGACATCCAGCAACATTATCCATGAGAACTATTGAACTTAGTACAGGAAATAACACTTGTTGCTAACATAACACTGCAAATTGCACAGGGGCACTAATGCTAACTTAGCATTATCACAGCTTTGATAACCAGGGTACATAACATACTGGCTTATATATAGGTTTATATAGGCTATGAGATATCTTCGAATGTATTTATGCATTTTATCTTCAAATGTATTTATGCAACTAGTACAGGTTCTCCAAACCGAAGAAATACATTGCTAGCATTAGCTAATTAGATCCAATAATTAGCATTCATACAGATGCAGATGTTTCATTGTTTTCAGAGTTCAAGCACATAGTGCAGGTTGTTTTGATCATGTAATTTTTTCTGAATGTAACTGGTTTAATGAATATAATCAGCCAGAAAATATGTGGTAGTGTAATTTAGACGACCAGACATTAAAACAATTTTAATATTTTCAAAGAGCAGGTGTTCTTAGCACTGTTATTTTACTATGAAGTTCACCAGGATTAAAGCTAGAAAGGACATCAGAGAAATATCCTCACCAATCATTAAGCAGACAGTTGAATTTTGTAGATTCTGAACAGAATGGTTGTACTTTCAGAGTGCAAAGAAAGAAATATAAGCCAATATACTGGACAAATCTGGCACCCAGACTAAAATATGGCTACAGTACAAACAATGGATATTTTACTATGTTGTGGCCCTGTGCTAAGACCTAGTATACAAAGATAGAATTTGAAATGTCATTTGTATTATATCAGTCTGTGGTTGATGAGAAAAATAGAGAGGAAGCGAGTAGGCCACAAGGGGCTAGACATTGGTGGGCTGCAGACGGCTCCTGGGAGCCATGGCAACAACACTCACATAATAGCTGCTGCTCTGCATCAGGCAAGGATGCCACAGAGCGCAGCAGAGAGGAGGAGCAAGAGAATGAGAGCTAGCGACATACATCTGTTGCGTAATCTTCTCATATGGATAAAATATTGAAGGGAGAAAGTGGAAAGGTCCTCTGAGTCCTCCGATAAGCTTTTCTCGCCTCCAAACTCCCAAAAAAAGCAGAAGAAAACATCACCAGATCAACAGCCAGAGTCTCCTGAATAGCAGGAATGACTCACTATTATCAGCATTCTCCTCAGAAAGTGTTCCACAGTGGTTGAAACGTTCAAAGCTTTACACTGCTGTACTTCGGCCGAGAAGGGGGAAGGCAGTTGGCAGTCCATAGTTGTGATCCAAACCCCTGAGGCTCCGCAGGCCCAGGTCTGTGTGAGTCCGGCCCTCACGGGGCATGGTGGCGATGGCTGAGGCCTGGGGCTCCACCGGCAGGTTGTTGTGGTTGAGGTCCATAGTGGAGAGCAGGTGTCCCAGCGAGTCCCAGCGCCTGGCAGAGGGTAGACGGATGAGCGAGGAGTAGCCGCGTTCAGAGAACACCGTCATAGGTGGGGCCATCTTTCTGGTTTCTGACTCTTGGTGCTCCCTGGAGGAACATGGCGCAGGTTTAGTGTATGTTCCTCCTCTGGGATCAGCAAGGACTTCACTGTAAGGTGGAGGAGGATCCTCCATCAGAACAGCTTCCTCATAGCATGGGGGTTTCCCACAGATGTCTTCAACAGGAACAGCAGGAACTGGATTTATCAGGAGAACAGAGGGAAACAGGTTTGGGCATAAAAGATAAAAACAATCAAATAAAAGATACAGAGAACTCTAACCATGAGACCTATTCCTCTTATTGTTACACAAGGCTGTATTATCTGGGGAATGTCTGTCATCAAGCTTACCTTCCCTAAAATCTGAACCAAATTTCGAGCAGACACCAATTTTTCCAAATGTATGCTATGAGTCTTTGACCTACATGCAGAGGCAGATTTAACCTGCTGAATAGAGGAGGAAAATATTCTTTAAAAGTAAATAAATGAATAAACTGCCATGCTGACAACTTCAAAGTGAGTCTGTTCAGTATTTTTGGATTGTAAGGTTTTGCACAGTTGCATGCAGAGCGAAGAATAATCTTCTTGTCGGTAAAAGGCATCATAAACATGCTGACGTGAATCTATTAAATGATAAGACGTAAAACTGTGAGCAAAATTAGGCACCATAAAAGAGGGCTTGGAATGTATTTATTTGGGAGGCTGATAGACAGAAGTGCTTTCATCTACCCCTGCAAGGTCACCCTGCACTGCAACAGATGAAAGCTTTGCCCCTGAGGAGCATGATAAACCAAAAATGTTGAGGCCAAAGATAAGAGTGCGGGTTGATACAGAGCTGAATCGGCCTCAGCTTAATTGCACAAGTAGTGTTTTAGTCGATCAACTGTGCTTTAGCAAAAATGTTCCCTTTGAGTCTACTAATGTATTGGACTCCCTCCATTATCATCAGGACACTCAGTCTTATGTGGGAGTTTGGGCAAGTGTACTGGAAAAAGTAGGCAGAGTGTTTGTATCTTTAGAAAATATTTTACACAATTTCCTAAATCTCAATTAACAGAACCTTACACAGAAAAGGTTCTATTCATATATCATCAAACCACGATGGGAGACTGACTACTTAATGATCCACTATCATAGTCCATCTGGTCTTAACAAGCCTTAGAAATGAATTCTTGAATAAGTAGGTGTGGTGGAATTTTACCTTATCATGATTATAATTATTGACATTCCAGTAACTTACTTTGCCTCGTTTTATTCCTAATTACTGACCATTCCTGTATGACTTTGTATGATTCATGCTCCACAATATGCTCTCTCTCTCTCTTAAGTTCTGTATGATTAACACTTGTGATAATTCTCACATTAAAAGTACCAGATTCACTCAATTGTCAAGGAAATGTAACCCCAAAAACCTGAATCACTTTACTATCATATGTCAGTGGCTGAAAGTGACTTTTTCACATGAACCAAAATCAGTAGTTAGTCTTATTTTCAGTGTCACAATTGGCTTAAACTTCATGACCAAGGGTGTAATGAATACTGTTCTAGAAAATCAAGTATGGAACTGTTTAAAAAAGATGAACTTGGATTATGTTGTAACAGTGGCAGCTGTCAAAAAGTGGGATATATTAGTCTTAAGGCTGATTTTTAAGGATTTGATCACCTTTGATTAGGGTAGCTAGATAGCTAGATGGCTAGAAGACAGGATCAGAGCATTTCTAAAATGATATTGTGGGGTGTTCCTGGGATGCAGTGTTTAGTACTAGTGATGCTCCGATCGATCAGCGGACGATAATCACACTTTATGACTCGTTCAGTACTCGGTAAACTCGCCTCTCCTAGGAACCAATCACAATTGATGACGTCAATGTGTGAGGACTAGGGACGGGTACCGAACCCGAAACTTTATCGCCTAATTGTAAAGGACAGCAGTATGGATAAACTAACATACACACACACACACACACACACACACGCACACCACTCTCTTGCGCCCACAGACCCACACCACGAGAGAACTCTCTCACACATGCATACACATGCATCTCACACGCGCACACACACATACACACATACACAACAAGAAAGAACTCGCGCACAGACACAACAGGACAGAACTAGCACACACACACAACGAGAGAACTCTCGTGCGCACACACAACAGGAATGAACTCCCACACACACACACACAACAGGAGAGACACACTCGCACACATATAGCAATATTTATTGTATTACTTTATCTAAAAAGTGAATGGTGATCAGGGAGCTTACATATCAGTTATATTAACCTGAAGCATCAGAATTGGCATCAGTATCGGCTGTTCACCTAGACAAAAAATCGGTACTTGGTGTCGGTGATAAAAATCCTGATCGGAGCATCCCTAGTTAGTACATAGCAAAAGCGGTCCAAGGAAATCAATTCATGAACTGACGACAGGGTTATGGCGCACAAGGCTCACTGATGTGCATGGGAAGTGAAGGTTAGCCTGTCAGGTCCAATCCCACAGAAGTGATGTGATGTAAGCACTGTTTTCCTGGGGACTCTTGGGTCCTGGCTTACATTACTCTGACATGTACTACCTACCTAAACATCGTTTCAGACCAAGTACACCAGTTCAACTGAATTCCCTAACTGCAGTGGCCTCTTCCAGCAGGGTAATACATAGTGCCACATTGTCAAAAAATGTTCAGGAACAGTTTGAAGAACATGATAAATAGTTAAAGGCCAACAAAATTTCCAGATCTCAAACAAATCAAGCTTCTGTGAGATGTGAGCTTTGCTGGACAAAGCATTCTGACCCATTTAGATTCCTCCCCACAGCTTACAAGACACAAAGGATCTACTACTAATGTCTTGATCCCAGATACTGAAGTACAGGCCATGTGAAGTCCAGTCCTTGACGCGACTGAGCTGATTTTGCCGCAAGGGCACCTGCACAATATCTGGGATGTGAATTGCTGTACATCATGGTTTAGAAAATGTACTTCCTGCCAGATGGACAACTCTTTATTTGTGTGTGGATTGTTTGTTGTTTTTTTGTTGCTGTCAAGTGTCCTTGGGCTTGAGAAATGCGGTATTTTAATCAAAAAAGCTAATGTTATTATTCTCCTCGGATGCAACATGGCTACCGAGACTATGGTAGTGGGTGAGAAATGTGTGTGACTATTAAGCTAAATTAAATATTCTCTAGCCACAGCTGTAAGAATACACTTAGCTTCAATGTATGCTCTAAAGCAATAGTTCACCCAAAAATGAAAATTTGATGTTTATTTGCTTACCCCCAGGGCATGCAAGTCGAAGGTGACTTTGTTTTCTCAGCAGAACACAAACGCAGATTATTAGCTTTAGCCGTAGCAGTCTGGTAGTT
>JBBKCR010000022.1:1579834-1592070 GCA_037577295.1 Ladigesia roloffi
GTCACCTTCGACTTAGATGCCCTGGGGGTAAGCAAATAAACATCAAATTTTCATTTTTGGGTGAACTATCGCTTTAACTGTGCTAGCTCCTCCATGTTAGTGAATGGGTCAAAATTACAGGAAGAGACTTTTTTTTCAATTACATACAATGTATAAATACATAATACTTATTTCCAAAGTGTTAAAACAATCCAAGGTATTTGTGTAGGTGTTGATCAACGTTTAACCGGTTTAATTTACAGAGTTATTTCAGCCCAAGTATGGAGTAACCGCTCTCATGTGGAATGTTTCCACTGTACATTTTTCACACACTGTTCTTTGTAAGCTAGAAATCACAGCACGACTTCACAGCTCTGTACACCGAGATACCGTGAAAGCTTCATTTCGCCATTGTATTCTTCCTGAGTTATAGTCTCTGAAGAGCTGAATCTTCATTCAGCTGCTGTCTTAATGTGTGGCCATCAGTCCTGTATGTCTGGCCTTGCTTTAAAGGGACATTCTTTGCTCAGGCCCGGGATCCTCTGTATCTGGCAGCCTGCCTGGCTGCGGGAGCACATGATTAGCTCGGCTCCCTCCCTGCTGCTAGCTCACTGCTGTACTCCTCTGCCCACTCACCGCCCACACACCGCTATCTGTTACCATGTCATACATGAAAGAACTCGGCTCTGGCTGCTAGCACTGCGTAAGGTGTGGACGTTTTCTCCCGCACGCAAACCAGCAGACCAGACTTGATGCTCAGGATGGTTTAAAGGTGATCAGGCTTAATGCTCTTATTTAGGATTATTTCAGGAGGAGAGTTTTTCATTACTTTGGTAACCGTGGAACGATACGTTAGGCATTGTGTAAGTGGCAAAAAATGGCCTAACCTAAAGAGATCGTCATTTTGGTCTGGCCCTATTCTAATAAGGTCATGGCTTCTTCTGCCTACACAACAAGGCCTTGCTCACCTTGTGGAAAGAAACTACGCCAAAGATCTAAATTGTTTATCTGTGTTTATCTTGTTTACATACTAGGACTAAAACGCTCAATAAAATGCTGAAATGAAGGAGGTTTGCAAATGATCCTTACCTTGTGGTGTGGTCCAGGTTCCCTGAGGGATAGTGTGCGTGACAGGCACTGGCGGAGACAATATTTGAGCAGGTGGGCAGAACTGAGGGGTCTCTCTTGCCGTCGAACACTCCAGAGGCTCCATCTCCAGGGCCCGCAGACACTGCTCCCGCAGCCTCTCTTCGCGCCGCCGCTTCAGCTTTCGCTGCACAAAGCTGCAGAAGCAGCACACCATGACAATAAGAGCCCAGACCAGCCAGAATCCGGCGAAGCACGCCAGGAAGGTGTAGGTGCCCTGTGACATCACCATGACTATGTCCTTGATGAAGCTCTGGCCCTCCACAATCCACCAGAGCGGAAAAAAACTGTTCGCTTCGTGTGTTTGTACAGAGTTCAGTCATTAAGTCTCAAAAGGGCATGCCTTAAAATCATATTTCTCAGAATTACACCGAACGGTTTGGATAGTCAGTCAAGAACATTTTTGAGCTGCAAGCATTCTTCCCAGTGATACGACCTGTAGAAAATATAGTCCCACAAGATCATTGTCTTATCTTCTGTGTGCGTAGCATGCTGCAAACCTGAAGGTACCAAAAGGGCCTCCAGAGGGGCTGCGAGAGATCCTCTCCAAGAAACCAAGTCGGACTTCCACAGATGCACTTTTCTCAACAGCTGGTCTGACTCAGGGAATGCCAATTCTCGCTGAGGTCTCCTCCGGCTAGACGATCCTTCAGCAAAGCGGATCAAGGCTCTTCAGATCTCCAGAGGACACCAGCCCACATGCTGCTCAACAAAGGGAACGGACATGGAAGGGGGGCGATCATCATCACTTATGAACTTGTCATATTTTCAAAACACTGGCCGTAATATCTGAAACACAACAGCCCCTTTCATAATTGATCTCAGCTGTTCAAGCACAGTTCTCAAAATGACTTTAGGGGGTGAGTATCAATTTCACACATCGGAGAGGGAAAAGCACATGCTGCTCTTCTAAAAAAAACTAGTCCTTTTGTATAGTAGTATGAGAAAATAGCATGAGCTCTCATTCAGTACTGTAATTTATGACTTGACCACTCAAACGCGTTGGTGACTTTCAGCATGCTACCCCTTTGGGCGTTAATGATACCTCTAAACATGCCAATTCCGCTGCTTCCCTCCTACAAACTGATGCCATTACTGCCTTCCATTAAGCCCAGTTACGCAACCATCTCTCTTCAGCACACGTTTGCTGTCTCGCTAATCAAGTCACGGCTCCTACTGCCTGCATAACACAGTAATTGTATCTAAGACTGTTGCAGATTCCCCCCTGCTGACCTTGAGGAGACAGACTACATCAATGCATCGCCTTGTTTATTGGTTTCTCATCTGTGTCTCTGACTCACCACGGTGTCCCAAAAACACTCCTCTGTCCAGTAACAAAACAACCACGCCGTCTTTTCCCATACCATGTCTGCTGAACACCATTTTGTATAGTTCACAATCTAAGTGCCATTCTTTTAAGAAGTTTGGAGGGAGCATCCAATCATTGGGCAGAGAATATTGGGATGGAAAGAGAGCTGTCATCACTCTTCACTTAACTTTGGCAGAAACGTTAGCTGAATGGAGAACACACTGTCCAAGTTTCAATCTGCTATAATGCTTTCAGTCCAATGCAAACCATATAGAAACCCTACAACAACAAACTTTTTTGAATTCAGTGTTTTTTGGAACAAAATCTTTCTGCCTGTTCAGCACCCAGCAACATAGCTCCACCCACTTGCTCAGAGGTTCCAAAAAAATGTACACTTCAATTCTGGAATGTGAAACAATACAGAGCAGCCACGCAGCCTTTATGTTCTCACACACACTCACACATGCGCGCTCACAAACACACACATATATGTACATGTAGTTCCCTCCAAGATCAATACAGTTTCCAATTCCGACATTCTGACATTTATAGCTTTCTGATCCTAAGATCAGAGAACTGTGCGTGTGTGTATGTGTGTGTGTTTGTGTGTGAGTGTGCGTGTGTGTGTGCTTGTAAATATATTAACATATGCCAAAGTAATTAATACAAAAGTGCAAAAACAGGCTGGAAATGATTCATTGAATAAAAACAAACAAACAAACGAACTAGTTAACTGACTGACTGACTAACTATTTCATTAAGAATATCTCTCAAATGGCAATGATGAACAATGAAGCATATGGGACTTTTAGGCTAACAGTAGAACTAAAACGAATATAAAGAAACCTAAATTAACCAATCAGGAGCCCTAAAGGACATTCCTGGCGAGTGTGTACGGTAGTCTACGGGGGAGATTGTTGCTAAGGCAAGCCTTCTCTTATCTCATCATCATCCTCACACAGACCTGGTCTAAGTATCACGGCTCAGTGATGAACGGTAAGGTGACACCTGTCTCCCCGAAAACAAGTATTTAGCCTACATGACACCTCACACATCTTACACACCTCACAAATCATCTCACCCTCCTCCGGGTTGGTCAAGTTGTTAGCTTATTCCCAGCCGGTTCAAACTCGTTTCCATAGGTGAGAGAGCCGAGGCGCACGCGGACATTTGTACATTGATGTAGATCTGAGGAGACGCTCCGCGCGCGCCTCCTCTGCCGTTCACGCGCTCTCCGGCTCCGGCAGGTCACTCGAGCTCCAGATCGAACACACCCACCGAGACGAACGGTGCGCTGTCACGAGCTCTGTGTCGTGCTCGCCTCTTTCAAACGGACCAAGACGATCCCCCCACCCTACCGTGCCCACCAAAACGTACGGACCTCATGTTCGCTCCTCCTTTTTTTTTAACTGTTTACAGAACCAAAAATAACGAGGCTGTTTTGGAGGCTGCTTCCATCCTCCCCTCCTCCAGACACCTGGACATACGGGTCCTAGACCACAGGCATCAAAGTGTGACCTGCGTTCACACCTGTTTGAGCTGGCTTAAATTAAGTCGGTGTCACTTATTGAGCATTAAAGCTCGTCTTTTTTTATTTTTATTTTATTTTACCTTAGCAATATTATTGAATGCCCATATTTGTATTTTGATTGCAGGTTTATTTATTCTTTTTATTCCTTATTTGATTCGTAATATTAAGAATTTTTTATTCAACAGATTTTTTACTCAGCCAGAAAGAAACATTTACAAGGGAAGTAGGAATATCAGATTTAATGACATTCAAAAGATGATGTTTTAAAATAATTTTAGATCATTTCTATTGGTCCTTTCATTAGAAATTTTAAACACATTTGTGTAAAAGTGTCCCTGGCATTTTCAAATTGACTTAAAAAAACAAACAAACTGAAAAAGACACAACTGTTGGTTCATTCTCATCCTGTTATTATACCACACCATTCTTAATTCTTGTTTTCTTTTCATATTTAATCAAAATGAAATGGCTAATTGCTGCGCACCAGATGGCAAGGAGAAATATTAATCATTAAAATGATGTTAAACTTCCAGATTCCACCAATCATTGGACAAAATGCTTAGTTAGCTGAAGTGATGTTTGATATCACGAGTTTAGACCAGGATTACCCAGCTCCTGTCCAGCACAGCTCTAATGTTCACTAATAATGAGCTGATGAGTCAGATGTGTTTAAATAAAAAATATTTCTAGACTCAAACAGGGCATTAAAATCTTGGATTTCATCATTTTTTATAGGTAAGACACAGCTGCATCATTAGTTGACATAAGTAACGGGACTTCTGACTGATTATGTATGTTGTGATGCTAGGAGGTGAGAATGGCAGTGAGAGCCAGTTCAAATAAATGATTGGGTGACCAGTTGGTTTTATTATTAATTTGTTTACAGTTTGGTCTTCTGAAAGAAATCGGAAGTCAGTGTCCTTGCAGAGCTCACACAGCACCTCCTCAGTTCCCTTTTCCAAAGTGTCCACAGTGTCCTGCCCCCCAACAATGATTGTATTGTTGTGGTATGTGGTGGGAGCCTTATTTGACAGATGTGTCTTAGAGAGGAGTGTATTGTAATAAGATGAACTCTTAGCAGTTGGTTACAATTCAAAGACCTTAATTTTTCCACTCAGCATATTTTTTCTTTGCAAATTGGGGGTCTGCCCATTGCACTTTATGGTACTTCAAGAGAAATGGAACACACATTGTACATACAGTGTAATACTGGCCATCCTTAAGGAGAAATTCCACTGGTTCCTTATTACATAGTGCCAGATATATTGTTTTTAATAATAGCTTTGGAGAACATTTGTCCTTGAAATGTTTTAAACCATTCATAGTGGAGTAGTTAATGCAGAATATAGTCAAATGAAAACATTTTTGTATTAACCACTGATTACCATTATCAGCATTATAGGTAAACCATGTACAAATATACAAAAACATTGATGGAAAATGGTAAAAAAAAAAGGTCTTGGTAAAAGCTGACTCAAATGCTAATGCTATGAAAACGTAAGTAATTTTCTCCAAAGCTCCATTTCAAATCGCTTGGGATTATGACTGAAGTATCAGTTTTCTAATTTACTAAACTGACCTACAGTATTCCCTGAAATTCCCTTTAACTACAACTACGCTAGTATTGTAATAAAATCAATAAGCTGTACTGTATTACTTGTTGGAATATGGCAGGCGTGCTTACAATTAAGACCTGGTCTCCTTTTATTTCTAAAATAAAACTTGTTCAATTGGTTCAAATATATGGCCTGTGTTTCTTGACTAAGTTCACCTGGACTGAATTAATGATTAATCAGAATAAAACTAAATCCCTGATTCTGATGTATATATATCTTAATGTCGTTTATACAGGGTTGATTTTAAATAAAGTGAAATAGCTTTTAGTGCAGGTATGACTTCTTCCACTTAAGTATGTCTGTAAATTGTTCATTCTGTGTATTTCCAAATATAATTTTGAAACTTTAAATTAGCCAGGATAAACAAATCAAATATGTCGCAAGGAATTATTCCTTAAATAATTGAAAGAAACTTTTTGTTACGTCAGAATTTTGCTCTACTTTGGTGGCTGGCTGCTGTCGTATCTTCTATAATGCAAGGCCACCAATTAGAAATGTGTTAATGAGGTCATTCAGTATTGTGAGATTCAGGAACAACACAACTAATAATGACGATTTAGTCATGCTTATGGTGTAAGCATGGGAATTCACACACCCTACCAGATTGTAGTGTAATGTGGGTAGGTTCATACAGGACTAATAGAGATGCAATTGCAAATAAATTAGACTTTATATTTAGTTAACAATTGACAAAAAGACATGATAGCACTAGTGAAAATGAACATAAGTGGAAAAACTGTACACTTAACAAAGAAATAGGGGCAATAACTGACTGACAGAGACCGACTAAAGCACAGGTTTATTTATGCCTACTAACAGGGAACAGCTGAAAATATTAAAAATAACAAGCAGGTTGGACAGTAGGATTACCTACGAAAACCAAACCCCTTAATTTTACCCCTTTAATATAACCTTAATTTTTACCTTAATTTCCAGGAAAGTAATGATGATTAAGTGGAAAAGTGCACAGATTAAGTCTGATTAAGGGGTAAAACTACTGACGTTTTCACTTATTTTAAAAATTTGCCCCTTAAATAACTGAGCCTCCTCAAGAAAATGTCTTATGTTTAGGATTAAGGAGTTTCACACTCACACCTTAAATCCACTTTTAAGGTAAAATTAAGGAACCGGTTTACAAATTAATGGCCACTTAATTCAAATTCAGGTGTTTGGCATATTTTCAGGGGTAAATTAAGGTAGAGTTAAGTATATTTTAAGTACATTGTGTTTCATAGTGAGTGCAGGAAGCAGACAGCACAAGTGACAGTCAGAGTTTAGTCTAAGAATGGCTTTAATCTAGGAAGCTTAGAGACTCATTGGTCCACAACTCCAGTTTATAATCAAAATGTAGTCCTATGACATTTTGCTGTTGATCATAGGGCCTGAATTATGCAAAGTGTGTTGAGGCTGCCTGTTCCCCTCAGTGTTGCTTATCGCTGTAGTTATGCGGTAGCAGGATGATTACAACATGGCATGGGCCTGATTGCAGCTCCTGACTTGATTTGATTAATCATGACGAACTAAAAAACTGCCTAACAATAGGCAGGCCTTGGGTAAATAACACAAACAAAACGATTGTTACTGATGAAAAGCTGGTACATATGATACTATCTGTGAAACCCATGTAGCTTCCTTATCAACAGAAGGAATTTGTATCTACTTGCACCAATTACGGCAGAGCCATATTTTTGTTTACTTTGGTGCAATCTGTCTTAATCTGTCCTAATTTTAAATGGTTCTGTCCTCATTGTGCTGAGGACTTATTGTGCTGAGGACTCATGAAGCCCATCATGCCAGGTTCTTTTATTTGTGTGAAGCAAAATATAGTTGTGAAACACTCATTTTAAGCTGTAAACAAGCCCTTCTTGTTGTTGGCACTGTTGACATGTACAAGATAAGAGAGAAGAGGCTTCTTCAATATTTCCTTAAAGATTCACATAACACGTTCTCTTTACCTATTTGATTCACACTTTTTTTTCATCCCTGCTCTGCCTCTCCCTGTTGCAAAATCACACACACACAAACACACACATACAGACACACACACACACAAACGCAACCACTCACAGGCTTTATAAGAGGTAGCTCAGTGCCATCAACCTTGAGATATTGTCAGAGCATATCTTTTTTATTTGGAGTGGGGAATATAGAACATTTTGTACCACTCAGGCTGTCCAGCCTCTAAAATGAAACACAAATCTCCACCACACCTGATTCCAGCTGTTCTCGTCAGAAATTCTTGCTTTACTTATATGCTAATAATAGCTTGTAGCCTCTTATGCATCACAACAGTCAAGTTTTAAAGGGTAATTTCAATATGTGCCAACGTTCCATGGAGTCAGTGGTCAAAACTAAGAAAAGGCATCGGAACTAAAGTCAGGAGCGGCACAAGGAGGCAGAATGATCTCCACATAAGAGGAACTTGTTGATCTCCAGACAACATAGCTAAATCGCACCGCTATATACGAGTGGACTAGCGGTAGCTTAGCAACCTGCAACTACGCGAGTGCGAACAAATATCACAACGTGGCCAGCGTCGCATTTAGCTTAGATAAATATACCGATAAGCCACAGCACCTACAACAGTGACAGTTAAAATGAACAATAACTAATGTCTTGTTCCAGGACCAACTCTCAAGTGATGGGATGTATTAGACAGCAAGTGAAAAGTCAGTTCACAGTCAGTTGATGTTCTGGATGCAGGAAAAATCGACAAGAGTAAGGATCTGAATTACTTTGACATATATATAATTTTGATGGCTTGACCCAGAGTTAGAACATCTCAAAAAGAATAGGTCTTGTTGGGTGTTCCCAGTATGCAGTAGTTATTAGTACCTAAGGAAAGTCTAAGAAAGAACATCCTGGTGGCAGGTCCAAGGGTGACAAAAGCTAACTAATGCACACAGGGCATAAAGTGCTAGCTTACCTGGTCTGATCCCAAGAGTTTCTGTAGAATAAATAGTTGAATTAGTTAATTTTAAAGGTTAATCTGTGTTTGATGTGTATAGAGCTGCTGAACCAGAGACTAGTTAGAGTGTTCCAAAGGGGACAGGAGCGTCTGAACTGAACCATGAAGCAAAAGCAGAAAGTGGCCTGTTTTGATGAATCATGTTTCTTTTAATATCATGTGGACAGCCTTGTGTGTGCTACTTATTGGGGGAAGAGATTTGCACCAGGAAGTATTATTAAAAGCAGGCAAGCTGTATGATGTTCTGAGTATTCTCCTGTTGGGAAACACTGGGTCCTGTCATTCATGTGAATGTTACTTTGACATGTAACATCTACATAAAAATCACCACAGACAAAGTTCATCCCCTCATGGCAATGATGTTCACTAAACCCGCACAGCAAATATAATTCAGGAATGGTTTGAGGAACATGACAAAGAGTTCAATGTGTTGACCAGGCCTGTAGATTTTCCAGCTCTCAGGCTGATCAAGCATCTGTGGAATGTGCGCAGAAATCTAGACAAAATTATTTTTCTCCTATGGTAACTTTTTTTTTATCTTTAAGAACTTGCATGACAAAATTCTTGGTACACGATTTCTGAAGTTTTGTTGGGTCGTTGCGTTGTCTTCTTGGATAAGAGCTGTTTTGGGACTACACAAGTTTAGTCAGGTGGTTTTAATCTTACAGCTTAAGATGTAAATTTTTTCCATTTAATATACTATGACTTAAGTGTGAAAGTGGCAGCACTACTATATTGAATTTACCCGGACAGTGGCGCAATTGGTTTTCACTTAGAGCAGCACAATGGAATATAAGTCAAATGCTTATTTAACTAATAATGATGTTAAACATCCAGTTTTACATTTTCTCTTAATTTGGAGTGTATACCATGGCGTCCCCTTAAATAAGAAATAAAACGTGCAAAAATGTAAATCATATGTAAATGTTCCCTGCTTGTCTGCTTAGTATTGTAGCTGATTTAGAAAACAGTGTTATTGAAACAAGTGAATGGGTGGTGTAACACTTTGAATATAATGGTTGTATATAAAAAAAATTATCTTGGTTTCAATGATTTCACAAAAACAGTGAATTCAAAACAAGCTAATTTTGCAGCTTTATTTCAGTATAGAGAATTGCATCTTTTTAAACATTCAACTAATGTTCCCATATACAAGATCTTTAAGCTAATAAAGTTCAGTTCTTTATATTACCTATGATGACTTCTAAGTAGATTCTCGTAGAGCATTGAACACTGAACTTACTGTTATGTTGTTCATCTAAAGACATATTATTGAATTGAAGCATCGGTCCAATACATATATACTCTTTTAAAATGTTACAATTTACTTGTGTACATTTTTTTCCATAGTCTTTCCACTCTGATGTTAGTATGAGGCACTTCCTGCATTGTCTCTCAAGAAAATGTGTCTCTGACAGGGTCTGAAGCCTGTGACTCAAACAAATGTGACACGGTGACAGTGAGGGAAGGCAAAAGTTCTTAGCCTCAGCCTGGTTGCCAAAGGCTTAGAGACATTTGGCTGGACCAAGCCTTCCCCATTCTTGGTGAATTAATCAGCTACTCTCCAGCAGTGGTGTGAAACTTCGTGATTCAGCCGTGTTACAGTCCTTAAACAAGTGTTTCCATTTATCACGAAATGTCAGATTTCACCCTTTTTTGAATGGGGGTGGGGGGGTGTTTACCAAGTAGACATAAAAAGATTAAACTCGAAAAATAGCAGAGAACTTTATATTATAAGCAATTCATATGTTGCAAACATGGCTGAATTTAGAACAAAATGGCCAACTGATGAATGTTCACATAAAACCATCTATTTAGCAGTCTTTGTTTTCCTACATAGTTTAAAATGGTGTACTGTTTTACACATTAATGATAAAATAATCTACAAATATATTTTTTCAAAGCAGCTCATACTAAAAGCAAAATATGAGGCTTATCCTATATAGTTACCCCCGTAGAGTACACTGTGGTGTCAGAACCGTCTCTCGGGTGTTGATATATCAGGGGGGTGTTTTTGCCTCATAGCCTCTGACGGGTCTCATGACAGGATAAGTAGCACATTACACACGTTTCATGACCTTGCAATGCAGATACAATCAGTGCCTAGCGTCATCCACTCCAGACAGTAAGATCTATTGTTTCTCGGTGAGTAAATGCCAAACTCACATCCCTCCAAAGGGTGAGTGTGTGTATGCCAGAACTTTATTTCACTCTTGAGTTCTTGGTAATGCGTCACAGGCAGTGTGGGAGCCATCCTCCATCGTCCCTGAGCGACACTATTTTCAGAAAAGTCAGTGTTTGGACGTGTCAGCTTAACCTTATCAACATTTCAACAAAACCGTCCCTGTGATTGGAGTGACTAAAGCCTGCAATTCAGCTGCCATTACTAGAAATCACCGACTGGTGTATAATTTACATTTACGGCATTTAGCAGATGCCTTTTATACAAAGCGACTTCCATTCTTTAACTACAGGGGGCAGTCTCCCTGGAGCAACTTGGGGTTAAGGGTCTTGGGGTTAAGGACTGGACTGGGGGTAGGATTGGAACCCAGGACCTCATAGTCCAGAGGCAAGTGTCCTACCCACTGAGCTACCTCCACCCCACCTATCAGCCTCTTCCTTAGTGACTTTACTGCCTGTAAACATTCACCAGTGCCAAATCCAGAATTAATTGAGGACAAGTTACATTTTGTCCCTCATATTTTTGAATGGAAAAGCACAACTGCTTCACTGCCACCAGCATCGTGTCTGAAATGAATGAATTGTATTAAAAGAATGAAGAGACTGACACTATAGAACCTTGGAGAGCACTAGAGACTACAGAGTGAACTTTTAGTTTTACCCTTCTACTTCTAACTCAATAATACAGCATAAGGTGAACATACCAGGAGATGCAAACTCTGCAACAGGCCTGGAATGTGAAAATAAGTACACATCTTCTAACTTTAGAACTTATTGATGCTATTTTTAAAGCACAATTATTTATTTGTTGGACAAATGTATAGAAATCACTAAAAACTGGGTGTCTAGTAGGTTTACCTCTGCAAATACTTAGAAATCGTGCACTTCTGTGAAAATAAAATGCCTTGTATAATTTGGTTCCTATAGAAAATTGTTTATTCCTATTTTAGTTTCATTCTCCTGGGACATTTAAGTTCCCCAAGAGACAAACAACATAAATGTACCCTCAAAAGATATGACGTGGTCCATTGAAATATTTAAAAATAATTTTAAAGTGCACTATATTCACACGTACGATATTTCTGTATCCTTTCATAGCTAAAACTAATACAAAAAGCTCAGATTCAAGAGAAGGTGCATGCAGTGAATGCAATTTAAATAAATAGCTAAAAAAAGGTACTGAAGATGTGCCCTTAAGGGTACCGTTACATTGACATTTGTACACTGTACACCAAAAAAGCAATAATACATGTCAATTGACTTTTGCACATTAAAAAAGTCTCTGTCACTTACATGGTGGGATATGATGCGATGAGGACAAAACATACAGTAAAAAAAAGCTTAAATCTTGATTGCCTTTACAAAAGATTTCATTCTTTTAAATTCAGTCCAAATCAAACACACATTAATCCAGTCAGGATACACTATAAAACACAATGTACTTAAAATATGCTTAACTCTACCTTAATTTAGCCCTGAAAATATGCCAAACATCTTAATTTGAAT
>JBBKCR010000022.1:1615957-1631151 GCA_037577295.1 Ladigesia roloffi
CACACATACACATATATATATATATACACACATACACATATATATATATATACACATATATACACATATATATATATATACACACATATATATATATATATATTTAAAATATATATTTATATTATACACTTTGTTTAATCATACAGTGGGGCAACAGTTCATTTTTCCTATTTTATAAGAGAGTTTGAGTAAACAGGTTTTTTATTATTTTCTAAGTGAATGTGTCGGTAGTATTTTATTCTACAGTATGACACAGATGCATTAGATGTTTGATTAGAATAGAATAAGAGAAGATTCTGTACAACGACTCTAAACGCTGGCTCTGTATAAGACTACTGTCCTGCCTTTTTTTTTCAGTTTTAACAAACCCAAATCATTTCAGGAATAGCTACTGAATCAGCTGATTATTTGGATCAGGTGTGTTAAAGAGGCAAACACCAAAAAATAGTGGGCAACGTGCCAGGAACACGTTTCGGGGCTAACAATCGTTAATTGAATTTAATGTTCAGAATATTCTTCAAAATCCAACCAGATTCTCTGACCTCTGATCTGAGAAACCATGGCAACACCATGGAATTTTAGCAAACTGCCAGATCCTTGGAGCTTCCTGGGAACTCTGACAGGAAAAACAAACTGTTTGATATCTACCATGTAAACAAAACACAAAATTTGAAAAGCTGGCCCCTTACCACGGCATCCAAAAATTTGACACAGCGCCTCAGCTCCGGCCGGGTATCGCAGAACTGCCGAAAGAGCGTGCGCCCGATTGGCTGCCTCTCACAAAGGCTGTTGTAGTCCTTCTCTGTAGAAATGGCACAAGATGGAACTCAATGACTAAGCACTTTCAAAGGGGGACTTCAACACACACACACACTGACACACAGTAACAGACACACAGGCAGACTCATACATACAGACACACAAACAATTGAGTAGATATCATTGGAGCCAGTTGATGAAAACAATAAAAATCAATAGCACTCTCAGTTCTTTCTTTTCTCTCTCGCTTTTTCGCTCACGCCCGATGAAGGAAACCTCAGGAACATGATCATTACTTGACTGCAAAGAAATGGACAGAGCATCATCAACATCCTACCACAACCAATCTCCAAGCATTAAAGTCACACTCGCTGTAAAGCACTTGTTTACGTCACGTCCAAGGCCCTACTGGCTCCATCTGGGAAAACCTGGACTCATCAGAAATACAGCATGTCACACTATAACCTCTCACTTTACACAATATACACTACGAAACCAACCCCCTTAATTTTACCACTTAATATAACCTTAATTTTTACCTTAATTTCCAAGAAAGTAAGGAAAATTAAGTGGAAAAGTGCACAGATTAAGTCTGATTAAGGGGTAAAACTACTGAATTTTTCCCTTATTTTTTAAATTTGGCCCTTAAATAACTGAGCCTCTTGAAGAAAATGTCTTATGTTTAGGATTAAGGGGTTTTACACTCACACCTTGAATCATATTTAAGTTAAAATTAAGGTAAAGGTTTACAAATTAATGGCCACTTAATTCAAATTAAGGTGTTAGGCATATTATCAGGAGTAAATTAAGGTAGAATTAAGCATATTTTAAGTACAATGTGTTTCATAGTGATATAAGTAATTACGTAAGTAAATAAATCAGTAAATACTACTAATACATTTAAAATATTAACTGTTTCCTTTTCCTTATGTTGCATGACATACTACCTATATAAAATATATCTATATAAAATATACCTATATAAAATATATAACAAAGATGGACTGTAGTGCCAGATAGAGGTTTGCATAGTAGCCCAAATACTATATTGCTATTTAAGAATATGTTCTGATGGCTTGTTTGTATATCACAGTACCGTGTGAAATTGTCCATTTGTAATGACCTGTTACGGCTGACTGAAGTCCTGATTTTTTTTCTAGCCAAAATGTCCTTTATTACTGTTTTCTAAACTGAAGCTCACAGTTGTGGACTAAATGAACACATTAAATGCACTTTTCCTGCACTTCCTTTTTTACTAATGCTGTAACACAATGACTAATAACAATGGTACAGTTACTTGCAACAAACAAATGTAGCAGCATCATTTAAATATAATTAATTTTTCTTACCAAATTAATATAATTTACTACATAAAACTGTGACACAAATAAGCCAACAGCAAAATAATGCTGATTATTATTTTCTGTTTCACTATTAACCAGTGTGCTTTCACCACTTTCAGAACCCCCTAGTGGCAAGTCTTGGGCGACTGGTTGACAAAAACACTTTCAAATCATGATTGGTGTAATTTCACCATGGAATTATGATTGGAGTAATTTGGGGTTTGTTGTCTTTCAGATGAGCCATCTCTCTCGTCTTTACTTGCTCTCTGGGCGAGGAAACCTGATTTTGAGCCCCCCTCCCCCTAGCCTCCGGTTTTACACTTTGGGGGATACTATTTTTGAATTAGAATGGTTTACTCCACATACGTCAGACTGAATTGAATCTGACTCAGAAAGGAAAAAAAAGCTTTGAATAGTGAACCGATTCAATAAGGCTGTCAGACAAAGCAAAGAGTCATTCTGCATCAACTCAGTGTCAACTCAGATTCGATTAATTGATGGTTCACAAGGGGCGCTGGAAAAACCTGCTTGGGTTTGCATAATTGTATTATGAAAATATAGATTTCTGAATCCAAAATGGAAGCTTGGATGGCACTACTTGAACTAAAACATGTTTTATAAACTCATTTTATTTATAAACTCATTTTATTATCATTTTTACTAAATAAGCTATTTGGCTATGGGTGTATCAGTGTCTGAATAATGCAACATTTTACAGAGAAATAGTAATTCTGGATTTTTTTTTTCCACACAAAATCATAAACTCCTGTTTTTCATTCTGTATCTCTGTTTGCAATAACTTTGAAGTTTCATGTGCCAGAGTATCAAAATGTTTAGAGACTTAGCTTTGAAATGTGTTCAACCGTGAGCAAAAAGAACATTATAAGACAGAGATTAAGCTTTGTAATATTTTCATGCAAAATCCAAGATGGCTGCCAAAATGGGTGTGAATGCAAGCAGGTTTTAAGAAGAGTATTGTTTAGCAACTAAAATAAATATAATGTATTACTTCTTGTGAAAAAAACAAAAAAGACCAGAATAATACATAGATATATGTCACCTTTAGGCTCAGAGCTGGTGTTCAAAACTAAAGAAATAAAATTTAGATTCTAAAATACATCTCCGCTGATCAGCTACCTCAGAGCCAAGTTAAATATTTGAAATAGATTTTTAGATGAACCACTACTTGAAGAATAACTTAAAATGGTACACCACTCTAGACTACTGTCAGCCCACATTAAGCCTTAAACTCATCCACACTTTGGCTCATTTTCTAAAATAATGGTAATAATGGTAATAAACGTAAAACTGTATTGGCTAAAAAAACCCATAAGTAATCGTATATTATGGATGCAGCCTGCACAGTGTTAAGTGATGGTCGAAATATTTGCATTTCAGATCCAGTACAAAATAAAATAAGTGAACCAAACGTGTTTTTATTACAGACTGTCTTTGACGTAAGGGGGTAAAACTCTTCTGTCAAACTATTCCTCTAACAATATGCATCGCCGTGACAGGATTTGATGCAGTGTCCTATAGAGACATCAGAGATGCTCACAGTTTGCAGTGAGGTTGAGGAGCCAGGGGCCGGCCAGCGACAGCTGGAGGCGGATTTGCCTGCACCACTCAGGTAGACACAAACAGGCACCAGGATTTACACAGAGGCAAATGGGAACATGTGTGGGCTCGCTTTGGTTATAGTGACCGCATGTAGGAGGCTGGTATTGATAGCAGCGCTGCATAAATACATAGAAAGCTCACGAGGCTCCTCTTCCCGCTCAGCCAGAACAGCCACAGGTGCATTGTTCACCAGCTCTCTGTGGGAGATAGTGATCAGCAGTAAGGCTTACGCATGAAAAAGTATGTGTATAACATCAAACACCCGAAGCGGCTCATTTCATTAGCAAGGCAAACAGAAAACTCATATGCAGAGTACTCTTGATTCCTTTCTTTTTGGGGGATTTTATTTTTTTCTGCCTTTTTTGGTTAAACATCTCCCAAAACAAAGTATCAAAAAAGCAAATTGTGAAGCTTTTAAACAAACCTTTACATTATTGTATCACTTCCCGAATGCATGTCTGTGCTCCCTATAGAAAAAAATGCACAGCAAACAACTTTCTGACACAACATTTTCTGATAACTGAGCATGATTGTCAATAGACATTTGAATGCTGCTAAAAGCTTTTTCAACTTTTTCTGTTTACCATTCCTCATCACTGGACACTGGATCTTGCCAAATTTTGTGGCAATGACTGCTTTTATGAACTGCTTTAGTTTAGTAAATAACTGATAATGTATGCTGGTCTCACTAAATCTCTATTTATCTCATTATCCATTTATCCATTTTAAACCATTCCTGAACAATTTTTGTAGCATATTATGGCATGTACACACTTCTTTGTGTATTATGTCAAATCAAAGAGTGACTTTACATTTTGCTATCACAGCCAGCTGATTCTGACAAAAAATACACACCAGGGTGCAGTATTAGTTAGTGAGCTAAACACACGGATATGGCTAAAATTGAGAAATACTAGCTGCAGAACAAACATCACAGGAAGAATATAAAACTGTGTAGACTACTATATTTCGTGCAACACCCCCTGAATGCTGTGTGTTTTGTGTCAGTGTTTTTGCCTTTGTTTTATACAGGAGCTAGCAAGCTAGCTAACTGCCAGGGGATAGCTACCTAGCGCCAGTGGCACATACACCATCTGACTATCCGCTTAGAACATATCAGGAAGGAACCAAAGACAAAAGAAAGTGTAATAAGATACAGAGAAAGAAATGCAAAAATAAGAGAGAGAGAAGGATAAGGGAGAAGAAAAGGACAAACTTTTAAAAACAATCCAGCCAAAGCTGAAGCTAATTCGACAAATTCTGCAACATTAACTTAATTTCAGGCTTTTACGTTTACATCAAAAGGCCCTACTTCAGACTGTGTGGAACATCACCATCTGCCAGGGGGTTCCAACGGGGTGGGCGCCCTGCTAAAGGCTCCAGGAGTGAGTGGCCTGCTGAGCAATATTAGACTTGTCATTGCCCTGCTGGTTGGGGTAATGCGCTAATAAAGTCAAATGTGCGGCAAGGGGAAAGGAGCCGATGTCATGAAGCCAAATATGGGGCTCATTAACAGCTGTGGCGAAAAGCACAAAAAGCTGTATTGACTGAAGGCTGCTGGGGCCCTAGCCTGGGAGCTGGGAGCCTCATTATGCCTCAATAGATAGGGTTCACATTGGGTAATGAAACAACATTCGTGTTTCTGTTAAGTTAAGCTGAGAATGGCTACTGGAATATACCAGCATTCAAAATGTTTGTATTCATGAACTGGAATGAAAGCCTTTGCAAAGCTTTAGTTGCTAGCCTAGAGCCTAAAGAATATCTTTAGATATTTAGTTTAGCGATTTAGTAACATTTCACAATTAATCTGTCTTACAAATGTTTCTGGTTGATGTTGTATATTGACATACTGTTTGAAAGATTAGACAGCAACATATTGGCTAATATAGTATTCTACAGTCCATGGCTCAAGTTTTATGGATATTTCAAGCAGAATATCCTAAAAAAACATATCCTTAAATAAAGTGCTGCAGCTAGCTAACACAAACAGAAATATACTTTGTTTTCAGAGTGTGAAAATTATTGTGCATCTGAAAACCGGAAACAGCATTTATTACATATTGTAATTTTAATATATGACCATTATAATGCACTTGATATGGTTACACAGAATTTTGGGGAAACAAAATGCTGACACTGTGCTGACACTGTTTTGGTTTGCACACTTCATAACTAATCAACAACAGGACTTCACACATTAAGAGATTACCACAAAAATCTGCTACCAGTCTCTACAGTCTTAAAGTTTTGTCACAAAAACATACACAAGAGGTGACTGAGCAAATAGCATTTTCTTTCTTCCAACAAATGAATGTGAGCAAAAGGAGGTTTTCTTTTTTTTCAAAAATGTATGTCAGCAAATAAAGCAATCCAAATTGTTTGTTTGTAGATTATACATGTAGTATAATCTCCACTGCTTGGTTTCTCCTCACCCAATGTCTTCGGTTCTTGGCTGTAGCTTATCCACAACACTCACTGCCAGAGACCTTGGTGAGCTTCTCAGATGGTGTCCCTGAACAAATCACTCACAGCGGTCAATTCACTAGCCCTGAGTGAAGAGCGATTAGCCTCTGATTTGGGGCTTCTGTCAGTGAGCAGAAAAAACAGCTAAAATCTGGGGCTGAACGATATGTTGAGTATTGTGATTTTTCTGACCAAAACTACAATTGCGATGTAAATGCTACTTTCTGTCTATAAGTCTAAATTCAGCATAATCATCTTTTTCTAGTGGTGAATTTAGTGCCAGCTCATGATTGCAGTATTTCCTTATTTAAAACAAAAGACAACTGTTATAATATATGATATGATAAAAGGGCAGCTCTTGTCACTAAAAAAATTGCACTCTGAAAAACGCCACTGTTTTTCTGTGTGTTATGATTAAACACAAAGAAATATCATTAATTCAACTGGTCCACACAGATAATGTGCATTCAACATAATAATGACAACACAAATGCAAAGATTATATTGGAAAAAATATGCTGCTGTGTGCAATATATGTATAATACTGAAGAAAGGTTGAAGGGTGTGTGTTGTGGAAGAGGAGTCATGTGTTGCCTTAAACATGGAAGCAGAGTGTTTCCTGAGTTACCAGCAAAGATGGCAGCTCTTTCCTGAATGGAAGTCAAAAGTGACTGAAGGGCTACTGTATGATACAGGAACACAGAGGGGATTTGGGTAACTTCTCTAGCAGGATCATCTTGATTTACACAAAGGTATTGCACCAAAAAGAAAGTAGAATGAGGAAATATGTCTAAGTATCAAAATAGTGAATGAACAAACTTGTTAACTAGTTGCACTTCATTATGCTGAATGCAGAAAACCGGTCAAGGAATTCTCAGAAAGCTTTGAAAGGCATCAGTTAATTCTACCTTGAACCCTCAGCTTGGGTGACATCAAAATGACCTGAAAGCCTTCACAATACACTTGAAAGTCCTACTTGCTCAAGAACTAAGCAGACTTTGAGGCGTAGAATGTGAGGCTGCTTCTATTTAAAGACCACTAGAAGAATCAAGCCATTAAGGGAAAGACGTCTGAGAACATCCAAGCGATTCGTCATTCTAATAAAGAGAGTTTATGGAACTTCATTTATAGCTTGTTTTGACACCAGCAGTGGCAACAAGGATCACACTGCAGCTCAGCTTCCTTTGGGGCGCAACAGAAGACATTTGGATGCCCTTGTCCAGAAGGAATGGTGTGATGCCGTGCGATGCAGGCCAAAGGCGAGTCTAATGATTTCTACCTGAAATTAACAATGTGGCAATTGTGCAGAAATTTACATGATACACAGGAAGCACAAAAGAGTATAAGGAGCCATTATCATCAACACTTTATGCCAAAATAAAGAAATGAATAAGGAGGGGGACACTGAAGGCATGAGTAGGCTAATATAGAGCAGCCTCAAGGGTGTGCTTTTATCTAATCAGCTCATCTACCCAATTATAGTCTTCTTCTCAATGTTTACATTGTTTGGACTTTTATTTGACTGGCTTAATTTCTCAAGTTTGTTTTCCCCAAAAGTAAGAGGGCATTTCCCAAGGAGCACAAGCACTGCGATTCACTCTCCGAGACATAATAAAGTGTGCAGACACGACTTGCAGTTCAGCTGACTGGAGATTAGGGCCAGTTTCTGAATGATGGCACCAGCCACAGAACCATGCGGCCTTGTATGACCGTGTCAAGGCAAAGCCAAAATAAATCATGCATTTTGTTGCACAGAGCTCTGAGAACCCTGTTGATCGGAACAGAATAATCTCTACTAGTTGCCCAGTTCAAGAATCCCACCCAGCAGAAAATGTAGTCATTTCATAAGTTATACTTCCTGAACTTTCAACTGATGCCACGTTTATATTATATTGTTTGACATCAGAAAAATGTTGGAAGTGCTGGCCCAAACCATTTAAAGCAGAATATAATTCCAATGCAAATGTAACTCTTTGTGTAAACAGATTAAATTTTTTCATTCTAAACCCTCCCAAAAGCCAGGATGGTCACAAGCCAGAAGTAAAGTCAGAGATCCATCTACGGGTTCTCGAATGAACAAAGTAAACAAAGCGCATGGTCTGGTTATCTCCGAAACGGCCCATGTGGGCTGCAGAATGACACACCCTCAGGGTTCTCACTTCCTGCTGG
This sequence comes from Ladigesia roloffi, assembly GCA_037577295.1. Classification (NCBI taxonomy): domain Eukaryota; kingdom Metazoa; phylum Chordata; class Actinopteri; order Characiformes; family Alestidae; genus Ladigesia; species Ladigesia roloffi. The sequence continues at coordinate 1,624,312 of JBBKCR010000022.1, forward strand.
TGACAGGCTGAGGTGCCAGTCTTGGGGAAGGTAGGACACAGGGTTGTGGCTCACTGGAGGAAAACCTAAAATGCAAAGTGAGTCAGACCAACTTTGCAAATCCTTTCTTACCCATACTCCCTTCTGTTCCTTCTAGGCTGATGCACTTTTGATGCTGTGCTGCACCAATACACTTGAGTTATGTCAGAGATCAAGTTAATGGGATAAAGAAATCTGATGAAAAAAAGTCCTTGTCTTTTCACAGAGCAGACATCTGGGCGGCTCACGTTGGGCTGATACGCATCTAAACCCCACCCACTAATTACAGCACTGAGACAAATTAGGAAGAAATCATATGATTGAATTTAAACTTAATAGGGACTTTCTAGAGCCTTTGAACTATACCCTTCCTTTTACTGAGTCATGTCCGTTTTAAAAAGCAATTCTGTGGTTACAGAACTTTAAAATGGCTGAAATTTGTGCATGTATGTCTTGCACTGTAGCCCAATGAAAGTTAACTTGTCCCAGAGCAAAACAAAACCTTCCCTGACATCTAACTTAATTTTCTGACACACCTGAGTCACCTAATTTATTAAACTTTCAGGAGCACCTGAAAGTGGGAATCAGGTGGGTCTGATTAGGGCAGCATTAAATCTCTGCCTGATAATCAGCCAGTACAAAACAATTCAAAGTCAGAGGCAAACTTTGTCAAACAATTTGTTCTATATTAAGAAATATATTACTGATTTACTAAGGGAACGATTTCTTAGGCTGTTAATGCATTTCCCTCGTTTTACCCTTCAAACCATTCACAGGCTGGAGCCCAGTTGCGTGGGCTGCGTGATGTTTCTACAGTCTATGATTTTAGCCCAATAATTTTACTGAAGCTTTTAAATGGCTTTTAAAGCTATAACCCCAGCACCCTCAGCAGGCTAGTTTGGATAGTGCTTCTGGGAGACATATGAATAAATCAACAAGCAGCAAACTAACAAAGGCCACAGTAAAGTGGAGGGCTATATTTCAAAAGCCCACAAGCTGTCTGACTGAGCTGACTGGAGTCATTCTTACCATGCAACTATTTTAGTAGGGATGCACCGATACCACTTTTTTGGAAAATGAGTACGAGTACTTGCAATTTAGTACTCACCGATACCGATTACTTAATAAAAACATGATTTAAATGTACAGGTAACAGCTTCAGTCAAATAATTTAACAAAAAAACAAGGGACTAGTTTGAATTTAAGAACATTTATTTAAAATGAATAGTATGTTGTATGCAACAATATTACAGAATAAAAAACTTTTTATAACCCCTTACACGCCGCTCAAACACAGACATTTCTCAGACCGTGGTATCGGTCCCCGGTATCGGGAGACTTTTATCCAGTACGAGTACTTTAGAAAATGTGGTATCGAGGCCGATACCAGATACCGGTATCGGTATCGGTGCATCCCTATACTTTAGTATTTTAGAGTTGATACATAAAATAAAAGAAAGCAGACAAGGTTATATGGAAGACACAAAGGCAACAAAAATGATACTTTAATACCTTTAGAGGAAAGAAGTGAGTGTCTGAGAGCTAATAATTGTCAAATAATCATTTGTACTCATTCATTAATTCCGAAACAAGCTATCAGCCTATTGCCACTTCTGAGCTGCATACAATGAACAAACAAAACGTGTTCCCTTATATGATGTATAGGGATGTATAGGGTGTATACATCATTCATTTGAAGTAGCCACTGCTGCTCTCTGTGCAAGTAAGAAATACTGGAAATTGAGTTCACATAAGAAATATTTTTTATATTTGAATTCAGGTGAATCATCTTTTGACAAATGCATAAATACTGAATTAAATACTCAATTAATGAACGTTATAAACATATTCTGACAAATTTTGTCCACTCATAATGATATAAACAATTAACATTTATTTCAAAAGTCTTTTTTGATTCAACAAATGGGAATAATCGCTAACATATAAAATATTGCAAATATTCAGATTTATTATTTTGCTCATCATTGCCCTATTTATTTATTTTTTCGCCTTGAAGCCATAGACAAGCATTGTAGGCTGGATGGGACTGAATGTTCATGTCACTGAAGGCCGAACAGGGGTGATGTACACACATCCCGTAGGCATTGCGATGGTTCTAGATTCAGACCATATCCCCAACAGTCAGGAAGTTGTGCATGATTGTGAAACACAACAGGCTCCTTCCATGAGTTTCCTTGAGCAGCTCTGTTACGCTCAGCAATCTTGGTTTATCAAGCGCTCTTGACCTCCAAAGGGAACATTCTAGATTAGAACATACCTTCCCACAAGACCCTCACGTATTTCACGCTGTGTTCCTGATTCTGCAAGCCAACTGGACTTTCTATTCAAATCTGTGAGAAAGAATAACTTCTTTTTTCTTTTTTCTATAATAAACATTGAAGAAGTTCCATTTTGACAAAGCCATTTGTGTTACTAAAGAAAACTGATTCAGCAAATAGAAAAAAAAAACTTCTCACCTCAAACACACACATTACAGCATAACTAGGCCTAACCTGATATATAATAAATACCAAGCGATTCACAGAGTACTCCACAGAGATACTCCAGTCAGGAATGCATAGAACTCCTTTCATTTCCATATGCTAAATGTGTGACGACAAACAGAGCCGTCACTCACTTTCGTTCAAGCAGTGGAGTGAACAACACCAAACAGGAGAGTTAACTTCCTCTTTCTGGCCTGGCCACAGTTTCCTCTCTATGTAACTGCAAGAGACTCAAGCTGCCTACTCTGCTGAGGCTTCTCCAACCACTCTGGCCTGTTCTCCTACATCAGAGGAATAGTGTATCTTTTATTTTTTTTTGCAAACGGGTGCACAGAGAGATAAGCTTTTGGGGTTGAGAACCAAGTGGAACAAACTCTTAGGTGTTCATGAAATACAGATCATTTTAAGTTGCTGCCTTCCTGAGGTCACAGGATGCAATTACGCTGCAAGGTTGCAAAATCAATGAGGGAGAGCCTCTACCCTCACAATGAGAGAGACCGATAAAGAGAAAGAGAGAGAGAGAGAGAGAGAGACAGAGAGAGAGGCAGAATGCGAGAGAGAGAGAGAGAGAGAGAGAAAGAGAGACAGACAGGCAGAAAGTGAGAAAGAGGCATACAGAGAGACAGAAAGCGAGAGAGAAACAGAGGGAGAGCGAGAGACAGACAGACAGACAGAAAGAGAGGAAAAGAGAGTGAGAGAGAAACAGAGGGAGAGCGAGAGACAGACAGACAGACAGAAAGAGAGGAAAAGAGAGTGAGAGAGAAATAGAGAGAAAGCGAGAGAGAAAGTGAAAGAGAGACAAACAGACAGAAAAAGTGAAATAGAGAGAGAGACAGACAGGCATACAGACAGAAAGCAAGAGACAGAGAGACAGACAGGAAGCGAGAGAGACAGGTAGACAGACAGAGTTAGAGAGTGAATGACAGACAGAAAAAAGCGAGAGATAGATAGACAGACAGAGAATGAGAGAGATAGAGTGAGAGAGACAGAAAGACAAATACAGAGAAAGCAAGAAAGACAGACAGACAGACAGAGAGAGAATGAGAGAGACAGACAGAGTGAGAGAGAAAGAGAGATAAAAAGAGAGAATCAGACAGACAGAAAATATAGAGACAGACAGACAGAAAGCAAGAGAGAGATAGAAAAAGAGAGACAGACAGACACAGACAAAAAGCAAGAGAGAGACAGGCAGACAGACAGAGAGAGCGAGAGAGTGAAAAACAGAGAGCAAGCGAGAGAGAGACAGACAGACAGAAAGCGAGAGAGATAGATAGAGAGAGAGAGACAGACAGACAGAGAACGAGAGAGAGTAAATGAGAGAGACACAACACATCCAACTAGCTACGCAAATTCTGCAATCACTTGCAAAGTAACCCATAAATAACTTAAATCACGTACAAAGAAATAGCTTGATAAGGTAAAACAACTATATACAACTAAAATGGAAAAGATAGCTAATAGTAGCATATTATACCATTTTAATTTGGGGAAAATAGTTATCATTTACTGTTAGACATGCAGTCATATGTGTTGAAACATTTTCTTTAATTATACCATTTTCTCATATTTTCTCTACAATTAAATCCTTGAGAAGTCTTTCAGAGAGATCTGGACAACAGTGGTGGTGATAGGAACCAGCGATAATTATGTCTACAAATCAAACGGAGCCTTTAAACGGGATCAAAAATGACAGATATGCCTACATAACTCTTGTTGTGTCTTTTCATAGTTCGATTTTTTAAAAATGGTTATAAATCTGATTTTTATTTATTGTAAATTGAATGTATGTTTGTAAGGTAATGGTCATGCAACAAAAAGTATTTGATCTACTTCTTGTTTACCATTTGCTAAATATTATTTTATTGTTTAAATAAATGTTAGTTTTTGTTAAATTGAGACTCATAATATCAAACGCAGCCTTTAAACATGATCAAAAAAGACAGATATGCCTGCATAACTCTTGTTGTGTCTTTTCATATTTAGATTTTTTAAAAATTGACATAAATCTGAAATTATGTTTCTGACTCACACACACATTTTCTGAGACCACTTCCTTCTCACTACAGTTGTAAATACCCAGAGCCTGTGCTGGGGCCAAAGGGCGCAAAGCAGACACACACCCTGTGCAGGGAACCAGAGCACCACAGGGCACACACACTATTCACTCACATGCACACACACCTACGGTCAATGTAGTATCCCCAATTCACCACGCATGTCTTTGGACTGTGGCAGGAACCCAAGACCCTGGAGAAAACCCTCCCCACCAAGAGGACCCACAAACTCCACACACACACAAGACAAGAACTCGGGTTCAGAACCCTGGAGGTGCGAGGCAACAGTGCTACTACCCGTGCAACTATGAGGTTTTTACCTTACACTGCCCTGTTTGTAAAAAACGTCTAACCTATGAGCATCGGGCACCATGTTTGTACAAGTAGACTTTATAAACTAGGGCTGAACGATATGAGCAAATTTTCATATCTCGATTTTCATGCCAGATATCTCAATATCGGTACGGTACGATATACGGTACATTTCGCCAAAGGATCATGTTAAGTTTATCTACACCTGTAGGGAGATCCCTCTGCATGATGTTTACTCTACCACTAAAGAATATAATACTATTTCATACAGGATACACACACACACCACAGGTTTTGCATTCCTTTGTTGCCCCATCAACCCTCCTGCCCCAGTTTACTCATTTCAGCTTTGCAAATCTGCCACTTGTTACATCCCCCACCACAGGACCATACCAAGCTGATATCATTGGCTAGCTCAACACACTCGGAGGACAACGACTGTTACATATCTAACACACGGGTTTCTATCATACAAAATGATGGAGCCTACACTGGAGCTACTGCTAATGCTAATGCTAATGAGACATGAAGACTTATGTCTATATAATACAATTTCAATGTCAATATTGGTGAAACAGTACAGTTTCAGTCGCATTTTTAAAAAGCTGCACAATGTCTCAGTATAATGGCTAATATTTCAGAATATCATTCACCTTTTTCTCTGCATGATAAAATACATTCATCCTTTCGACTTCCTGATGGGAATATGAAATACAAAACCTCCCATCGACTCGCAGCATCCTCTTTTATGCTGGTATAAATCTTTTCAATGGAAAAGTTACTGCAACTGCCTAAAATGGGACAGTAATTTGTTGCCTTGGGAGATAACATGTACAGATCTTGAATCGTCATTCGTTTCATGTGACAGAAAAAGCATGTGTACCTATAGTTTGGCGGAGCTCCTCACACAAGCTTATGTGAGGGAACTGAAGCATCTGTTTCCATTTCTTGCTCTTGCCTTTTCGGTTGCCACCCCCTCCTGCCAAGGAATAGAGTAAAGCTCAAATTAGCCACAGGAATCATATAAGCTGTAAAAGAGTGTTAGATTACAATTAGAAATTACATTTCGAAGAAATTCCGAATGAGCATCAAAGACAAGGTTCGTATAAGTAAGCTTCGGAATATTAATGCTTCTTCGCCGCGTGTCTAATCAAATTACATTAACCCTCATAAGTCACAGTTACTGTCAGTGACAACAACAACATGCTGGACTTCATACTCTACTTTTATAGCCCAGCACACTGAAACAAGCATAGATATCCTGCTGAATTATCTAAAACTGATGGTTATAAATTTTCAATTGATACCATATTCATTTCTGTAAGTAGAACCGGAAATATTGTACAGTGTCATTTACAACATGATTAATTGTGTAATTATGTAACATGCGATGTAAACTGAACGTACAGGAAAACAACAATAACTCTGAAGTTTCATTTCTAACAGATAAAATCAGGTTTAGGCTACATTTTCAAACAATATGCTGTGATGATTTGTTTAATTAACCAGTTGTTAGAACAGAACATATTGTAGAAATGATATATATTTAAGAGTGAGTATTATGGCAAACATATTGTAATACACAACATGTATAAGGATATCAATAGAGGTTAGCGCAAATGAAAAGAAACCACATGTGGCCATATTTTTCTTTTTTTCTCACAGAATATACTACATCAATACAAAAATATATACTATATACATATCGATTAAGAATGTGTGCATGTGTGGGTTGACATTGTAGGATTTGGACCTAAATGTATAAAATACAGTTCATATGTAATAATGAATGCAGATAATTCTCTCAGTTAATTGTCAACTGGAAAACATAGTGATCAAATCATTTTCTGAGTCAGAATACGGACATACAGATATACAATGATATATATATATCTGTCTGTGTATATATCTATGTATATCCATATCTATATATCTATCATTCATATATATAC
>JBBKCR010000022.1:1644339-1663896 GCA_037577295.1 Ladigesia roloffi
AATCTGTGCACTTTTCCACTTAATTTTCCTTACTTTCCTGGAAATTAAGGTAAAATTTAAGGTTATATTAAGGGGTAGAATTAAGGGGTTTGGTTTCATAGTGTATGCAGCAAGATGTAATGCAAAATTGTTTTTAATTTCAATATCAGTCAGCAGTAATTACGCAATTTTGCTACAGTAGGTATCTCTGTGATTCTGGCGTTCCTATGGCCCTGTTACTGTAACAGTAGCTGCCTTGAACCACATTTGGTCAGTATAAACCACTGCATACCAGGGAAAAACACCACAAAACCTTCTGTTTTAACAAAGTTGCTTAGAACATTATGAATGCCCAGTTTTCCCACTTCCAACACATGCCCACCTGCACTTTTTCACTTGACAAGTGCCATTGTAGAAAGATACTAATCCATGTTTTTTTTACCTGCCATGGGTTTTAATGTGCATGTGTTGCTAATGTGTTGATTAGCCTGTTGAACGCTAACGCATAAAGAGTGGTTGGAAACAATGATATTAAACAGAATCTTTTTTTCAACATTTGGTTTATTAGCTGATGTAAACTACTCAAAATTGAATAAAATAGTGTAAATTATGTCTAATTATGTACAGTAATCGTGTTTAAGTGATGTGACAGTGGATAACTGCGCGTCCGGAGGCCTGGGGATAAAAGCTAGGAAGATCTCTAACCACGCCTGTGACCCACCCAATACTTGTCCAGCGCTTTGCTTGGATATTCACTCATGGTCCATCGGAGGGCGTTGTGCATTTTGATTTGTGTTAAACTGCCCCAAGAGAGGAAACGCTCCGGGTTCACAGTAAAACAAACGCGGTGAAACTGTCAAATAGTGAACAAAAAAGCATGAAACTGTTGGGTCAAGGCAACACTTTGCTACGGTAACAAATAATGTGTTATTATATCTTAAAACATGAAAATAATTGAAAGAAAAATGTAAATATTTATAAAATTGAGGCACTTCTTTTTTTAAGATTAGTAGACTGTTTCAGTGCGCTTATCCACAATAGATAATATGTGAAAAGTGCTGAATCGTTCGTAAGGGCCGTGTAACGTTATGCGAGCGTGTGGTTAGAAACGGTGAGACGTGGGACAGGTATGTGTTGGGGGAAGGGTAGGGTCTCCCTTTTTTAAGTGGAGCTGCTATTGGGAGATGTACGGCCATCACCTGCGTGACGTCACCATGTCAACCGCAGCATAGCGACCAAGCTTCGTTTTTGGAACGGAGAGAGAGGCACAGGCACTTAAAGAGAGAGAGAGCGAAGAGTGTAAAGGGTGGGATATACGAAAAAAAAAACGACTTAAAAAATAGTGTGGTTTTGAAGATCAGGGATATTGAAGTAAGGCATGAAGGAGACGGGACGGACGAGGAGAGCCCGTGTCCGGAGCAGTTAACTGTTTTCCAGCCGCGCCAGCGAGGATTCCTCTCTGCTAACAGGCTAACGCAGGCTAAACATGGTGGCTAGACAAGTCCAGTGTGTTTTTGTCTTCTGCTGAGGACTCACCGTTTTTTTGCTGGATAAATAACGAATGTAGTTTATATTGTTTCTTGCTCTCATTTTAGCTTACTTAACGCTTGCTTTTTTAACTGCTTCTCGCGTCAGGCTCAGTAACTGCTGATCTTAAAAACAAACAAACAAGTGTCTGCACACAGCAATAGACCTTTCAACGTTTTTATCAAATAGGCTAGTGCACTGTAGTCGAAACTAACCAAACTGCACAAAGAGAAAGATTTCCCCATCTCTAGCTTCTGTATAATGCACGACTGCAGTGCAGAGTGTGCTACGAGAACTGTTGCTGAGAAGTAGCAGGGAGGCATGGTGGACGAGGATGCTCCTCTGTAGTCTGTTACTAAGTGTGGGGAATACTGCTGGTATCCACATGGATTATCCTATTGGTCCTGGACTCCTCGCCAATTGATGGCACTTGGAATCCGAACAGCACATGGTTCGCCCTCAAATTGATTGAAAAAGACTCGGAGGGCATATTACATGGAGACTAGTTGGTCATGCCAAGGAAGGAGTTGCCATTGCCAGAGGGTTGGGAAGAAGCCCGAGATTTTGACGGGAAGGTCTACTACATTGACCATATTAACCACACGACCAGCTGGATTGACCCAAGGGATAGGTATGATACACATGTACACAGACATTTTTGGGAGGGAGGCACTCCGATGTGCTGTAGATTGTGTTAGGAATTTCCGGACCACCCCATGCAAACTGTCCTAGTTCTGCTGACTAGTCTTTGCCGGTCTAGACAAACATGAATCATTCTACAACTCACCCACATTCTTCACTCCTCACCATTATTTCTTAACTGTTTCTTTTACTCTCCAGATTTACTTGCAGTACTTTTGTAAATTAAATGTTTTTTTTTTGTCATAAACCGATGCTCAACTGTGCATGATACTATAATTACTGAGCAAAAGTTTTTTGCCACTAACTCAAGTCTCCTTGGACTTTGAAACAAAATCTTTCTAGGAATGCTTAAGATCATTGGAGAATTTTTAAGCTTCACTGACTCAGGTTGTGTTGTATGGATTTAAATTAGCTTTGCAGTAGGGACAGCCCAAATATTTTTCTTTCCTTTTTTCATGTATTTCTGAGTTCTTTCCCATGAGTTCTTTCCCATCGCTGATTTCAACCTCTTGGTTCATAGAATTGGAACACGATAGTGATCATACCACATATTTTTCCCTTTGTGTGGTGCAACAGGTTTGTCTGCAGCCAGGAAACCAAGATGGCAGAAATTTGTAAACAAGTACCTAGGACACATTCCTAAAGGTACTGCATGCGCACTGCCCATAGAGGCATGCTAAATGTGAAAGCGGATTCTTTCAAATCCCTTTCACTGCATGCCAAGGTGCACAACAAGGTCAAAGTGCACTACATAGCTCTGCAAACGTTAACAAGGATGGGTAAATAGCAGCCTAACTGCACATTACACTTGTCTGTCTGAGAGCTAGTCACTTCGGAACAGAAGTGAACTCATGCCTTCAAAGATCAAAGCCGAGAACTAAAGTCGTCCTATATTAAATTCCCCTTCAGTTGTGTGTTGGGGATCCTGCAAATCCCCAAAGCATCAGTTGCCCCATTTTTGGGGGGGGGATTTGATATATACAGTATTTGATGTATCTGCAAGAATATGTTCCTCCCACTTTGAATGGATTTCCTTTGAGCTCTGCAAGGCTGTCATGCAACAATTGCAAGGACGCTGCATTGATAGTCAGAATAGAAATGGCTTTCAAGCTGTTGCGTTGGTCTCTGCATCATCTTGCATCAAAGGAGCTGATTAAAATTTACCAACATTTCAATTCCTGACCTAAATCTGTCATTGCTTTTCAGCAGATCTCATATAGACACTGCTGGAGTTCTCCTGCTGAACAACAGTCCTCTCTAGTTCAACCACATGAAATCCAAAAAATATATTGTGTAGTTTACATATCAGTACAACCCCTATTCCAACATTTACGCGTAGGAAGTGCATTGTCTGTCTGAACAATAGAGGGTTACTAGTTTGCATATGATACTGTTACTCACCAACAGTTAACCAGTTGCTTAAAAGCATTTCACAGAAGCAGTTTTTAACAATGTTTTGCCACAAGCATTAGGCCACACCTCCATTCTGTTTTATAAAAATGCGTAACAAGGATTTATCACGGGATCTGGCATCGTGACAGTGTCTTTGGATACATGAATTTGAAAAAATGAGGAAATTCCCACAAGCACATTTTGATCCCAAATAAATGTAATCCTAAAATAAAGGAGAAATCGCTGAGTCATAATAGACTTTCAAATCAGAATGAAAATTTTTTAGGGGGACTTCCAACTTTTTCAACATTAAGTGAAAATTAAGTTTCTGCAGTAAAGATAGGAGCTGGATAACTGTTGTTCTTAATTCTGCTCAATATGAATTTTCTGCCATTGTAAAAAGCAGTTAGTTATATTTTGATAGGCTGATAATCATAAGTATATGAATATTTATAAATATTTATGTAAATGTATTAATCGGCCAAAATAGAAATATAAAATCCATAAATTGCTATGAAAATCAACTATAAGAATTGAAGAGCAACTGTAAACCAATCTAAGCGCTTTTAAACACACAAAGCATTCATTAAGCTAAAATATGAGATGATGATAAATTAAGAGCCTCTTGGGAAATGAAAGAACTGACTCTTGTTCGGAAGCCATGCCACAAAATTCCCGTCGCTGTAAGTGGTACGGCCGTATGCTTTGGCATATGTGTTATTCACAAATGTGTACCCGATTTGAGGAACCTCATACTAGGGCTGGGCAATTAATCGAAAAATAATTGAAATTGAAATTCAGAACCTATAATCGATCCAAATTTTCCAGGTCAATTATTTCAATTACTTGCCCTTTAAAAAAACAACGGCGTGTGGAGTCACTATTTTTAATAAGAAAAACTATGAAAATAATTAATTTAGTTTCCAAAAATGTAAGCTATTTATTTTTAATAAGAACAAAGTGACTTTGTTTTTGGTAAGTTATGCCTTCATTTCAGTTGTTTAAAATTGATGTTCAATAATTAATCATAGTGTGTTCCCTTCAATTATTTTAAAAGGCACCCTTCAAAACTTACTGTCAGTGAACTATGAAGGCAAAAATAAATAAATAAAATAATCGTTCATGAATCGTAATCGTGTTAAAATGTTCAATTAATCGAGATTTTGATTTTAGGCCAAATCGCACAGCCCTGCCAGGCCCAGCCCGGTCCCGCCCTGCGACTTTATGGACCGAAACACCGTTGAATCTTCAGCGGGCCGGATTAAAAATACTAACAGGCCACATGTATCCCGCAGGCCGTTGCTTACCCACCCCTGTTAGAGACCATACTGTAGTCACTGTAACTTTTGGTTCCCATCACACAAGGAAATAAAACATTTGTAACTTTACAAATGTAAAGTTGACCGTGAAGTTTTCTTGACATCTTTGTCAATTCTGTGAAATTGTTAGTATTCCCCTTTAACACGCAATCTCCTTTGGATGTTAATTAGGTCCCGTTTGGCAAATACAGGGCCACAGAGGCACTACCTGGCTGACTTAGTACATCTGCATGCATTGTAGTGGCTACACTTGTAATTAGCCCACTTGAGCTTCCACTTAAGGCCTGAGAAAGTAGTGATTGATTTGGAGTTATGTGAATGAGCAATAAATAAAAGTTTGGTTTAGAAAAGAATGGATTTTTTACGCACACATTGTGCTTTTTCTGCTTAGTTTGAAAGCTCATACGGGTTAACTCTTCTTTCACTTAGATGGTGAGTCACGGATTATACAGTTTATAAAGTGCCATGCCTTGTTTTTCAGGGTGACGGCGTTCCCTGAGTGCATCTGTAATGCAGAATATGTGGATTTCCCATGCAAAAGTGTATCTATTGGTATAGTGTCAAAGAAAGTAGAGAAATTCGTGTCTAAGCTCCAAACAGAACATAAAAATAACCTACTTTGCTAATATGCTAAGTGTGCTAAGTGGCAGCAAAATGACTATGCTGGGTTTAAAAGAGACTTCGGTGGGCTTGTTTTCACAGCAGATGGATTCCTGAATGGAGAGCAGATCATTGCAGACTCACTTGTGTAAGGCACACCTGGACTGTGCTGGTTTTCATCTCCTCTTAAAAGCTGCTCTTGTGTCAGCTGGTGCCTGGCTCTGTCTGCAGTATTTTGGAGGGAGAATGATAAGATTACAAGGCCGTGGTCTAATGCAACGCAATAGCCTGCAAACGAGTGAAACAGCTCTTGAATGAATAATGATTAGAAGCCAAACAATTATACATTTTGACAAGTCGCTCAAGACAAAGCGTTTCTGGGTAGCACTTACATTCCACACAAGGCTGTATTGTTTGTTTTCCCCTCACAGTGACGCGCCGAAAACATTCGCTCAGGTAAATGGAATGTTATCTCTCGCCGCGATAGGACCCGGGCTGTCGTCAGGGGGGCAGCGGCCTTTTATTGTTGAACCTTGAACGTGGCACAACACTGGTCGGAGCCTCATAAATGATGTGGGGAATTTATAGAGTGCGCTGAATGAATGTGTCTGACTCATCGTTTAGCTATGCCCTGCATTGCACTAGGCAGCATGCTTTGTCAGTTTGCATTAGAACACGGTGCCGTGAGCATTTGACTTCACAGGGGTTCCCTGTACTCCTGCGGCAGCTTCTATGGGGACAACAGCGTTAATCGGGCAGCCCCCCCCAGGATCTGATCTCGCTGATCTTCATAGCTGTTTCACTGCAGTGCAAAACCAGTTCATACCAGAACATACCATTAATTTTAAGGCATTTTACTCACTCATTAACCTGTGTTGTCTGAGTAATTATTTATTTGCAGGTTTGCAACGATTGGTTTATTGAAGACTCACTTTGTTTTGGAACGCTGCTTCCGTTTCACATCTCACTGTTGCTAAGAAACAATGGCCTTCTCTTTGTAGAAAGTGATCTAGTGTTAGCTAGCTTTTGTTTTGGCTCTGTTTAGCTGTTGCTACCGATTGAATGTGCTAATAGGGTCTTCTGCTTTCTACTTCTGTTGAGCTCTGCGTTTTTGTTTTTATTTTTAAAGCTGTTTAACTTTCTTAACTTCTATCATTTTTATTCAAACCGGTCTTCAAAAAGCATGTCATGCCATATAGTTTCTTATGTGGGTTCTGACACTGGAGGCTGTCTATAAAACGGGCAAAATTATGGTACATAGCTAAAACAACAGTAGTTTACTTAACCAAGGTATTGAAATATGTTTCCAGTCGCTAGGTTATGTCATTAATCTAGTGCAAAAAAAAGTATCGTTAACCATAGTTTGCTTATCAATTGCTATGCGGGTTGTTAGCTAATTGCGTAAATTTACTCACAGCTGCAGATTGACTTTTAATGTGGTTATCCAGCTACCATGGTCAAATACTCAAATACCTATTAGAGAATGCTGTGCTGATTTACTGCCTGTGGTCTTTTTGCATGTAAGATCTAAGCCAGGCACGGTACATCAACAGAGCTCAGAGATTAATGGGATCTGGAACCAGCGATCAGCACCCACCAGCCGCTGTGCCATACTTGATCACAGCTCTGCCTCAGTGCAGTGAAGAGATAAAAAAACAGAATAATGCAATCTGCTAGGAAGCTTCTTTCTTTGTTAGCATGTTCGATGATTTCCCTCCTCTCCTGAGTTAAATTTAGAACAGGCCATGGGGGTCTCTGTGTGCCGTTTCATTATTCATAAACTGAAAAAGGAGCCGGTTCGGTTTCATGCTCTCTAAAACTCCAGAGTCGAGGCGGAAAATGACATCTCCCAGTGCGTTGCAGAAATCCAGAGGATTAGAGAGATTCATTCTACTCTGAATTTTACAGCAAGTGTGATTCTGAAAATGCTTTTTGAAATATACTGCTGTGCTCGTGTGCGCAGCCATTAATTTGTTGTATTTGTTGCAGTAACAGGATCTGCTGGTATTGCAAGCCAGGTCTTAGGAAGTTGGGGAGTGTTTTATTTAGTATTCTTTCTGGATTTAAAAGCACCCTTGTTTGGACCAGTGAGATGCTTTGCTAGCCTGTTGGTAATGTCCTGCTGTTAGGACGGGTCTGGGTTAGCCAAGGTCCTCTGTTTCACATCTAATCCAGTGTACAGCAGTGTTCATGATGGTTCATGATTACGTTGATTGAGATAAATTGTGCTCACTCAAAAGGATTATGCCACAGTGTGGATATATTAATTCTCAGAGTGCTGGATGTGTTTTGTAGATCATTATTGGCAGTTATTAGCCCACATATTATGCGTTGTCTCAGCTAGTTTTCTTTTATTAGCATATGCTGTGAGCATCTTTACCGAAATCCCAGATGAGTGTAATGGTGAGTGTTTTGATGAATCAAAATGTGGAACCTAACAAAAGTAAACAATTTACGATAAAGTAATACAAGCGCTATTAAAGTCGTTGATTAGCTAATATGTTAATACATTGCGAGGCAAACGTATTGTGTAGCGGTGTCATTACAATACAATAGTATCCTACAGCTGTTCTTTCTTTATTCAAACTCACAGATGATTATCTACATACCATTGAAACCTGATGAAGAATGCATTTTATTATCAAGTAGCTCTGGTAGCTGTTCCCAAAAGCGAGGTGCTAGCTAGTGTTTGAAGCTTTTCCAGCATGTTTTGTTAGCATAGCTGGAAGGCTCAACTAGTAAAGTGTGTGAGCGTCCACACCACTGCCTGTGGTACTGGGTGCTGGATTTGGAGGCCCACAGTGTGTTGCCTCAGAAACCTCCAGGCGATGGGTCAGCAGGACTTGTGGAATGCCAGGCCTCGGTTTCCGGCCATTGTGCTTGACAAGCACCCTAGAGGTGAATAGGCAGACATTCTTCCGCTGCCCCTCCCCCCTTGCCTCACTCTCTCTCTCTCACACACACACACACACACACACACACACACACACACACACCGCTCACGCTCCGAGTCAACCATGAGGGTGCACACCTATACAGAAGTTTTGCAGACTTGGATGATGACATTGCAGTGCAGAATATTAGCCTTTAGCCTTTAACCCTGCTTTCTAACTGATGAGTGGTTTGTGTGCTGTTGCAGGCAGACCAAGCCCTTAACCTTTGCTGACTGTATTGGAGATGAGTTGCCTGTGGGTTGGGAGGAGGCCTATGATCCCCAAGTTGGAGCCTATTATGTTGACCACAATACAAGTAAGTAAAGGCAAAGTCTACACAGTGGCTGGAATTAATGATGATCAAGTCCTCCAAAAAATGTTCCTCTGGTTGAAATTAATAGAAAATTATTTGTCAGAACCAAACAAGGTATCTACAAATTACCATTTTTACAAGATTTGGAAAAGCATTCCAAATATAATGTAAATACTTTTAATATTATTTAATTTTGATAAACAATTTCAATTAAACTGTCAATTCCAATGGTACTACCATCCATTTTCTGAACTTTTCGTATGCTCTCGTCCATTCAGAGAGCACACAGCTGGAGGACCCGCGGGCGCAGTGGCAGCATGAACAGGAGCTCATGCTGCGAGAGTACCTCAGTGTGGCCAAGGATGCACTGAGTGCTCAGAAGGAGATCTACCAGGTCAAAGAGGAGCGCCTTCGCCTCGCTCAGCTAGAATATCGGCAGCTCAACGATGCCTGGAGGGACAAGTCCTCCTCACAAACCAGTTGTAAGACCTTTGTGTTTGTCTGTATTGTCTTTATATTTTGGGGCTGGGTTCAAAAAATTGATTCACTGATCAATATCGATTCTCGTTCAAAAAATACGATATCGAGTGGCTCAGTGGTTAGAGCACTCGCCCTGTGATTAGAGTGTGTGGGTTCGATCCCCAAGACCGACAGCAACCTCTGAGGTACTGAGTGCGGTACCGCCTAGAGCCCTGCATTGGCAGGAAATCTCACGGGATTGGGCGGGTTTTAGGTTGCTGTGGGCGGGAGCAACAGAGATAGTGGGCGGGCAAAAAATATAGAGCGGGTCCCAAAATTGTTAGCGTAGCAGGATGGAGGATGGAGCTGATTGTGGTAATAAAATTGCGAAGGGAAAATATAAAACAAAACTAAAATTGGGGAAATCTGAGATATGGAATTACTCAGAAAACGCAGAAATTCAGGGGAGCTTGTGGGAACGAATAATAAAAAAAATAATAGTTCCGCGCAGGGCTCTAGTACCGTCCTCACATGCTGCTTCACTTCGTACGGGTTGAATGCAGAGGAGGAATTTCGTGCTCTTCACACTGTAAAGTGGTGTGTTTACGTATATTACTTTCACTTTTCCTCCAGAATAATCTCTTTACCTGAAGAGGAAGTGATTGTTTTTTATTTTTATTCAACCAATTTTATGGTTACAGTTGTTCAGCCATTTTTGTGGTTATCGTTTCATTGTCAAATAGCCATTTTCAAAACAGGGCGACTAACTCTGTCATTGTTTTTAAATGTAAGAAATTAAATAAGCCCTGGAAGTTCTTTTCTTCCTAAATTCTTTTAATTCGTGACTCTCCCTCTCTCTCTGTTCCTCACACACACACACAGTTCCTGTTAGTTATTGAAGTTCTTCATGTGCGGTAGTTGTTTTAATTTAAATGGACAATAGATAATGTTGGATTAGATTCATTATAAAATAAACACTTATTGGAAAAGTTTACTGTCCACACGTAATATTGCAGTACAGTTCGTCTAAACAGGGTTATCCTCCACTTAAGTCAATTTATAACGAAGCCAAACTAGTATTAACACAAAGAAATCTGTAAATGAATCGATATCGAATCGATTGGAATCGAATCGGATCATGACCTGTGAATCGGAATCGGATAGATTCAGGAAAGTGGCAACAAAACCCAGCCCTGCTATTTTTATTCCCAGCCTTGGGAGGAATACATTCAGTGCACCATTTTATATGTGGACACATTTCAGTTCTCTGCTCCAATAATGTACATATTCGTTTAACAGTAGTAGCCAAATAATTCATAGTAAAAATGAGTGAGTCAAAAGGTTAATAATGAAAAAAATGAACCTCCAATTTAGGGGATTCACTAAAGTGTCTTTAAAGCTCCTGTTAAATTCTGGCCATCAGTTCTAATTGATTGTTTATAGCCTGACTCTTTTACTGGATAACATTTTTTTTGTTCTCTCTGCAGTCATTGCCATGCTTTGAATATATAAAATGCCAGTGTTGTTATTCAGGCTGCCACATTTAAGCTAATGCAACTGTGTTAATGCTAACTGATCCGTGTTATATTACGCACAATGTTAGCATTTTTGGAAGAAATGTCTCTTTTTTGCCTTGCTGGTGCATTTGCATACTCCAGGGGTATGAAATTGCAAATTTTAATTCCAACCAAGCAGGAGCTTCCCTGATCAACACTTTGACGAATGAGATGAAGTGGAATCAGGCATACTCCTGCTTATTTGGAAAACCTACTGCCACACTGGCCCTATGTTAACACCCCCTTGGTTTTCATATTCCTTGGAACATTCTGCTCCGTCATTGAACTACATCGTTTGCCAGAAGCGCATGAGCCTGTTGGAACACATGATAGTAGTTCATCCATTGATGCAAAACTGAATGAATTATTTCTGAGTCTGAGGTTACAGTGCATTGCTATGAAATGCCAGAGAGTGGATACGAGGCAGCAGCGATAAGATAATTGCCTTTGAACTCTTATCTCTTTTGCAGTAAATTCCAGATCCTCATCAAGCAGTAAATATGATCCTGAAATTCTCAAGGCAGAGATTGTGACTGCGAAAAGTCGGGTAAGGAATGCCTGGATCACACTAAGTATTTGATCATTGGCTCCTCGTGCTGTGTTAGGGCTGAACAATTGTGATCTGACCTATATTGTGACTGGATTTTGAATTACAATTATTTTTCATGCTCTTGAACACTGAACATGCTGTGTCATAGACCTAAATACGTATTGTGTTGTCATAGGAACATAATGTGTGTTGGTTCTTAGTGATCTAACAACTCTACTGTAAATACAAGGCCTGTGTTAAGCTGAATTTCCGGTTTAAACCAGCTGCTGGCACTGGAAAATGCCACCATTCCAAATATTTTGATATAATAATTGTCATTCAACCCTAATTAATAATGAGCCTGCAACATATAGCGGTAAAATAAGTTGCCTAGCAAAATGTTTGGGAGTGTGATTCATTTGCTGGTCGATTTCTCACCCTTTTTCTTTCTGTCACTCTCTTTTATTAAGGTGAATAAGTTGAAGAGAGATCTGGCCTGTATGAGGCAGGAACTGCTTTATAAGGAGCAGGGGTTTGAAACACTGAAAGAGTAAGTGCAACCTGACCTTGTTACACAATCGCCACCAAGGCGAGCGCTTCACTGCTCTAGTGTTTAGCAAATTCCTGCCTTTCAGATATCTCCTGAGAGTCAAAAAAAGGACCTCTTATTATTGTGTAGGCCTGTTTCCTAATTAACCCCTTAAAACTGCATGCTTATTGTTCACTAGCTACCGTGAACCATGTGGTAACAGTGAAACTAGTAGGTTATGGAGTTAAGTAGGATGAAGAGAAGCAGAAGGTTTTAGTGTGTACTAGGGATGCACCGATACCACTTTATTGGAAAACGAGTACAAGCACGAGTACTTGCAATTTAGTACTCGCCGATACAGATACCGATTACTTAATAAAAACATGATTTAAATGTACAGGTAACAGCTTTAGACATATAATAAAAAAAACAAGGGACTAGTTTGAAATTAAGAACATTAATTTAAAATGAAAAGCATGTTTTATGCAACAATATTACCGAATAAAAATTTGTTTAACACCTTACACGCCACTCAAACACAGATATTTCTCAGACCGTGGTATCGGTCCCTGGTATCGGGGGACTTTTAACGAGTACGAGTACTTTAGAAAATGTGGTATCAAGGCCAATACCAGATATCGGTATCGGTGCATCCCTAGTTTGTACAAATCATTTAATCATTTTACAAAACAAAGCAAGACTCAGCTGACAAATAAACAACCAAATACACATAAAAGGTTACAGCTGCTCTTCGAGTGACATGAAGGGAGGGTATACACTGTTAACTTGATGACATACTTCTCTGAGTTTACCATTACAACCTTTCTCTTTAGCTCTTCTCATTTGAGTGGCCAGTCTGGTTCCAGAAGAATTGTAAAATGTCAGTTGCTGTCACTTGCAACACTGGGCTTTCTTTGGACCACTGAAAAATATTCATAGAGGCTGTTCAGATTGTTATTGACTTGTCTGCTAACCCCTGCCTCCCTCTCACTTGTGCTGAAGAATGTGGACAGACCTGTTGCTTGGGTGGCGTTCTGATCACTTTGTTTGCTGCCACTTTTCACTGTTAAATCCATCCTGGCAGTGGCACCTTTACCAGTATATGTTATTTAGATATTGCCATGTTTCAGACTGGATTTGCACTTTAGTTAACATTACAAAGCTCAGCTGAGGAAGTTCCCTTTGTGTTTTTACTTCATGTTTTCTTTGAGTCACGACATTGAGGCAGGATCCTGGTAAACACCAGTTATTGTTTATTTAACACTGTCTCGAAAGTCACCTCTGGCCCTTTTAGTAGCAGGTATGTCAAAGAATGCCTGAAAGGCTAGAGTAAATTCTGACAGGCACCTGGTTTAACCTTTTACAGGCAAACAATATTTTAGAGAAAATGATTTTAAACTTGCTTCACCTGTTCTTATTGTCCTAAACCATTCTTTTTCGCTCTTCAGAATTGACCATAAGGTATCCAGCACATCATATGGCTACAAGCAGCATGAAGCCCAGGCTATCCTAAAGGAGGTCAGGACCATTAAAGATGCAATTAGCTGTGGAGAGAGGGAGAAGCAGGAGCTTATGCAGGTAACCATTGCTCTTTATTAATTTACTTTAAAACAAGATATAAACCTTACCCTCAGTCCTGGGCCCGGTTTCTCGGAAGCTTCTTATCGCTAAGTAGTTCTTAAGTTTACCTTAACCTCTCTCTTAACATTATAGAAAGTTCGTACACTAAGTATATCTTACGTACGTCCCACGTTCGTAAGTTTGGTCTGGACCACTCTTAAGCGTTTCTTAGCGTAGTTTCCGCTCAAGGTGGCAGTCTTTACAAATCAGCTGTGTGTGCAAGTCAAATAATGACGCATTATTAATGTTGTATCAATGATGGAATATAGTCCAGGCATATTTAAGAATTTTATATTGATATCAGAACTAATTGAGTGACTGTTTATTAGCCTATTGCAAATGTGATTAATGCATCGAAATTGGCAACAACTTTTAATATTGAAAAATTGGCAAACACTTTGGCTCTAAGTGGCTACCGTATAAACGTGAAATCATGGTGGCGTCAAGAAAGCATCTAACTATGGCAGCGATACAACGTGGTGGTGTTCTAAATCAAAGATGGCGCCGGCCATGGAGCCATGCCATTCGTGTGAATTTTTTAACTAGGCAAAACTTCAGCCCTTTTGATATTTTGCCTGAGGCGCCGATTTTTTAAAAAGTTTGGCGTTCCAAGGCAACAGATAATGGAGCTTCTGGACCTGCTCAGACCTGCTCTTGCCAGACCAACGCGTCGTAGCAGCACATTAAGTCGCGAGGTCCAGCTACTTGCAGCGCTCCATTGTGTTGCCACTGGGAGCTTCATAGAGGTTGTGGGAGAAGGTTGGGACCCCCAGCGAGACTTCTGTGTGGAGGTGCATTCGCGCTGTTACCGATGCCCTTCTGCCCCATGCCGGGGTTTAGTCCTTGCCCGGTCTCAGATGTGTGTCAGATATCATTTTGGCTGCGTCACTCCATATTTCTTTCTTAGTGCTGTTATGAATATTGTTTCTAAAGCTGGCAAAGAGAGTTGTCTTGTTGACATTCACTTCGTCCAGCAAAATTTCCAGATCTTCAGATGAGAAGCTTTTTGTACGTGGCTTCTTCTCTGCCATCTTCTCTATCTTGTTTTTTGCATAGAACGTGCTTTCTTTCTTAACGCTGTCATGCAAATGAACTGAAAAATTTAACGTCGCATGTAAGAGGCAGCATCTTACGAAGCCCCCTAAGGGATAGATGTACTAGAATATACCGTAAATACCCCTTTAGAGACTGTGCTGTAATTAATGCATTATTAATGCATTAATTAATGTGTTTTCTTTTGTATGCGCTGTCATTTTCTTTGGTATATGCAAGGAGAATACAATATTAATTTGTTTAGAGTTTCAGCAATAAAAATACAGTAAACTTTTTGGGGGGTTTCCGTGAACAATTGTTAGTTTGGTTCTTAGAAAAAATTGTTTAGTTTTTAAACCAGGAACTCTGAATTTGCAGTGGTTTTATTTTATTCAATGTCATACAAAGTTTTTATGGTGGTGTTAGTTTATAACAGAAAAAAATTGTGAACATTTTGAGATATTATTGTGATATAAAAGCCCATCTTTTTTTCAGTAAATTAATTTGATGTATTATTTAATCATTGTTTTTTAAGTAAGAGTTTCAAAGTATACTGTTAACTCACAATTCACAAAATCTGTATTCAGAAACTTAAAAAGCAGCTTTAAATGTATTACTTTTGTGATGTCACAAAAACCAACACATTTACATATATGCACTGGCCATTTATGCTGAAGTTATGCTTGTTTCAGTCCAGTTTGATTTTGTAGAGAGGTACAAAGTAGGGCAGCCATTTGGCAGTCAACTCCATTTACATTTATCTGTCTTAAAGGCCTGGTTACAAAAAGGAGAAAAAATAAACAATGTTTTTGGTAAATAATCACACAAATAACTGGGCATCAAAGGAAGACAATATACAAGAAACATGTAGCTTATGGACAGCTGAATTGGCCTTTTAAATGGTTTAAAATTGAGTGGTGTTGTAAAGACGCACCTGAAACTGAATGGCATGATGAAATAGTTCATGAATGTGAGGGTGAGGTAATTTGTTGACTGTAAGAAAACATAGTTGCTGCCTGAGCAGGGTGAGGCACGGCACTTAAATGTACACTTATTCACCTATCTATATCTCTAGCGATCCATATGTAACTAATCATATAACAAGAATGCATTCAACAGTAAATTGCATTAGTGTAGAGTTATTGCAAACATCTAAATGAATAGAAAAGTGCTTAGGTCATACTTAGTGCTCACTCTGGGAACACTTTTAACAAATTATGCTCCTTTTGGCAGATGGCATGATGCTATGGACATTAAAGTTCCACTTATGAGGAAATGCCATAATGTTTAGAGAGTAGGGATGAGACATGATTTTCGAATACTACTTTCCAATATCGAATAGTTATTTCAAATACCGTTACCTCATTTAAAGGACTTGAAGGAGAAATGAGTAAGTTTCCTCATCAATACATCATGTAACGCATTAATTCAGCCTGAGGTTGTCGCTAACACTAAAGCTCCCCCATATGCTACTCCAGAAGAAGAAAACAGAATTTTACCATGCTGTGTGAATAATGCAGAGACCTAAGGCTAGTAAAAGTTCAGTTTGGGACACGTTTGCATTAAATGGCAATGATGTTCAGTGCAAATTGTGTCATATGAAGCTGGCGTACCACAGATCAACCACTACCGGGCACAGTCATCAGAGAGCGAAGTGACTTCAGGCCATATCAGCAGATTTAGCCTTAGTGGCTAGGTAGTTCTAAATGTGGTTAGTGATGCATTTTTAAAATTGAGATGGTCAAGAATATAGTTTAATAGGGGAGTCGATTTTTGAAAAATTTACAAATCGTATTTTTGCCAGAAAGTCACATCTCGATTACAGAGCAGCATTAAGTTTTGCAGAATGTTGTCTACATTTCTTGTCTTGCCTTTTATTGATACTGTACACTTTCCTCAACATTTATTGAGGAGAGCATATGGAAAGATGAGCTCTGTTTGAATTATACATGTCACTGTTGTTTTTTCTCCATCTGACTGACATCTTAGTGTGCTTTATATAAAAAAAAGAGATTAATTTTGCTGTTAATGATTAGTTTACACTAAGGATGATGATGCATCCTAATTAGCTGGAGTAAACCTGCCTCTTTGTAGTAGCGGACGTGTTGTCAAAACCTCAAAACATCTGTCTTCATTACCTGAGCTTAGTATTGTATTACTATTGTATATTTCTGGGGGTGTAAAATGCAAAATGTTATTTTCATAATGTATGAAATAACAAAACATCCTTGCTATTGAAGTAGTAGTGGTTGTTCCAAGTTTTCAGGATGTATAATATTATTAGAAAGTACCAGTATTTGGCTGAATAATTAGTTTCAGTTAACAATACAATAGTGATTATAATCATTAATCATATAGACACTTGTCAGTAGTATTTTTTTCCCTGAAAGTGGTTTTGTTGATTCATGGGTAACGGTTTGTTCATCTTTCCCTGTCAGAAACTAGCAGTGCTAAAGGATGGTTTCCAGCTGGAATATGGATCTCAGTCTGAGCTGTGGACTAGTTGTCCCTCCCTGGCCAATTCGAACCTGTCACTTCCTCGTCTCTACTCAGATGCTGAGTCCCAGACTGACATGCCAGCTGAAGTAAGAAAGTCCTAAATACACTTAAAACTTCCAGAAAGATGGTAAAATGGTGATTGACTCATTTAGCAAGAACTTAGTGTAACTAGTCTATAGTATGTTTTGCATATTTAGCAGTATTAGCAGGTTATTATTTGAGCGTTATTGACCATACTTGTTGATTCTATCATGAATTTCTTAATTGTTGGGGAGTATCTTTGCCCTGCACACTTTAGCACTTCTCTGCTATAACATATCCACACAAACTCAAGAAGGTGTTATTAATTATCATTTTAGTTGGATCAGGTGTGTATTATCCATGTGTAGGAAATTTAGGCTTAAATTATATTTATACCATGTCCAGATTAAGCCAAAACTTAAGCCTGAATTGAAGAATTTTTATCGGAATGATTTTCATTGCAGTTTGTTGTTTTAGTACACAGAATGTTTTGGGGGGGAAATGTCTTAATTTTAATTTTTCAAACCAGTATTCCAGTATTTTTTATTGGAACGCTAAATGTGACAGAATACTACTTCACAAACTTGTAAACAATTAATAAAATATAGTACATTTAAAGTGCTTCAAATGATTCAAAGTCATTTGATAATTGATCTCTTTAAAGTTAGGATTTTGATATAGAAAAGGTTCCATAACTGGAACTCCTTTTAAATAACATTTTGCTATGAGTATCATATCTGCTCTCTCTTCCCGCTGACCCAGTTTATTTCAAGTTCCAACACGCTGGCTGAGAAGGTACGACTGAGCTTGAAATATGAAGAGGCGAAAAGAAGGTACTTTCCCCTTTAATTTTTAAAGGAGCGCTGATTTATTTTGAGTGTGCTGCTTGCCTACCCATACATACATCCGTAATTCTGCTTTCCCTTCATCAGAATAGCGAACATAAAAGTCCAGATAGCCAAACTGGACAGCGAAGCATGGCCGGGCCTGCTTGACCCTGAGCGGGACCGTCTGATCCTCATCAATGAGAAGGAGGAACTTTTAAAGGAACTGCAATACGTCAAGCCTTGCAAACGTGCACCAAATGATGTAGAGAAAATCGAGACAGAGAAGAAGCAGCTGGAGCAGGACCTGCAGGCCGCACGCGACAACCAGAGCAAAGCACTAACGGAGAGGTGAGGAGGCCGAGCACAGCAAGTCATAGTCTCCCATTCCTGACTGTTATCTCCTATGATCAGTCCTGTTGTGGGTAATCTGCTAGCTAGGTCTCTCTGTCAGGACATTTCACATTTGGGGCACTAAATGCTTCTTTAGAGAGTTTATGAACCAGATTTAAGATCCTACTCTGTCCCGCCCACTCAGATAGTGAGGTGTGTTAGGTACCATTGGACTTCCACCCACGAATGGCTGCGGCACCACCGGGATTCGAACATGTACTGTTAATAAGAGCGCCAATTCTTTATTATATTTAACTTCCATTAAATATTCTTTTTTAATTTGAAGTTTGCCTTTTGGAACATAAGTTTTGAAGCCAATAGTTTATTTTTAATATTGATAATTCAGTCAGTGCAATGCATTTCTTTTGTTGCAAATATATTGTAGTGCGATCTGTAGTGATTGAACTGCAATAGAAATGGAATGTAACAGGATCTAATGTACCGTATCTGGCACATCTTTTGAAATGAGGTGGAATTAGATTGTAAACGTGTGCCAGGTGCCTTAAGTCTCACTCAGAGTGAAGACACCTGTGTCTTCTAGTCCCACCCCCCCCACCCTTTTTTTGCTCAGCACCCACGTCAGCCCACCCCTCACAACCTCGGTTATTTGAACAGGATGCTTGTTCTGCACACTAGATACTGTATCCTCAATGAGCTTGGCATCTGCGCTCTTCCTGTAACCTGAGCTGCAAAAGCAGGGGATGTAGGTTGAGGACAATGGGCACCTTCTCCAGTCCTTGTGTTCTACAAGATTCTGTAACTTCACTCATATTGGACATAAAGGAAAAATTAGAGGAGCCTTTTTAAAGTAAAATAAATAGTGAAATTAAAATCTTATAACATATGATGGTGAAAAAAAGGATTGAAATAATGTGAAGGGTTAAAACATTCTAGCCTATTTTTAGTATAAACAACTGCAGGTATTGTAAAATTATATATTTATAGATCTCTGCCAAGCAGCTGGTGCATCTGTTCTAGTGTGCAAATGTAATAAAAAGTAAATATTGTTATGAAATATTGTGTACCATGAAAATCTTCAAGAATCATGGTTTTATACATCATGCTTCCAAACTTTATTTGAAATATAAAAGTTCTTTCAAATGAAAAGAGGAGAATTCTTAAAGAGAAAGAATATGTCGTAAAACGGGTTTCTTTTTTTTTACTCTTCTCTGCTGTAGATTAAAGTTGCATTGCAAGAGGAACAAATTGGTGAAAGAGTTAGAAGAACTTGTGAGGCAGGCATCCTCACTACACACTCAACTGAAGAGGTAATTTACATACACTACTCAGACTTCTGAATAATTAAAGATATAAAGGAGATGGTAGATGTGTGTGTGTGTGTGTGTGTGTGTGTGTGTGTGTGTGTGTGTGTGTGTGTGTGTGTGTGTGT
>JBBKCR010000022.1:1686016-1699890 GCA_037577295.1 Ladigesia roloffi
CTGCCTTTAAGAAGTCCACCTCTACTCCACTTAGTAATCTTAATTAGTAGCACCTGTCTGAGCTCTTTAAAGACACCCATCCACCCCACAGGCACTCAGACACCAACTACTACCATGGGCAAGACCAAAGAGCTGTCAAAAGACACCAGAGGCAAAATTGTGGGTCTCCACAAGACTGAAAAGGGCTACGGAGAAATTGCCAGGCAGCTTGGTGAAAATAGATCAACTGTTGGAGCAATTGTCAGAAAATGGAAGAGGCTAAAGTTAACTGTCAGTCAATTTAAAGTGCTTTATTGGCCTGACAAAAGCATTCAACTTGTATCTGAGGAATATTCTTCCGTATATATTATAGTTGGTTTGATACCATTAGGTGACATGGTTGAAGAGATTAATAAATTTTATTGATCAATTTCTTATTTGAAAAATTGCCAAAAATAAACAGACATTATTTGCAAAAACAGGCCTTGTGGCATCTGAGGAATTAGTCTGTATATATTATAGTTGGTTTGACGTAATTAGGTGACATGGTTGAAGAGATTAATAAATTTTATTGATCATAAAAATTGCCCAAAAATTAATACTTCCAGAAACATGACATGTGCTTTGTGAGCAATATTACTCTGAATGTACTAGACTTGGTCTGACACCACAAGTCAGATTGCTGTAGAGATTTACAGATTTAACTGATTCTTTTTGTAGCCATTTGCGTCGCTTTTAGTAGTTTTGCGACGGTGCCTAACGCTCTCAAGTGAGGCTTGGGATTCCGTAGAGAACAGGAAGTACTCGCGAATATCAAACAAATGTCGAATATCAGTCCAACTTTTCCGCAGTCGGCTGGCTCACATTGATATCTGTTGCTGTTTGTGATGCGATTTCAGCGGTAAGTTGATAAAATAATGTTTTTTTTAAGTTATACAATATATGCCCAATTTCAGCTGTCCTTTATGTAGTCGATACTTAGATTGTTTAACGTATTTAGTGTACTTTTTTTTTTTTATCTTGACAGACCCTCCGGCCATAAACTGCTGGCTTCCATATCTGTGCCAGCTGTGGAGTCTAAAAACGACAGTGTTGTCACTTCAGTAATGAATTTTACACAAAAATGTTTATTTATGCAGGGCAGAAGTACGTGATTGGTCAGGTTTCTTTGTTTAACATAGTGTGTTCCTGATTAAATAAACTTACATTTTTTAATATGTCAAATGTACATATGTGCTAGCTAGCAACAAGCAGAGCAACAATAACACCCCAGAACTACTGTTCTTGTGTTATAACTTTAGTGCAATATCATATGTGCACTCCATGCTGTTAGGAATCCTCTATGTGCAATTTACGCTATTTCTATTATACTGTCATGTGCAATAATCTGCTGCCGTTGTTAACATTACATTCTATGTCTCTAGATTTTCATTTACGTCGTACCAAAGTTTGTCGTTGAACAATAGTTGTGTTGCCCATTTATTTGATTCCATATCATTTTTGATAATCTTTATGGGGCTACCCTTTTTTTAGTCTTAGGGTGGTGCATGAATATTGTGGGGGCAGCATCTGCTTTTAGCTTTAGTTTGCCTTTTTTGTGGATATGAGTTGGTGATCTTCAAAGTGTATTTGCAGTGAGGCTTGTAAGATCAGTATTAACTCAAACACCCAACGGCCAGTTAAAATAAATCACTGGCATCATTGTACTCTACATTTTAAAGCATTGTGTCTTTTGAAATGTTAAGAAGACATAATTATGTTTTTCACCTGTCTAAATGTATTGTAATTGACAATACATTTCTCCATTGTTGTATTTTTTTGTATTTCCTCTACTGTCCAATTTTTTTCCACTGACAATATCCACCATTTATTTTCTTTGGCCTGTGTCCTTGGGAAACCAGACATGTGGAATCATTTAATGTTACACAACCAACCATGGTGTCACTTCTCTGTAAAAAGTTTGTTATAGCCATTGCTATTAGATCCCAGACTTCAGTCAAGTTATAGTGAACAGTCTTTAATATTTCTAATCTGTGCCTTTCATTTTCTTCTCTTTTGTATTCATTTTATGGCTTTAGCTGCTAACGGAGGCTTAGAATTTTACATATGCATTGTACATATGCACTGTGTACCAGTGATAAATGATGGGACAATAAAATGTATTTGATTTTCCATATTCATCCTCGTTTAATTTTCCATGAGCAAAGTGCTGCCAGAAACTGCAGGTTGCCTTTTGTTGTTGTTATTCTGTGATATCTGTTTGATACACATTAATATCAATATAATATTATTGATCGTATATTAATATCAAGGATGTGTGGTAGACTGTATACAGTAAAGTAAACTGAATGCCAACATGCTAATTATCAACAATGCTGAAATTGACCATTTTGGCCCGGTTTATGAGGACATACATTGTTTTTTTTTATTCTATAATATTTATGATGCATCAGTTATATAATGTTGAATATTAGAACTCCCCCAAAATACTGCTGATTGGTATATGAAATGTATTCTAGCCTTATGGAAATAGGCGCTACTGCTTGGATGTTAACTCTACAAACCTTCTCTCTAAAAATAAAACATGAACAAAACTACAAAACTAACATTGATAATATGCCGAAAATATATAATAGTGACACGTGTACTTGTGATTGGTATATTTTAATATTTACCGCAAAAAATTTAAAATACTGCAGTCAGCTCAACAGAGGACTATGGCAGAGCATCGTTTGTTATTGAGGCTTCCATAGACCACGTGACCGGATGCGGCGGCGAGATCAAAGAGTGTCGCAACTCACACTCTCTACGGCTTTGAGCACAGAGCAGAACTCCAGCCAGGTAACAGCTACTCTTCAAATTCTCCTCTTTTCTGCACTGCTCCTAGATGTCCAGTTTTTCAGCTTTTAGTAGTAATATTTACTTAGTGAATCCATCGTGGCGTTTTTCAATATATTGTGTGCAGATAATAGCAAACAGCAACCCAAAAGAGGCGTTTTTGAGAGGAGAAGGTTAGCATTAGCCAGTTATGCTAAGCTAATCACAGACTCTTTCAGCCTCTGAAGATGTTTGTGAGGGCGTATAATGTGCAGCCTACCGTTTAGTGTTGAAATCTTACGTCCCGTTTGCATAACTACCTATGCAAACGGAACGGGTTATGTCATGTCTTTGCTAGGTAGCAGGCTAGCTAGGAAGCTAAACGTGCTAATTTAGCAGGCTAGATTGATAGTTTTGGTTTTTGAAATCTTGTCTATCGCCATCCGTTTAGAGTCGGTTGAGTTCAATGCCGAGACATGTTTTACAGCTTATCATTTGTGCGCTAGTTGTGGTTCTAGTTTGAGGCAAGTAAGAAAATATCCTGGAGTTTTCAGTTTGCGCGCTAAACTCAAGTGTTCTCAATTCCAGAGTTCAAGTTTGTTTCCTGCCTGTGGCCTCATTGGAATCACCTGGGTGCTGAGTTGTTTCCACAGCCCTGCAGCAATGCCAGCCGCACTCGCAGATACGAGTCAAATAATCTGTGAGGTCTGGGCCAGCAACGTGGAGGAGGAGATGAGAAAGATACGACAGATCATTCAAAGTTACAACTACATCGCTATGGTATGGAAGCAGTGTACTTTTGTCACACGTGAACACACCACATCACACAATGTAAACAACGAGAAATGTTTTCTGAGTATTGAACCAATTCACCAAGTGAAGCAGTGGGCAGCCAGCACCCAGTGGGAAGTGTGTGAGTATAGCAAGGGTACACATCATTGTTGCCTGTAGCAGTCCAGGGATTCAAAACCACATTCTTTTGATCAGAAGGGCAACTCAATAACCACCAGGCCGTCATCTGCCCCCTCCTCCTATTTTGGTCCCTGTAGGACTAGATTCAGTCTGTTCTAGAATTGGGCTCCACTGCTTAATTTGTGTCTTCTTGTGAGCATAAACCAGGAGTGTGGAACCCTCGTCAAATTTATTTCTGTTTTGTCTCCTTCCTTAGGACACAGAGTTCCCCGGGGTGGTTGTCCGACCCATAGGAGAATTTCGAAGCACTGTTGACTACCAGTATCAGCTTCTGCGTTGTAATGTGGACCTGTTGAAAATCATCCAGTTGGGTCTCACGTTCATGAACGAAGATGGCAACTATCCACAAGGAACGAGAACCTGGCAGTTCAACTTTAAATTTAATTTGACGTAAACACACATTTTTTCATCATGCTTGAATTGTTTCTCTAATTTTTGCATTAAACATCAGTGGTGTCAGTGTTTCAAATCAAGTATTCACAATTTCAAAATTTCTGGTGGAGCTAAAAAATTTTAAGAAGCCTATCAAAATTGCATCACCTTCCACCTTTCACAAACTCCATACAATGGCTAAGTATACTCCTAGATTTGCTAATGTGGTTTGTGAATGTATTGGCAGATTTAATACACTTAGGATAAGGGGAAAGTTGTGTAAATTAGTTTTATGTCCAAGTCATCTCTTTAATTAACTCAAATTGTTCCACAGGGAGGACATGTATTCCCAGGATTCAATAGACCTTCTACAGAATTCTGGTCTGCAGTTTAAGAAGCATGAGGAAGAGGGCATCGATACATTATACTTTGCAGAGCTCCTGATGACATCGGGCTTGGTATTGTGTGAAAATGTCAAGTGGCTGTCCTTTCATAGGTAACAAACAAGGAATTCTTGTGGTCATACATAAGTTTTTTTTTATTTGCTGTTGTAATGCATGTTTATGTAGCAAACTACCTTTTCACTAGTATCCCATGTTTTTTCTGGTCTGTTTTTGGTTAGTGGTTACGATTTTGGCTACTTAGTGAAGCTGCTGACAGATGCACGCCTACCAGAAGAAGAACATGAGTTTTTCCAGATTCTGAACCTCTTTTTTCCTGCTATCTATGATGTCAAATATCTTATGAAGAGCTGCAAAAACTTAAAGGTAGGACTATATTGGTTTTTGACTCCCTAGGGGTGCATCTGGCTAAAAGGTTGCATTCTGTCCCTGTCATTTTTAGACTGCCATGTTATCATTTTGTGTGTTAGTGAGAAGTGTAGTCCTCTCTGTCAGTTTGGGCAAGGGACAGTCTTCCATTAATCTGCAGAGGTGTTGTGGGCATTTATGTATGAAGTGTACTACTGTAATCTCAAATCAATCAGAATTCACAGACAAATCCATCATTTTGTAATTTTGAGATCACCTATCTGCAATTCGTGCTATTTATTTGCATAAGAAGACTGTTGAACATTGCTGGCAATTAGAAAGTACGTCGAAAGCTTTGTCTTTTTACGTAAAGTTAGATTTATTTAGTTGTGCAACATGCAGATTCTTGAAAGCTATTTTAAAGTTTTTGTCAGGAAGCAAGCAAAATTATGGTCTGTATAACTTTTAGTTTTTTGACTGACCCTATATAACATTAAACTTTAAACAAAGGGAGTTTGAAAGAAGTGGTAAAGCTGTCTAAGCGTTTGCTTATTGGGAGATTGCACCCCAGTGGGGCTGCTGCAGCTGCCTTCACCTTCCTAGTGTTGTCCGTATTGAGACTAAGGAGATGTAGCTAGTGGGAGGAATTGGAGAGTAGGCTTGTAAAGATAACAAATTTTGCTGGATGATAAATTGTCCCAGAAATTGCAATAAACGATAAGTCAATGCACCCATTCAAAGTTCCATAAACCTTGACTTCTTAAGATCACATAACCTTGGGAGTGGAAGACATTGTAAGACAGCCAGCATACCTTGACTTTGTGTGGCTAAAGGCAAGATCTCTCAGGAGTAGCAATGTGTCCAGCTGTGCTAAATTTTAGCGCGTCCCTATACTTTTGTCCAATGCGATCGTCTTCGTCTTAATAACTCCGGTTCGACGGGGGGTATTATGGCAAACAAGGGGTCTTTGGAAAGCTCTCACTGAGCCCTATTTAACTGTGAAGTTTCCCAGAGATTGGTGCTTGTCCCATCTAGAAAAGCTGCGAGCAATGAGTGCATGTTAAAACCTGACTGGCTCTCTAAATTTACAGAAAGACCTTCAGAAGTGCAGAGTCTTCTCATTTAATTAAAATATATTTACACCTGATTACACTATTACTTGGCTATTTTTGATCAGTATTACAAACGTAGAGCTTTTTCAGCTCCACAGCACACCAGAGCGCGAGGTGCCAAGTGAAGCTCGTCTCAAGCTTCTCAGGATAAACGAGGAGAAATGAGACTCGGAGGTTCTGGCATGTTCCCAAAGAAGTGCCGATCTCTAGAGAAAAGAAAATCCCGTCCTGTTATTGAGACGGCCCTACGCAGTGGCGTAGGCAATATTCACAGCTTTAATGTGAACCTAGTTAGCATTTTCTCACCCTGCAGCTAGCATTTAGGCTAACCCTAAAGAGAGTTCATGCCTCATTACACTAAGGAAACGAGAGGGGGCAGTAGAGGCCAGTGTATCACAGTGGATTCCATTGGAAAGCAAACATGAAAATGATCGCGGCTGGAAAATTATCAACCTCATTTTAATTATCGTGCAATTAATTTATTTGTTTATCTTATTTATTCGTTGAGATAATTACTTACTTTTCAGTTTATTTTTTTTCTAATTTTTTCCTGAATTTTGCAAAGGCATGTGGACACATCAATGCAGGCTTTGTTTTTTGTGCAAGCAAATTAATCCTGTTCTCAACAGGGTCATAAGTATAATTGAAATAGGAACAAATCTCATACTAAGAACAGCTCACAGCAGGAGACTGAAGAGCTTATACGTAAAGTAGAAGTCTGAAATGAGCAAATAGTTGACATGCAATACAACAATGTATTCTATTACTGTTTATACAGCATATAAGACAGGTCAGATGATTCTTTAGAAGTAGGAAGTTCAAATCAAGTAGCCTATATGCAACTCAATAAATGAGGGCACATTGTTTCACTTTCCCTACGAATTGCTGTAGAGAAGGTTTGTGTATTGTCATAGTTGCACATAACTCCCTTTTTCTGTGTACATCAAGTACGACAATTAAATGGGATATTAATGTACACGATGTATTTCATATCCTGGTTAGTAAACACACAAGGTAATCCTATGTTGTATACAAACTTTCTTTTCTCTCCCAATTTTTTATATATGTACTCCTGTTTAACTGTAGGATATATTCCTTTTATTTATTTGAGCTGAGATTTATGCCTGTATGTATTGTTAATTGTTATAAGATATCACAGCATCTTCGACAAATATTCTCAGCTGAAAATATTGAGATTCATATATTTTCTGAAGTGCCATTTTCTATGCTAAGACCCCTATAGGGCCAATGCTGCACATTTCTAGCGTCTAACATTAGTGAAATCAGCTATTGGAACCCTTATTTTTTTTAACAGTTTCAGACATTACCTGGAAATTGTTTTGTGGGAATACAATAGCAAAAATGGAAAAAATTTCGTGTTGTCAATATTTTGAAGTCCTAGTCCTCGCACACTATTAAAAATTGGGTTTTGTGTGTATAAGAAGCTGTACATGTATTTTACACTTACATATTTGTTGTGTGTATTAGGGGGGGCTGCAGGAGGTTGCAGATCAGCTGGAGTTAAAAAGGATTGGGAGGCAACATCAAGCTGGGTCTGATTCACTGCTTACTGGATTGGCCTTCTTCAAGATGAAAGAGGTAGGGCTAACTCCTCAGCCTTTCTAAGATCTATTCTGAATTTAACTGTGTACACGGGATATAGAGACTGGTTATGTAATTATAGTGTTTATTTTTGATACTAAGCCCTGTTTGCTGGAAAGGATTATATATTTTGATGAAACTTGTACATAAGTAGCATCTATTTAAATACTTGTAGTGTATATTGTTACACTACAAAATCTGTATGTTTTTTGCACAAAATATTTATTTACACTTCTTTCGTTGCAGCTCTTCTTTGAAGACAACATAGATGATGCAAAGTATTGTGGGCGACTCTATGGCCTGGGATCCGGCTCCTCCCAGACTCAGAATGGCATCTCCAACTCTTCACAAGAAGAAACCAACAACAAGCACTGACCACCGAAGTGACGACCAAGTGGATAATGCACTTGTTTTTATCCCATCCAGCAGATACACTTTTGTTCCTCGCAATTACTCAAAATTCCAGTGACTCTGAAAGGACATTGGAAAACTCTACCAGTATATTCACATCGGCTTTTGCTGTTACAAGGCAGTTCCATGACACAAATTCCAGTTTTCCACATATTCTTCATAGTGTTGCATTCCAAGAGTCATCGCGCCACACATTTTATATTTTGTTGTATTGAATTAAACCAACAGAACATATTTTTAAGCACAGGACCAGCGCTGTTAACAAGATTCAAGCCATTTTATTATGCTCACCAGCAGTTTGGCAGAATCCTGTTTACTAGGTGTTTCTTTCCATATTTTCTACAATGAGCTTGACGATATCCATCTTAACGGTAAGGGAAAATGTCCAGTGTTGGAAACATTCTTGGAAATTGGGATTGTAATATTTTAAACTATGCTGGAAAATGTGTATTAAAATGTAAACTTTCAAAGATGCAAATTTCTTTTAGCAATGTTCCTATGAACTTTAAGATGATGTATTGCAAAACCTGAATACATTGCAGGGATAACACTGGTTTTGTGTAACAATTCTTTTAATTTTTCCGCCATGAAATTCAGATGTTTGTGGTACATATTGTTTTTATTCCACCTGGTGTTGTGTATATTAAATGTTTTTATTGACACTGTTTTTTTTTCATATATATATATATATACTTGAAAATCGTTCTTGAAGTGATAAAATGCCACAAAAGTGCGTAAGCTGCTGAAATCAAATTTGAGAAACAGTTTCTGGTGTTTTCCTGAAATTCCTAACTTTGGGTTTAAAATGAATTTGCAAATGAATGCCTGAAAAATCCCACAAGCCAATATATTGCTGTTTGAGAGAGCACTAGATAACACTTAATGGATTTTTTTGTTCATTTTCTAAGGGTAGCTTCCATTAGATTAGAATAAAATTAATTTTATTTTCAAGAAAGCAGTAAGACACGTTGATAATTCTGTTCAGTGTCTTTCATCCGCTAGAGTGTAAGGTTTGCTGATCAACCACTCGAGCTCCTACTCTTCTCTGTACAATTTAGGCTAAATTCCAAAACTCACATTACGTCCTGTTGGGTGGATATGCATTAATAGATAATTTTGTTTGTATGGTTTGTTCTTGCCAAGACTCCATCTTAAGCAATATTTACCATGGTCTGGAGATCTAAGGCATAAAGCTGGCCCACACTAATTCCTCCCCCATATTGGTTCGAATGAAACTTGCTGCTGGCAGTATTTTATGTGGGCGGTAATGGAACACCAACAACTAAACAGCTTACGTACTTACTGACTTCACAGGTCCCATAGTCTTCAAATGGCAGAATTTGGGGGTTCTGGAGGGCTTGTGCCCAGTTCGATTTGCTAGGTTGAACCAAATGTGTTTGTACAGAACAATCTCAATTATAGAGGATGGAGTGGTGAATGCTGGTCAAGGGATTGTCCTGTTATAGATATTCTAGCAATCTAACAAGTTACATTTGTTACATTTGATTGAGGCTTTGGCAGTTCTGGCATTGGAGGACTGGTTTCTAGCACATTGCTCAGAAACAGTTTGTAAATTTAATAATTCAAGTCATGACGTCTGCTGCTGCTAAGATGAGCAATCCCAGGGTGCTGACTCATACTACATCTATTCCATTACATACATTTGCTTGTAGATTGTTAGCTCCCAGCTTTGGACACTGAAGAAGAGAATCACATTGTATTTGATTGGGGCAGTGTACTCTTCAGTGTTGCTATCAGGATCCGTGTGGGTTATCGTTTACTTAGGACATGCAAATCTTACTTTTAGTGGTCCGTCAGTGACCTGGAATTTCCAATACTCGATTCTCCATGTGAAGAAAAGTAACAAAAAATGCTCTGTGTCTGAGGAGGCACAGGAACACCAGTTTCATAAATACCACTAGCAACATTTTAACGAGGCATGTGCTGTAGTAAACAATCCAAGAATCATTTATTTCAAATGATGATACTCAATTTTTCCACACAAGATACTTCATGTTTTCCATCAGTACACTGAAAATATATTGATGGTACGATAAAAGCAAAAATAAGTCAATGACTAAAGAAGCCCTTAACTATTGAGACCAAGGTGCATGGTCAATCAGACAGGCTGAATAAAGTTTAATGCCATTTAACTTTTGTCTAAAAAAGGACATGGTAGCTATTTCTTCCAGTGAATGTGAGGGAATGAAACTGTCTTTAAAAAATAAAAACTTGCACAAATTTTGGTTTGTTAAAATGTCCCATCAAATGCTGTGCTGCACATAAACAAAGGAATACAGAGGAAGCTAATTGGCTGGTCATCATTTATGTTGACCAATTGTGATACAAAGACAAAGAAAGAGCAGGAACTCAGGCAAATTATGTTATTAATTTGGGTACAGTCTATTCTTACAAAAAAACAGACACTTCAAACTATGTGTTTGTGAAAAAAACGTTTATTCATTTACAGACCGTACGGCTGACCACTGGTCAGGTTTATTATATGTATTAAACAAAATACAAATGCATTAGGAGTATAAGTGCTATCTGTAACAAGAGTTATAAAGTGAATCTCTGCCAGGCTTTGTGGAATGAACCTACAGTTCCATATTTGAGCAACAAACCAGTGGCCGTTTTGCAGAGATGTTGTGGAATCATTCCAAAGTGCTTCTCCATGTACAGGAATACGATGCAGCATTCAATGACATCAGGGAAAGAGTATATCTGAAACGAAAGAAAAGTACCATAACTAAACGGCCATTGCATGGCTGCCCTGCAAGATTTAAGCGTGTAAGAACTTGTAGAGCTACGTACTCTCAGGTACTCCGGGATAGCGGCAAGCTTTTTCTGCAGCTCAGCCACCTGTGCAACCAGGACCGGGAAAGACTCGCTATCTTCATCAGAAGATCTGAGGGAAACAGAATCTCATTAAGTTGGTTTTTAATATTTTTTTTCCCATTGATTCAGAGATGTTTGACTCAATTACAACCCTTCCATAGACATTTTGTCTGTTCCATCTATCTCAAATTTTTCATTAGATAATGTGGAAGGACCGGGCTGGGCTTGGACACAAGTGCAAGGGCTGGGTCGGGTTCCATTTTTTGGGCCAGATCTAAGCGCTAATGTGAGAATTAAATGTATCTAGAGTGGACAAAGGTTTTGGGACACAGAGCTATTAAAAAGTGCAAGGAAGAGAGAAATGACACACACACAGATTCACAAACGCACAAAGTCACACAAACAGCATTTCTATAAGCAGCCTGTCCCATATCCATACAAAAATGATGATCCTTGTTCTGATTTGGTTGTGTAGACTATATTTGTTCAGGAATAAAAAAATATTCAGGTCAGGGTGAAGACTTTTACCAGTTTTACAAATGTGGGTTTTATTCAAATTCAAATCAGTGCCTCAGTGTCGAGTGAATGTACAGTACTTTCGATCAGATAACCTTATTTGAATTGTGAAAAAGGCTAGACTGAAATTTTTGATTTTGTCTGTTCTAATACTTATACTGTTTTGACTTGCATCAATAAAAAAAGACTAAAATAGTCCTGGATCATTCTGACTAACATAAGACTAAAATGCTCAGACTTTCAGTCAACTAAAACTTGACTAGACTAAAAGAGTATAGACGTGACAAAGATGATAGCTTGACGGAAAGGCTTCACTAAAACTAAAATTAAGACAGGCCGGCAAAAACAACACTAGTCCGGACCAAATGAACTGAACCACATATGTGAAAGCACCCTTAATTAAAATGAGAGATAAGATAA
Source organism: Ladigesia roloffi (assembly GCA_037577295.1). NCBI lineage: Eukaryota > Metazoa > Chordata > Actinopteri > Characiformes > Alestidae > Ladigesia > Ladigesia roloffi. Next base: position 1,697,805 of record JBBKCR010000022.1, read on the forward strand.
ACCTTTGAGCATTTGATCATTCCCTTTTCTTTCTCCTGCTTCTTACTGTACAATTTCTTCCGTGTCAGTGCATATTTTGTAGTGATCTTCCATACCTCTGTTTGTTCTCCAGGTCTCCAGGTCCCTCAGGGCCTTTTGGCCCTTCAGTTAGATCAGCAGGCTGTGAGCCCAGGCTGGGCTGAGGCTCTTGAGGACAGCTGTGTTGTTGCACCAGCTTGGACACTCTGCTCTGGATGTCGCTGATGGCTCTCTGGATGGCTTGAAGTTTGGCATGGGGCTCAGAGAGGAGAACTTTCCAGAAGTCCTCCGACATTATAATTGCTTTGATATCCTGAGCCTCAGACTGGGACCCAATTTCTCCTTCATGGCTGGTTCCTCCATTTTCCACTGGTGTTTGTTGGCCATTCATTAGTTTGTTGCTGCTGGCTTTTGTGGTGCCACTGCAGCTGTGCTTCCACCAGTCTTTGTACATGAGCTGGTAACAAACAAAAGCCTCCAGGCTGTGACAAACAGCCAAGCTTCTTTGATCATCCTGCTGAAGTCTCTGTTTCCACAGCGCAACTGATTCCACACCTACAGGAAATATGAGACAGTCGAATAAACGTCTTATACAGGGTGGGAATAAAAGCAGTAAATACCTGCACGGCATTCCATGATAAACATTTTACAGCCTGAATTATGCAGAAACATGGACATCAAACCTACATTAACCTTTGAATATCCCATTTCAAACCAATGGTCTTTAATTTTGAGTTGCTGGAATACCAGTTTTATACACCTGTAAGAAATCGGTATGGCTGAAAACCCAACTGAATGATTATGAGAGATGTCCATATACTTTTGTCCATATAGTGTACATTATATTCTTTTGTCTTGCACTGAGCAAGAAATAAAATGTATGAATGTACAGTTACATGTGGTGAAAAATGATGAGCTACTAGTGCATTTCAGGGCCTTTGCACAAAAGGAGATGATTGGTTTTTTTTAATGATTAAAAGGAACTTTCTATCTTCAAAATTAAGCAGAACTGATGTGTGTCTCACCTTGGGGTAGGAGAAGCTGACACATCTCAGCCATTAGAGAGAACTGGCCCACCTCAAACCCTCTAGTTACAGCTCGCAGGTGCTCCTCCACCACTGAGCTCCAATCAGCAAGCAGCTGACTGACCACAGACAGAGCCACATCCAAAGCGATATGAGACAGCAGCTGAGGAACGTAAACACATTACAGATAATAATATCTGATCTTAGTCGGCATTATGGATGCACAGATATTTTTTCTGACAGATTCATTCAAGGAAAACTGGTCTATTATCCAAAGATGCAACATAAATAATATTACTAGCTTTTTAATGAGAATTTAAAAAAATTCCAAGCAAAAAAATTCTATTTTTTTTAAAAGTCCAGCATATAATATAAATGGGAATGTCTATAAATCATAGATAACACTAGCCTTAAATATCACTAGTCCATAATAAAAGGTGGTAATACACTTACAAACATCTGTCTGATTGACTAACTTATTGCATTTAGCTCTTGGTGACTCACTTGCAAGAAACATTTGCAAAAACGAACTACACATTATATTTTAATGTATCTAATATTAGATTAGCCCATATTTTTATTTGAAGTTTTATGCACACGTTAGTTTTAACCACATTCGCTCTAGTGGACTGGTTAACTTGTACCTGCTTCATAGGCATGTTTGCAGTGGCTGGTGGATTCTCTATGGCTCTTAGTTGCTGATGGAGGGTTTTCATCTGGTCTATGTTAGATGTTTCCAGCCCAAATTCACTCTGCCAAACTCTGTGTATGGCAGGCAGGAGGTCCTCATCACTGGGTTTAGACCAGGTGTGAAAAGAAGCTGAGCACCCACTCACCACACCCCTGTATGATAACCTCTGAGTGAGCAGCTCACTCACACACAACACGAGCCTGTGAGCCTACAAAAATGAGAGAGAGAGACAGAGAGAGACCGAGACAGAGAGAGAGAGAGAGACAGAGAGACAGAAACAGAGAGACAGAGAGAGAGAGAGACAAAGACAGAGAGACAGAGAGAGAGAGAGACAGAGACAGAGAGAGAAAGA
>JBBKCR010000022.1:1721187-1741382 GCA_037577295.1 Ladigesia roloffi
ATATTTACATGGCACTTTATCATACACAAAAGATCACTTAAAAAAAAATCCAGCAGTGAGATACATATTGGCTAAACACCATGTTTTTTTTTCAACACTGGCTGACAAGCTCCTGCAGAAGCTTTGAAATCAATTCTGCCAAAATCTGGGAGCAATGAAAGGACTTAAGTATTGGAGCAGTGTGCCTTCTTCTCTTGGTTATGGTCAGAACACTGACAGCAGCATCTAATGGACCTTTTGGGAATCCCAGTGAGGAGAGCGTTGTGATGGTCAACCCTGCATGAAATAAGGACATGGATCCGTTTCTCTAGGTTCCAAAATGCTTCTAGTAGGGTCCAAATCTACACTATCCAAAACAAACAAACAAAAAAAAGGATTGACAATTCGTTGTATTCCCCCTCCCCGCAGGTGAAAAGGCTGGGTGTCATCATTGAAAGCAATCTCTCTTTTAATGCACACAGCAGTAATGTCACTAGGTCTGCATACTTTCATCTACGCAACATCAATCGCCTTCGCCCCTCTCTCACATCACATGCCACTGCTATACATTTAAACACACACAGCCTCATCACTTCCCGGATTGACTTGCAGCTCACTGTTATTTGGCCTTTCTCAAAAATCTCTTCATAAGCTCCAACATGTCCAGAACTCTGCTGCCTGTGTTATTTCCAGGACCCCTTCCATCCTCCACATCACTCCCATTCTACAGCAGCTACACTGGCTCCCTGTCAAAGCAAAATTTCAAAATTCTTCTGTACACATTTAATAACCCATATCTGTCTGACTTGGTTCAGATCACTTCTCCATTTCGCTGCCTCAGGTCCTCCTCTATTTCTCTCTTAATCCCTTCTCCCTGTCTCATCACCATGGGGAGCAGGGCTTTCAGCTTCTCTACCTCCTGACATAAGAAAGATCACTTCATTGCCTCTTTTAAAATCTACACTCAAAACTCCCCTGTTCAAAACTGCTTACACAACATAAATGTCTCATTCTGACCTTTTATTTTAATTATTATTAATATTATTATTATTTACTTATTTATTTATTCTGTTTAATGTAGATTCTGTAAATTGTCTGTTTTTATGCTTGTTCTTTTACTGTTCTGTTTTACAGTGTCCTTGGGTGTTCTGAAAGGCACTTTTAAATAAAATGTATTATTATTATTAGAACAGTGGCGCTGACCTTACAAACTTGGCACATCTTCAGTATGGAATTTTCTGCCATTCATTTTGGAAGAATCTTTCAAGCTCAACCAGGTTTGATGAGGAGGCTCTGTAGACATCTCAGACTCTGGCCTCTCGAGGACTTTGACATTTTTAAATGTAAATCTTTGTTTCATCAGACCAGAGGATTTTGCTGGTCTGAGAATCCTTAGTGCTGTTTAGCAAACTCCCAACGGGTGTTTTTGTGCCTTTTAGTGAGAAACAGCTTCTATCCATTCTACCCAAGGGCTGCCAAGACTGCTAGTGGCACCTCTGAGGTTCCTTAGAGCTGTTCACACTGTGTGGGGTGATGTGTTGACGTATTATAGAATGGTTACTTTACTGACTTACCTAGAAGACCAGATCTCTTCCACTAGAGAATGATGGAGGCTACTGTTATCTTGGGAGCATTTAATGCTGCAGAAATGTTCTTGTATTCCTACCGAGATGTGTGAATGCCAAGTTCTGTTGGATTTCATTATGACATATACCACCAACATGGACTTTATACAGCCATGTGTGTGCCTTACCTGTCAAGTTGTAGAAGCTTCTCAACGACCATCAACTGAGTTGTGTGCACTAGAGTGTCAAGGATCTGAATATGCTGTTATGTAAATGGATTTTCAAGTGTTTCATTTTTTTAATGTAAACAGAATAGTGGAATCACCTGTTTTTGCTTTTTCATTCTGGAGTACCTTATGTAGAAGTAAGAATAGTGTTTACAGAAAATGAATGAATGAATTAATACATTTAACCCATTTTAGGACAAGTATTAGACATAACAAAATTTTCATATTCACTGTATATGAATATGGTTATCAGTTTAAATCCTGATCAGGAACTCCAAGTCATGGTTGGAAAGGCTACTGCTCATCAGTGTTAATTTAGTCAGTTTGTGCACCACAGAGAGGACAGACTTCGCCAGAATAGATCCAGGAGCACACCTCTGAACACTAATGCAGATGATCTAATAAGTATCCCTGCTCATGGGATGTCTGAGGTAGAGGACAGGGAGGAGTCTGGGGGATGTACACGCATGTTTGTGGAAAGTTGAAACTGCTTCCGTAAAAGACACTGTCAGTGTTTACACTTGGAAAATGAACAAGGAATGGCAGAAAATTAAACCTTACTATCAAACTGTCTACCATGTGATGGTGGACAGCATGAGGCCTAGTCCTACTGAACAGTGTGAGCCCGAACGTGAAAAACTGTTACACCAGTTTGAAACTATGATGGAAGATGTACTTCAGTAAGGCCAGGTTTAGCAGGCAGAAATGTAGAGATATACAATATTGTCATATATGCTGCTGGAGGGGAATATAAAAAAGATGACATGCAAATATCACGCTTTCTTGTCGGTGGGGTTTCGGTTTTGTATTTCCTTTTAATTGAGAGCATGCGTCTCTAGAAAGGGTTGCTAAGTTTGCAAGGAGTTCTCATACAAGGGTGAAGTTGAGGAAAAGAGCGAGAGATTTCCACATTTCTACAGGTGATTTAAACACACTTGCATGTAGGTTGTTGTTTTGCATGTTTTAGTACATTTCCATCTACATTAGCCTAGTACATTAGCTTTGTAAACGCTAATCAGCACAAATCCTAGCAAACAAACCATTTAAAGCACATGCTGGAGTTTGTGATGCACTTTTGATAATTGTGTTCGAAGTGCTAAGTATACAAAATGAGCCTTCCAGGAAGGATTTGCTTTGTTGGTTAGTCAAGAATGGTTGTTGGAAAATTGACTTTTCTTTGCATTGTCTCACAATGAGGAGGAGATTAATAGCATGTGCTAAAAATTTACTTAGCTCACTCCAGCAACTTTTGTCAACAAAAGGTAATTTTTAAATGTTTTCTTTTCCCTAATGTTATATTTTGTTATACATTGTGCCAGAGACTGAGTAACTTAAGTATTAGTTTTAAACTGTTTAAACTGTTAAATATTAAACTGTTAGTTTCCATATAACTGCGATTGCTATGTTGAACCAAAGGACATTTGTTTATAAATTTTCCTTCTAAGCCCAGAAAAGTGAAGAGCAAGAGGATCTTAATTCCCTTTGCTGAACAAATCAACACCTATTTTCCATTAAACATTTGAAATTAAATTTTTTTGTGTGCATGTCTTTATGTGCTCACCTTGGTGTAAGACTGTTGCACCTAAACAGTAAGTTTGATAAGTAATGAAGCTCTCAGGGCTGCTAACTTCTACACAGCTTCGGTGCGCATTATTTTACCTGGCCATGTAAAACGGCAAAAGCCTACCTTTCCACGTCTTTTTGCGAATTAGTCATCGGTCCTCACAGGTCACTTACGCCAGCCACTTATTCAGTAGAAAAGGTCACAACATTACTCCACATATACGTACTGTGGGGCAGGCACACTTTCATTACCTAAAGCATAGAGTAATCATTAGCTATAACTCCTAACTCTACCAAAAAATTAAAATATTTCTGGTAACAACTTTTACAAATGTCATATCTTCTCCTCAGGCAGGGTTAAAGGAGGGAACATGGACTTCCAGTTTATTTGGTTTAGCTAGTTTTCGCTGATAGCTGTTTACTCTTCAAAACAGCGCCACATTACAAGCATCATGAAGAACCTGAGGGAATTTGGTAGATAAAACCATTTAAGGTCATGAAAAAACCCATTAGAAGGAAAGATGACCTTGCCACACAAAATTACTTTTCAACATTTAATCAAATATGTGTAAAGATTGACAATGACTACTTAGGTGTAATACAAAACTATTTTTAAACAAATAGACGTTATTCTTTACATTGGATTACATTTACATAACTGAAATACAAACAGAACAGGTTCAATGTAAGCTATATTCGAGTGAAACATGATCTGCCCTTAATTTTCAATATAATATTTGCATTCATTTCTTACAAAATAGACTTTTTTTTAGACCAGTATGTGGGTAGTGCAAAATCTCAGGCTCCTATGCATTACGTTCACACACAGTTACTTTTGTTTGTTTTTGTCCTTTTGAAGCGACTGGTTGATTTTCACAGCGATATACATGAGACCAAAGCCTAGACCTGTTAAAAAAAAAAAAAAAAAAACAATAGATAAAAGAACACGCTCTAGACTCTGATAAAAAAGTGCTACTTAAAAATGTAACTGATTCGGTTTCTTCCTATTTCATTTACCTACATTGCTTTGGTCACTTCGTTGCGTCATATATAATATTTGCTCCAGTCCCTCGCCCCCAACCTCAAATCCCAATCTGTTGTTTATTACAAAACAAAAACAAACAAAAAAATAGTGATCTCTCTTATAGCTATGCTATTGATTTATAGAATTTACATTTACTTACAAGTCAAACACTTACAAAAAAAAAAGCTTTATACTGAATACATTTCTTTCCTGTACTAACAGTATTTGAATAGAAACAATGTATAGAATAGGCTTCACATTTCTAGCTAGCAAAGGATTGTGAAAGATATGTTTTTTTTCTGGGACTGTGACTGAGTAAGTACTTCTTAATTGGAAACATTTAATGGCGCTCAGTCTCCCTAGAACAAGGCTTTCTATGAGGGAAAATCTCAAAATATACTCTTTTTTCTACCTGGGATGCTGTGAGTATTACAGTATTAGCTCTGTGTTTAGCATACTGAAAATAAGTGTGTTTGTTTTTGTCCAAGATGAATGCAGTTTTGGATAATGAGCATGGTTCAGTGGCTGGGGCTCTTCAAAAATGATACTGTATGTGAAAGTATGCCACAACACTTCATCCTCCTAAGCAATTCAAAGGGTGAAAAAGTAGAATACCACAAACCCTTTCCATATAGATTAACCTGCTGGTATAATACTGCGTATGGCTGAGTCCTAAAAGTGCCTCTAAAACCTGAACTTGGACTTCAACCTTTCAAAGCTAAAACATGTTAAACATGCGTGTTACAAAGTGCTTGGCATTTAGAAGTCCGAAAGCAAAATTCCTAGATCTCTGAATCAAAAGGCAGCTTTCCTTTTGGCTTATTGGCAGCCTTCAGTCTGGAGTAAACTTGGAGAATGGGAATTTTTCCTTATGCACAAATGTGCTAGTCACACACAGCTAGAAAAGCACTATTGAACAATGCAGTGATGAGGACCTTATTAATAGGCTCATGAGAGTGGAGGCTAAGTTGTGTGTTAAGCAACGTTGCGTTTTCGGGAAAAGACAGCAGCATGTGACAAGGGGATGCAGGCCTGAGTGAAGAGAAAAGCAAACAAAGCTTTTGTCCCTGTTCACAATATCATCATAAAATGGTTTGTTTCCAGACTGGCAACACAGAAGGGCAGATTCTAGCATTCTGTTGAAGTGCCAACATCAAAACTGTGCCCCTTTCGATCAAAAAGTCCTTGGAGCCCAACAAAAGGACTCCAGAGACAAACAAACAAAAAAAAAAGCATACAAACAACTACAGCAAAAGGTCACCTTCACACAGACGCACAGTGAAACAGATACAGTTGCTGTCAGACAGAACAGTTCACTTGACGCCCAGTGCCAACTGTACAGGAGAACTCCAGCCAAAAACATTCTTCTAGTTGCAGCACCTGGACCACTAATATAATCCATAATACATCCAAATAAACAAACACAAACAATGTTTTTATGTGCTTTTCCCTATGTTGGACACAGGACTAGTGCTTTTATCATTTAAGTAGCGTGTTCCTGAATGCAGAAATGCTTTTCCTTAATATATTACCACTAGGTTCAAACCATGCATCTCTGTTTCTGTTTGGGGTGTTTCTTTTGCATTTACACTCCATTATGTAAAAAACTGATAGAAATGGTCCAAAATTATACTGGAGTAAAAACAATCTGAGACTTACATGACATTCCATTCTATCTCCTGTAAAGCTAGCATGTTAGAGATATAAGGTTCTGCTCTGACAGCAAAAAATGCTTATTTTCTAACTAAAGTCGGCCTGATCATTCGGGACGGTACCAGCAATGGGGAAGTTGCCCTGGACTAATAGAAAGGGAAATCCAAATTCACTTTAATTTGTACCTTATGTGACTGTAAGGGTAACTATAGCTAACATGAAGCTGAATTCACTGCTTAACTCAGGCCATTACAATAACCTCTTAAAACCCATTCAATGCTCCTCAGAGACTTTGAAGCCCACCAGAGAGTTCAATATACTACTTTTGACTTACAAGTTGCTGTTGTATAAAGAACCAGTGTCTCAGATTTGACATATTGAAGACAGAAATTCAAATATGCATTATTTAGTACTTGGTATTTGGGACATGAAAACTAACTAAAGAGCATTATCAGGATGTAGCTGGTGATGTAGCTGGTGATGTAGCTGGTGATTTCCTACTATTTTCTAGTACAAAACACTAGATTTCCATGGACAGTTCTCTTCAGCACCTCTGAGCATCAATGAGCCGGCACCTTTAAAGGCTGTTCCAAACAGGAACAGAAATAAAGCCACACAAACACAAACTGAACAGCATGTATGCCACTTACTTGCACTGGACAGAGAAACAGCTATAGTTATATATTTTTTCCTCTTACTTTTTTTAAAAAGGCACATTTTCCCTTTTTGATATACCTTTGTAAACATTGTAGCAGTGTACAAGCAAAAATAAAAATCAATAGAAAATATTCCTTTCTTATTTGTGAATTAGCCCGGTGTAACATTTGCGCAGAAATATTATATTGTGATTCAGGAAAGCAAACACTTCAAATGTGTTAATTCTGTCCTCTACTGTGCCATACAATTTGTCTTTCCCTCTCCAAAACACACTTTGTCCATTCTTTAATAAGAATTAGACACACACGCGCATGCACACACACATACAGGCACACACACACACACAAAATCGTGGTCTTGCTTTATAGCTGAGGGCAGGAAACAGGGCTATTAGGCTAGTGGTGGGGATTTAGGGCAGCATTAAGGCATTGACATTGTAATTCTTTTTTGACTAAGGCAGTCATTTCTGGTGAAAGAGAAGAGGCTTTACGCTCCCGTCTTTGATTTTTGGAAGCTGGTTGCTGATGATTTCAGCCAGCATCTCTGGGAACTCCACACTCAGGGACTTGTTCACAAATGTGTAGAAGCAGAAGTTGAGCAGCCCCTCCACAAACTGCAAACAAAGGCATACATTCAGCAGTCAGCAGGGCCTTGAGCCACAATGGCCAGACACTAGAACACTGTTAAGTGTGAAGTAATAATAGCTAGCAACAGCACTGAACAGTAGCCTCATGTGTGTAATGCTGGGATATAATTAGGGCAATATTTTAACCATTCATTTCAGACCAGCAACACAGAAAACAAGACAGAATGCTAAAACTAAAAACATTCTGCCTCTTTACTTGATCATTGATTGCTATACTCAGCAGGCTTCTATTGAATTGCTTTTTATTTGTTGACTGAAAGAGAACCCTCAAGCTTACCTCTTGCATGGAATCCAAAAGCTTAGTGAGCTGATAAAACCTCTGCCAGTTCTGGCTGGCGTTTTCGTCACGTTTGACGATGGCCTTACCCAGCTCCTTAATGTAGGACATGCGAATTTCATCAAAAACGACCTGGCTCTTCAGCCCATCCTTTGGTACTGTAATGGACACATAAAATATATGGTCATGATTCTAGAAGAATGAAAGATCTCATAATGCCTTGTAGATTCATCCATCCATTTTCTACCACTTTATCCCGCACTCGGGGTCAGGGGGGGACTGGAGCCTATCCCAGTTACTACGGGCGAAGGCGGGGTACACCCTGGACAGTCGCCAGCACGTCGCAGGGCCACACACTCACAATCACACCTAGGGACAATTTAGTGTGTTCAATTAACCTATCCCCAATCACGCATGTTTTTGGCTGTGGGAAGAAACCGGAGTTCCTGGAGGAAACCCACACGGTCACGGGAAGAACATGCGAACTCCACACAGAAAGACCCTGCGCCCGACCCGGTAGTCGAACCCAGGACCTTCTCGCTTCTGCGCCACCTTGTAGATGCCTTGTAGATCCATTAAAAAAAAATTTAAATAGCAATTTGGAATAGAATTACAGAAATAGGAAAACCTGTTCAAACAAATAGATGCATTTCCCAGCCTCACTTAATCAGAGGAAAGTATGGAAACCAGAGGGCACATCAACCACTTTTAATTGACTGCTCTCTTCATTCGACAGAGCATATCACAAAGACCTGCATTGTCCCAAAAAAGATGTTTATCAGATGTTAGCCTCAGAGACCACAGGATTTTGGCAGTGTGAAGTCTAAATGTTAGGCTTTTCAACCAAAATCAGAAGTCTATTTTTTCCATTTGACCTCAATGAACACAAGGCTTTGATGGTTTGAACTAAAAAGACAATCACAGGATGATGCTATTTGAAAAGCAGCTCATTTCACAAACCATGTCACAAACCATGTATTCCCATTGAAAAGGCTCTGTTACTTGTTTATTTCTATTTCTTCCCTAAATAATAAAAGCACATCCATGTGAAATCTGTAGTGGATCTTGCTTTGCTTAATTTTTGAAACAAAAATTTCAATTTATAGCTATTTCACCTCATATGGTATCCTCTCGCTCATGGACTGCATTGCAATCAGCTTACCGGAGTAAGAACATGGTTGCTGTAGACTATAAAAAGACTGGAGTGTCAGTCTACACCAGGGGTGGGCAATTCTGAACCTGGAGGGCCGGTTTCCAGCACAGTTTGATGGTAGTCCTACTCAAACACATTCACTACACCTGACAATTAATTGTCAAATTGAACCAGGTGTTTCTGAGGAGGGAAACCACCAAAACATGCTGGACTATGGCCCTCCAGGACCGGAGTTGCCCACCCCTGGTCTACACTATATTTAAAAAAAAATTGGCAATATTATGGATTGCTGTATTTATAAGTAGTAATGGAAAATACATAACACATCCCAAAGTTAAGACAACGAGTGCCACAACAAACTATTTGCTAATATCATCTGCAAATTTATTTTTAATGTCACAGACAGAAATCTTGGGCCCCATGAAAGATTTGAATTATGGGCAACATTATTATTAAGATAATATTACTAGCCCCTGACAGGGCCCCATGTCATTGCTGAGCCCCTAGAATCGATCTACCCTTTCCCCTTCCGGCGGCACCCCTGGTCACAGATTAGGGCACTTCTAAAGGACCACTCCTCAGCCAAAGGATGACTCCTGCTTCACATATGCTCATAAGAAATGATTCATACCCATCAGATTGTTGTGAAGTGCTGGTTCTTTTTCTAAAGTCCATGTTGTACTTGTATGCTGTACTCTACGACCCACAGTAGTATTTGACTATCCTCAAAACAGATCCAAAATATCTGGATGGTGGCATTTTCAGGAAAGTGAAACATTTTCCACTCAGAATAAAACATGTGTCATTTCTCTCCTAGCTCTAGTCATGAAGGCACATCTTTCCTTTCTTTCCTACTCCAGGTAAGACTTACTAATACGATGATTAATTAAGATGATTAAAAAGTGTGCTGGGAGTAACATGAATCAGGGGCTTTCAGGAGCAGGGCTGGGATCAACTGGTCTATGTTCATTCAAACCGATATATTTACAAGAAATAAGCACATTTCAGGCTTACCTGTTCACATTACTACCATTATGTACAGTTCAGGCTAAAAGTTTGGACACACCTTCTCATTCAGTGTGTTTTGTATTGTAGTTTCTTCAACATAGCCACCCTTTGCTCTGATTACTGCTTTGCACACTCACATTCTCTTGATGAAATGGTTTTCCAACAGTCTCGAAAGAGTTCCCAAAGGTGTTTAGCGGTAAACACCTGTGTGCAAAGCAGTAATCAGAGCAAAGGGTGACTATTTTGAGAAAACTAGAATATCAAAGATGTTTTCAGCTTTTCAAAGTTTTATTGCCTTCAGTGAGAATCTACCAATGTAAATGGTCATGAAAATAAAGAAAACACACTGAATGAGAAGGTGTGTCTACACTTTTGGCCTCTACTGTATTACAAGAATGAGTGTACCCATGATGGATACCACTCTTTGATATAATACATAATTATTTCAATTTACCATTAAACAGCAAGCCAAAAAAAAAACTGAATCAACTTTCATAGCCAACCTGTGTACCAACCTGTACTAAGCAGCAGAAGGACTTTCATGCAGAGATACTCGTCATAGGACACTTGTAGTCTCACCAGTTCATTAGCAATTTTCAGCATTTGCTCGCACTGTTCACCCATGTATGGTAGCTTCATCCTCTCCCTGTAACACACCCACAACTTAGCAACAACCTGATAACACGACAGTAAGATTCATCTTACAAGACACTGGAACTTGTGTTGGACCGCCAATTTTAAGAGATTTTACTAACTTTTAGCAAACAATGGAAAATAAAATTGCTTTGCTCACTCGTTGATGACAAGGTCCGGCGCAAAGCACAGCATGCCTCCATTGCACTGCTGGTAGGATCTCCAGCCAAGGCTGAAGGACATGAGAAAAAGCCAAGAGCACTGCAGCAGCGTCATCTGGTCGTCCAGGTGCAGGTTCCTGAAACCTAGGGCAGGAAAGCCATGAAGAAATAGCTATATATTAACTCCTCACTTTTCGCAGGGTTACGTTTTAAGAGCAACTGCATATAGTGAAAAACCACAATGTTGTGGTGTGGTTAAAAAAATACCTATTTTATAATGTAAACCCTAAATATGCACCCAAATATACTCGCATTCTTGAAGGACCTGGGAGGAGTAGGGAGGCAAAAAAGCGGGTGAACGGAAGGACAATAATCTAGACTGCATTTTCGCAGATAAAATGCAAATTGTGCATGCTCAAATGCAGAATACAGCATTAGCGTTAGCATAGCATAACTTTAGCATAGAATTAGCATTAATGTGTGTCTCTGAATACTTTGGTTCACATAATTCTGTATAACAGCCCTGGGGGGTTATTACATGAAGTTTGGTAAATTTTCTGCAAGATTATCTGATATTATACAGTGCCAATACTTTGCCACCTTTTTTCAGAAGAAAAACCGGAAAAACTAATGAAGAACAGGCTCGCAGCACACAGCAGCCAAAGCACTCAAATTTTTACAATAAAGTTTTGTAGCTAATATTAGAATGTCTTACTTTCCACTTCAAAGGTGAAGTGGTTAATGTCTTCTGTGGTAATGTTTGCTCAAGCGTGCAGCTCTTATATAACCTCATTCTTCGAGTCTTTTCTTAGGCCAACCCTTTTGCTCAGGCCAGAGCAGTTGGACAGAATAAATACTTCCAATGATTAACAAATCATGTGTCCTTTCTCATGCCAGATCATGAGGACTGGAATGATGGGCCTTTTTCACCAATCTCAGACTCAAGGTCCTTTGGCTCATTCAGTTAACATCAGTGCTGGGCAAGTACCTTTAAAAAAGTAATTAGTTATAGTTACTAGTTACTTCTCACAAATAGTAACTGCGTTAGTAACTGAGTTACATCACTATATAAGTAACTGATTACCAGACAAAGTAATTATTGCGTTACTTTAAAAAAATCTCATTTAATGTAACTATAAAATAAATATAAAACATTGTATACTAATCACTGACTCAGTGAAACGCTTTTTTCCTGGGCATAAGTTGCACTTCACATAAACACTTTTGCATTTAACCTCAGAGAGGGAAAAGTAGCACTTAAACTTTCAGTTTGCAGAAGCTCCCTTTCAACTTGCTGGACTTGCCATGGTTGTGACTCCTGGACCGTTACGGTTCTAGACTAAAATTACCAGGGGGGACTAGGGCGGGTCAGTTTGTTTTTAGGGGGGCATATATGCGAACGGGGCGGCGGGGTGGGGGGCTGCGTGCGTGTGTTAGTGCCCGCGTGTAGCGCTTAAAGTAGTCCGTGTAGAAAACACGTAGCGTTAGTTTCTTTCTTCGAGCCAGCGCATGTCAAGATTATAAAAATTATATTTAAATATTTGGCTGTTCAGAGCAGGGGGGGCATAATGTGGCCTGGCCTACTCTGCCTGATTGGCAAACCATGGAAATTTACTAAATCTAAGCCAATCATCACATTCACAGCTACACCACATGTACAGGCCCACCAATCACCATCACTGGTTATGTGTCCCGCCCCGACCCCGAACACACACACCCCCCTCAGAGAAAACCGCTGCAGTGTTCTCAGTTACAGTAACATGCATTTTATTGTCAGTAACGGTAACGACGTTGTAACAGGGGAAATTGTAATTGGTTACTTGTTACTGAAAAAATATCGCCGTTAGTAACGTTGTTTATTTATAGAGCCGTTATTCCCATCACTTGTTAGCATAGACGCTGACTACTGTTATCATTTTCTCAATCTGGCTTGTTAAAGACACATTTAGGCAAAAAAAAAGATCAGCCATGATACATTTGGTGTCCCAAAGTTATTGGGAAAGAATTATAGAAATATTATGTATACATTATCACACATTTCCCTCAAACCCTTCCATGTTAGTATGTTATTTTAATTACACTTTTTGTAGTAGTTTTTAATGTTAATTTCTGATTTATTTGTAAAGCATTAAGGACAGACGTATGAAAAGCTGCTTCTTCAACGGAAGCATCTCTCTTACCCGGTAGGGCCTTGGCCCACTTGACAGCAGAGATGACCTGGCGACCGCCCAGACGGTTGAGGGTGGTCATGAGGCGGGTGGATGTGTCTGGAATTGTGCTGTCATAACCAGCATACACAATCTCCGGCTCTATGGCCTTGAGCAGGGAGAGCATGGTGGGTGCCAGCTGAGGCATAGACTTGGGCACCAGTGAACATGCCAGTTCATTGGGCATCGGATGTGCTGAGTCTGTCACAGTTTGCTGGCCTTTTAACCGGATCAGCTTTTTGTTTTTGCGAGCTGGAACACAGCAAGAATAAATCAGACAAGATCTAACATTCATGTGCAATACAACTGTGACCTTTGAGAGCTAAAGGGAAAATATACAGCAGCAGTGCTGACATCAAGGAGGGCATTCGAAGGCCCCCCAACCCATGCTCCAGTGTCGCTCATGTGAATATATTTTACGATCGATAGTGCCCCTCTATAGTCAGTTAGATGCAGCCCGGTATATCGACTCAGACGCCAGCCCTAAGCAGCAGTGATGCCTGTTTTTGTTGTTTACTGGTTTAAGATAAGAGGTAAGATAAGATAACCCTTTATTAATCCCACAAGTGGAACATTTGCTTAAGCCTTCTACTACAGTCTACTACTCTTCAGAGCTTTAGGAATCACATTGTTTTCATCCTCTTGAATTCAAGTTAATTATATATGATTTATTTCCCCAAAATGTTTTTGCAAGATGCACAGCACAATTCTGTACCTTACTGGTTATCAGCTGCCCACACAGAAATCTTTACTGCAGGTTTTGTTTCCAACCCAAATCTAACTCATCTTCTGAAGAGTATAATTGAAGGCATTAAGTCTAATTAGATGCTATATTTCAACCAGATTTATTTAAAAATGTTTAATATTAAAAAAGTATATTTCTACCTTATTTTTATTTATATTGCACCTATTTCTACCTTCTACTTATTTTTATTTACTTTACTTTATTTTATTTTTATAATTTTCATTATTATTATTATTATTTTTATTCTTATTTTATATTTTAATTTAAATTTTTCTCTTTTTTACAATTTGTATATAATATTGTGCAAAGTTGAAGGAACACGAGCCTAAGAATTTCATTACAGGTAATGATGCTACATTGTTATCTGTATATGACAATAAACTTGAAACTTGAAACTATAATAATAATATAGTATTCAATATTTTACATTTGGCAACATTGTTTTTTTAATAGTCATTGCCCCACAAAAGATAAGTTATTTTTTCACTTTGTATAAAAATATGCAAGGGACAGAGATGAGTTTAATACAGATACTGATTTATTGGGAATGTGGTGTGATTCTTTTTCAGTTGACCAAAATATGCCTGTTACTAGATATGTAGTAAACAGTTAGAATGGCCAAGAAGGGAGATGCTTTCTGGTCATTTTTCTATCATGGAGGGTGGCAACACATACACGTTCTCATTGACTGGCCGAGTTTATCCACAGAAAAATATGGTTGTGTATTTCTCCGGCTAAAATTAGTGTTTGCACTTGTGAGGTTAAAATCAAATTCCCAGTCTCATTTCATCCCATTAAAAAAAATTGCAATAATTGTTTCTATGGCAACTAAGAGCCTCAGTGGTTGAACCCCATATTCACCGAACTTGCTCTTGCATGGACATCATTTACACTCCATCTCCTCCAAACCATGATTTAAACAAATATTCCATCTACAATTTTATACCTTTGCACGTAAGTAGACAAGGTCTTTTAAGCTCCATGTAATGCATCAAAGGAGCTGCTCAGGCCATTAATTTACAGCATGCTGACATTTTAGTAAAAGCAACACTGGTGGTTCAAATGATTTCTATCACCTACTCAAGGACACATTCTAGAAAAGCCATCGAAATACACAGCACTTCTGTGACACTGGCAAGACCATTCAGAGCTAGTGGGGGTATATGCTGATGTCAGGTGTGCCTTATAGCCTATATATAATGTGCCTAAGTGGTCTTTAGTGGAGATAACTCTGCACACGTTACCTTCCAGGTTCATGCCAGCTTGAAGACACTTGCGGAAGCGGCAGGCTGGGCAGTTCTTCCTGCGGATTTTGTCAATGATGCAGTCATTTCTCCCCGCGCACAGATAACTGTGTTGACCTGAGAGAAAGGGGGTCATTACTAGCAGGGCAAGCTGATGTATATGTAAGAGGATTAGAACAAGTACTGGGAACACACTAAACAACCCCCACCCCCAGACCAACCCGAATCGACATTGGTGTTTCAATGCTTAGAAAACATCGTATTAATTACATTTCACCCTAAGATTACTTTCAAAGCCATACACACATACAAAAGAGAGAAGGATCAGTAATATGGAAATATGATCTCACTACTCTTGTATGTGTATTTAACCTAAGAGAGCCATTGTTGCAGAGAAACTTCTGTTCTGCATGAGCCAGTTAATCAGGGTCACCAATCTCCTTATCTGTTAACACCTAAACAGTTAGGCAGCATGCATTCGGTACCATTCTTACAAATGAGAAAATTGCAACAAACAGGACATTTAGTAATTTTGCAAAGTAGAAAAAACTGTGAATTTCTGCTCAGTGGGGGTAAATGCTTTTACCCAGAATGGTGGAAAATGTTTGCAAAAATACTGTAAAAAGTCTTGGAGGGTTACACAATTCAGTGGAAAAATGAATATGCAATAATTCCATGCAATCTAATTCCATGCTATGTCAGTAATTATCAGTTAATTGTAAATTTAATTGAGGCTACAATAAACTGATTCCTCCATTTTCAGCTTATTAGAACACTGAATATAATCAAAATACACAATTTGATGATATTTTAGCCAATACATTACTGGAAAAATAAGAGACCATGGCAATCTCTTAGTATGACAACCATTCCACGCCAGTGTCTGATTAATTCCTACACAAGTGCACCCCTTTCTGCTTTATGAGGTACTGATTACTGATACCCTGGATCAAATATTATTTAGTGAGGAAAAGTATAAAACTAGGGATGCACCAAAATTATTTTTTTGGACCAAAACCGAAAATGAGGAAACATTTGGCCAAAAACTGAAACCGAAAACCAAAAAAATGTAAATAAGGAAAATAATAAATCATTTAAAAAATAATAAAAATATTTATTTGGCATTTAGACAATGCACAATATACAATAAAATCTGAAATATTTTACTTGGCCCCACTCATGAATAGCCTAAAAGCAAGATGGCTGAAATATTATACAACTAAATATCTTTTCTCATAGAACGAGTGAATTCATGTGCATTTTAATATTCTGAGCGAAGTGCAAGGAGAAATTGCATTCAGGAAAAAAAAAACCTTTAAAAAAACTTGTGAAAGTTAACATTTTCTGTAGCCTTGTAACAAAATCGTGTATCAAAACTAAGACCGACATCTTTTTTCTGTCATACATGAACATACCACAGCACAGGGTGAACATCATAAAATTCTACCTCTACATTTAATATGATATGATTGTATATGATAAATTAATCCTGACGTTGAGGCAAATGGCTTTCTTTGTTTCTCTTAGAAATATAGAAATGCACCGACATGGCAGACAGGCTATATTAGTTGGCCGAAATAAAAATGCAGTTTTTGCCATTTTTGGCCTGAAAATTTCACTGGCTGAAATTTTGGGACATCCCTAATTATAAAAACACAGCTGTATTAAACATGCTCCTCTCACAATCTGACAAGCTGGATGGCAAAACATTACAAGAAGTACATTAAATGTGATTATTGCCATTTTGTTCTTTAAATGCTGCATCATTTCTCTTATTTTGATGTATCATAAAATCAGAAATATTGTCAGCAGTTCTTAAAAACTAAGGCAAAGCTGTGCAGTTCAATACATGATAAAACCTGATTAACTGAACAGTTTTGCGGTGGTCTCTTTTTTTCCCCACGAGAGCTGTGTATACTTACAAGGAGTGTGCTTTTCCTTACAGCTGATTGGTGGTAAAGGTTAAGTGACTCACTGAAAGGCTTGCTTAACTGATTTTGATTAGAATTCATGCAGACTGGACAAAAACTTACATGCATTGCTCCTTTATCTAATACTTGGTTAAATGTCACCTTGTGACAAACAGTGTCAATCCTGTCAAGGACAACTTTTATTTACCAATTTATTTCTAAACAATTTAGTGTTTATGTGACATGTTGGTCTGTCAGTTTAAATTTCAAATTAAGATTCAGAGGTACAGTAATATCCTACTAAAATCAATGTTTCCCAGTGTTCCTATGTCCACTGACACAGACACAAACCTACACCCCACAGATCTCTAAAAGGGGGAGTGTCAATGTTGTGTTCTGTTTGAACACGAAGTACAAAGTCAAACTAAGAGTGTGCTAAAATGAACGGGATAATCTGAAGGTATGTAATCCTTACCTGACAGGATTGATGCAAAGTTAATGGATGCAAAGAGGTGTGGGACTGCATAATACAGAAAGCCTATTTTTGGCTGTACTCAATTGAGCAACTGCTCTTGCAGAAATTGATTTTAATATATCCTACAATATATTCTTTTATGATTTACAGAGTAGTGTGAAACACAAATGTTATTGTTGTGAAATGTAACAATGATTTTCCCAGCAGTTTTATACCCATTAAAAACCTCGGATTCGATAAAGTTCATTCAAATGAAAACATATATGGTACATGATTCATTTGCATGTGCAAACTCTATCTAAAATAAGCCATGGCAGTAGAACCCTGACAGCCCTCACTGCTTAACGGCTGGAAATCTACATCACAAACTTAACGCACGCACAGTATGTGGTGACCAGCATGCAGTCTGTAAGTTTTTAAATTCCATTATGGGACAGATTGAAAAACTTTCAATTTCAGGGACTGACAGTTTACTGGAATGTTTATTTCCAAAACTCAAGTACAGCTTACAGTTTATGTGATTATTAGGCAAGAAAAATAAATCACGCAATTGTCCACTGGGAGAAAATTAAGCATATCAGCTAAAATTTTATTAACATCTGAAGTTTGCGTCTATAATTTTGCATGGAAGCTACAAGGAAAATGCAGTTAACAAGTAATGTATTTAACAAGATGCTTAACAAGAAGCTTATACTCTCTTATTAGCATCATGCACCTGAAAGTCAAACTACATGGAGTTATTCATAATCTCAAATGGATTTGCTTTCTGACACAACATGACATGACAGCTACTAATCTTTTAGCAATGCAATGTTCTATATTTATACAGCGCTGTGCAAAGTCAGACATTACCAAATTGTTGAATATAATTATGCTATAATATACGCAAAGCGTAGGCCAAATGAATCCTGAAAAAATTATAATGAGCCACAGAGTCTTTTGTGAAATTTTCTGGTGAATATATGCTTTGAAAATTCTATAAAGAAAACTTGTACTTGATGGTCTTTTTGCATGGAAATGAAAGGTCTTTTGCATCATATGTTCCAAAATTTGATGATACAAATGATTCTGACATGCAGTTTGCATGATGCTAACTGTAAGCCTTTATTTCCAGCTAGCTGTATCAGCTTAGTGCAAAATCAATGAATGAAATGTTACGAATGCTTTGAATGACTAAATCTGGAATAAGTAGTAATCACCCTACAATAAATGTATTAACTAAAATTAATTTTAATGTTCTAAAGCAGAACAGAAATGTAAGTGCTAGATTGTGGTATAATTCGAGTCTTTTGTCAAGCCTTTTTATAATGAAAATATCACAGCCATGAGGAAAAAATTACAGAAAACATTATACAATGAAAGTAAATGTGCAAATGTATAAATGTACATTTGTACGGTGTACAGTGTACTGTGTATAAATGACAATAAAAGCAACTTGACCTACAAAAATATGGACAAATTATTTTACTTAATTTTTCATGAAATATTTACAAAACAGAATGTTTGAACAGTATGGTCAAAATAAATTAGAAATAAAAAATACAGAAATTACAGAAAGAGATAAAGGGTTTTGATCTGACAGTGGTATTATGCAGTATACACAACCATACCCAGTTTCTTTGAAACTGTGTGTCTTTCAACTAAATTAATTATTCAGTACCTAGAGAGCAAAACTGGTGCAACAAAACCAAACTGAGTCAGTCAGAAGAAGGAAAAACAAAGTAGCTTTACTCGCCAGTTTACTAGTAATGGAAAGTTCGGCTTATATCAGAGAGCCGTTTCTTCTGGCACGGCTCCCAAAGACTAACTGGTTCATACGGCTTCCAAATGGCTCTTACTTTATTATATTCTGTATTAGTGTTCCGCAGGTTGGCTTTTTTTTTATGCCGCCTCAGGAGATCCAACCCCCTGCCCAACCCGCAAAACTACTCGTAGATACTGACCCAAGACCCGACACGAGGAAAAAAACAAACAGTTTACAACACCCTTATGATCGATTATGGAATGCGTTTTTTAACTTAAATGTATTTGCCTGGGACTTTTATTTGCAGTAAAATAGATAGTTGTTCATTTTCTGCATTGGAAATGAACAGTACATTTTGAGTAAACTATATGAAAATGTGGAAGGCTATAAGAAGACGGACTTCAGTTCGGACCTTCTACTGGGACGAAATGTAATAACTGGACCTCTGTGACTTTTAACTGACTTCCCTTGCTGTAGACTATTGCTCAGCTCTACTTCCACTACTCCTTTACCGCCAGACGCAAATTAATCTACTACCTTGCTTAAACCTGTTTCGTCAGTCTATATTCACCAAATGGACAACTTTCTAACCTTGTTGTTTTAAGTAGAAAAACCACAACAAGAGGGTGCAAAAGCATACCTTCAAGTTCAAGTTTTTAAAATTTTGCAGTGTTAAATATTTGCAGCGTTAAGTAGTCCTTGGCTATTTACACATCGTTCGTCCTATTAATTCACTGATTCATTAGTTATGAAAGACAATTCTGATTCTGTTCAGTTCAGAAAAACTGCATAAATCATCAGTGCAACAAATCACAAAACACAGCCCTGAAATAGCAAAGATACATGATGTGTGGTTGGTGATTGAGGGCAAGGTGTAATTGAAAGCAGAAGTATTATTAAAAGTATGTTTATTTACCATCTGTGTTTTGACGTGCTCTCCATCCTTCACCATTGCCAGAACAACCATAGAAAGGGGGGAGAGAAACAAAAATAAGAGATATAAATATTATAGTGCAACACAGCTTGAGGCATGTAGTAGTGCCCTGCGTGGGACTATTTTTGAAATCCCGCTCCCACTGAATTTCTGACCATTACCCCTGCTACATTTCTGACAATTCCCGCCCGCGCTCTCTGTCACTCTTGCCCGCTTGGCTCTAACCCAAAGTCCAGCTCTTTGCCCTCTATGTTTGTTACAATTTTAAAGTATTTCCATATCTCAGATTTCCCCAATTTTACTTTTGTTTTATATTCTCCCATCACAATTTTATTACCAACATCAGCTGCATCCTCCATCCTGCTACGCTAACAATTTTGGGACCTGCTG
>JBBKCR010000022.1:1741482-1751842 GCA_037577295.1 Ladigesia roloffi
AAGTCCCAAAAACCCAGACAGACAGACACTGAAAAACCCAACACAAAAGACGGTGGCCAACAACCGCCACCGACACAGCCCCCAGTATAAATGACACCTGTGTAGTGGCAGATCAGGAACATTTAAATGCCAGTATGTTGTACAGTGTAAGGAAATTTATTAGAGATAATGTAACAATGTGCATGATTTGAGGCAATCCTGTGATAATTTAGTTTTTAGGTCCCTTACAAATTAAAGAAGCAAACGGTGGATAGCAAACATTTCTGTGGTTCTGTCAGATGGTTCAGCTAAATATGGCAGGAAGAGTAGCTGATGCAAAACACAGCTGATTACACTCTTGAGGAAAGAAATCAATATCCAGTGTTGTGCATGAGCACGTTCAATATATAGTGTTCATTGAACACGTTCCTATTTCTCATGAACGCTGAACTGAACAAATCGGCTTACTAATTACGAATTTAACGTTTTACGTGTTATGTTTGCAGGCTATATTGATGGGAAATTCGACTATTTTCGGAATGCCAGCTCCTGTGGCATGGCTCCCAATAGAGCAGGTTCTTTCAGCTCTCAAATGGCTCTTAGTTTATAATCATCTGTTGCCTTATATTTCAGCCTAACTTGGCAAATGTGAATGCTATGTGTGTTGATAAAACGTTTTGCATTTACTGTATTTATGAGAAGCCTTATTATTATGTATTATGTGAATTAGTTTTTTTTTTTTACAAAAGCAGGCATTCTTAACATTTTTTATATTTTGATGAAGGTTTTAATCTTAACACTTTAAACAAATCCACAGAACTGAAATAGAACCAAACTCAGTAACTAAACAGTATGTCCTCATTGCAGGGTGACATTCAGAAAAATCAAATGCCTCAGCTTGGATGGGCTGAAGTTGTTTTTCCCCTCAGTTAATATCTGCGGATGGGTGGACAGACGCTTCACCTGACTGTTGTGTCTCTTGTCCTCTCTGTTCTCACATAATGGTATGATCCTATATCCTCACATGTAATTGCTGACAAACAAAACAATGTTCCACTGTGAACAGTGATTTGTCACTGAGAATGAGAGCTGAGCAGCGCAAGGAAATAAAGTGGGGAGCAGCTGTTACTCAATAGGAGTCGGCTCTTCTCATTTTTTGCATGTGACAGATAACTAGCAAGCTAGTGCAAGAGCATGGTTGGTGCTTTAAGTTAGCATATTTAACATATAAAAGGAAGATATTTAGGTTTAGTACAGATAAATACTGGATCTCTGAGCTGTACATTTTCACTAGGATGATAAAAAACAGCTGTTTAGTTTTAGTTATGTTCTTCTCTGAGCACTTTAAATGATATGCCTTATGTTAATGTTTTCTGGATGTCAAGCTGGAAAATGAGAATGCTGAGAGGAGTTGCCCATTGTGACGTGATGTAAGAGCCCAAACGCAGAATACATGAGAGAGCTGGTTAATCATGCAGTTTTTCCGAGAACATTCTGAGAAGGAGTGAAGATTCCTACCATGGAACCTGCATTCTCAACTCACACACAGAAAAGGTAAGATTGAAAGTTGGACTGTCTGTGTGTGGATGAACTCAGACTTCCTGTTTAAATAGCCTAGACATGAGTCATTTCCAAGACCGATTGACATCACGTGTTCTAGTTTGTGTGACTGTACCCCCCGTCCAGGACTCTTGCCAGACGGACCAGGCTGAGAGGACACCCAATGACGGTAGCCCTGGATGAGAGATGTTCTTCCGGACAGTAGTCTTCCCAGTCGACGAGGTACTGGGTGTCACGGCTATGGTGTCGTGAATCCTGGATCTGCTGAACAGTGTACGCAGGACCACCGTCAATTAGCCGTGTAGGAGGAGCCGGAGCCTGGGAGACAGAGAAGAGAAAAACACTGGTTTTAGTTTAAAGACATGGAACACTGGAGGGAGGCAGGCAGCTGGAGCTGGAAGGTGACAGGGTTGAGTCGATGGGTAATCTTGTAGGGGTACCCAGAGGAGAGGCTGGTAGTGATGTTGATTAGACGGCAGAAAGCCCGCCAGAACTTGGCCATGAACTGGGGACCTCTGTCTGAGACGATGTCCTGGGTGAACCCATGCAAGCAGACTACGTGCTCAATGATCAGTAGTAGGGTGCCCAAAGGAGGAGCATTGAATGACTTAGCTCTGGCACATTTCTCACAAGCTTGGACGTATTCCTTAGTGTCTGTGACCATGGAAGGCTCTTTGGAGGCTGGAGAGCATTCATGACACCCCGGGGTGTCTAGCCAGGGCGGAGGAGTGTCCCCACTGGAGGACTTCCTGACAGACAGCCTGAGTGATGAAGACAGGTTTGGGAGGAGTGTTAGTAGGAGGAGGAGCTTGGCAAACCCTGGGACCGATAATGCACACGGCGCAACGTACTTTTATCACTGGAGCAACCCATCATTGCTATATTGTGCGAGCGCATTGTTAATTTCTCCACCAGAAATCTACGTTGTCATTATAGCAGATGGCATTGTGCTGGATGGGGTGGGACACTGGAAAGAAGGGGTGTGGTGAGGCGCATAGCACAAATTTGCTATTTTATGAGAAGTGAAAGTCATTGTGCCACTGACCAGAAAAAACCTGGTTTGTAGTCATTTGCGCATTCTTCAAAGGCTATAATATGGATAGGACGTGGATGTGTTCACAATGCGCCCACACGCAGCTTCTTTCATAAGCAGGAGCGAGCACAAACAATGTTTTTATGTGAGGGAAAACTTTATGGAGCCCTCGAAATATAAAATTCAAATGTACATGACATACATCACACCATGATTATTGTTAAAATACATATTAATTATCAGTGATTTCTGAGTTTTTTACTTCTACCAGCTTCTCTTCTTCCAGTAGTTTCACCTGGTTCCATCTCTTCTATAAAGTGATGCATAAGTACACAGCGGTCCTCTCTATGCAGAATCAAGTATTATTTGTCTGACCAGGACATCTTTTCTTATGCTCCATTTCCAGCTCTGATGTGCACATTCCCTCCCTAAGTGCTTTTAGCTGTAAACATGAAACAGAAAGTGTCCATTGATCAGTCTGTGGTTACACAATACCCATAAGAACCAAGCTGCAATTTGTTTTAGTGAAGCCCAGATTAAATCATAATAGTTACCAGTTCTGAACAATTCTGACAGTAGGACAACTTCATTATCTCCCCATTGACATAAATGATGTCCTCAAAGCTAAGCACTGGTCCTCTCTGGCCACTCCATGGCTCTGACGTGGTTTAAAACAATACCTCCGACCATTTGTGTTAAAACTCGTGCAGGTATACTACATACATGTGTAGATATTTAATGCTCATTGCATATACATGAAAGGATTTCCTCCATAACCAACACATTCTTTCTGTTTCCTCCTAGGAGAGAGTGTTCCCACACACTCACTCTTCATCCTGGTTAGTGAGGCCTAGCTGGATCAGGCAGCAGAGCAGCCATGCATGACAGAGGGCCACTCATTAAATAATGCAGAGCATCGAAGTTTATCTAAGGCACTGTCGAGGCGATTTATTCAGTTGAGTGCTCAGGCGCAATACAAATCCTCACACCTCCCATCACCAATTTAAGCAACTCAAACAGGGTAATTGCAGGATGGCAGGAGAAGCAACTAAAATGGGGCATATGCTAGGATTTTGAAGAACTATGAAAAATCTTGTAGGCTTTTTCTTAGCAGTATTAAGATAGTAGTTATGCAATTGCAAACAAATCAAGCATTATATATCTCTACAACAAGCTACAACATATATTCTTAAAATTATTTCCCCTCAAGTGGCCAAATCATACCCATTTGCTGCCTCATTTTGCACATTCCGCTAAGAAAGATCAGGCATATTCTCGCAAATTCTGCCTCAGACTTCTACACCACAGTGCGGTAGGTGTGGTTTCATACTGTTACGACCACCTCATCCCCGGCCGGTCGGTCCCACTCCATTTCCCCTGAGTATTGACTTCCCTTTACTCTAGTCCACCCTGCGGAGTTTCCATTAGTTCCCTCCTAGTGTGTTCCTCTGATTTGTGTCACGCCCTGCTCATTTGGTCCACCTGTCCCACATTACCTGGAGATATATAAACCCCAGCCGATCCTTTCCCCAGCGAGTCAGTTTTGGTCTTTCTATCTTTTGTGTCTGGTTGCTCATGTTTCTGTTTCTCCCTCTTTGCAGGCTGGTGCTCCTCACGTTTTGAAGTAGGATTGGTGCAGGTCCGTGCACCCGTCATCGACAGCCGAGCGTCCTCGCCAAAGCAGAGTTGGGTCGACTTGGGTTTTGGTTTTGTTGTTCGTTTGAGGAATAACAGCCTTGCCTTTCATGTCCTGTCTGGTGTTTGTGTCTTTCCTTCATTGAAACCCCCAAACCTAACTCTGAGAGCGTCTCCCCTTTCCTTTCCGCAGAGCGATCCGTGACACATATGTATTTGTAAATAGAATCGTGAAGTTCCCAAAAATTCAATTCTCAGTCCCCTGCTGTTCTCCCTGTACAAAAGACAAGGTTCTGGCATCTAATTCCACAGTTACACACACATCTCCTCCCTGATGAGTAACCAATTGAGATTCAAAAGATTCTAGATTCATGATTTGTCACTGTCACATGCATAGTTATACAAGTACAACAGGCAGTGAAGGATATTCTGAACTGTTCCTTTCATTAAATACATTTTTAAATTATACACAAATTTTAACATTTCTAAAACCCCCAAAAAAACAAAAAAACAAGTAAAGTAAAAGTCTGCATAACATAAAAGTACGCAACCTTCTGCCTTGGTGAAAATGTCTGGCAGGGAATGGACAGCAAACACGTAGCAGAGGTCTGCTGCAAGGATCACGCTCTGAAGCCATTTTTGGACCTGAACACAGATATTCCTATACCAGGATGTGATGTTCTGTGTGAGGATGCTCTGCAGAGTGCCTAAATAGAAAGCCTTAATGATCACTGAAGAGATCCTAAAGTTGTCTGAGATGGTACAGGTGATGTCTAGCCCTTTGGATTGGACCTGAATGCATTCAGCCTATGTCAGATATGTGTCCACAGAGATGTGGAGCCAGAGGACAGCACTGTCTCTTCCACCTGATGAGTGAGGACTGAAAACTTGCTTGTATTCGATCCTCACTGATACCGGGAGAGCAAGCAATCCCTGTCAGATTTCACAGTTAGAGAGGGCTCGGTGAGACCTTTCCAAAGACCCCTTGTTTGCCATAATACAGCTAGAGCTTTAGCCCAAGTCCGTTCAAATTGTTACTGTTTATTTTTGTTGTGGGGGATATTTTGTGTACTTGGGGGGAAAAGACATTATTGTGGTTATTTTATGTGTTATTGTGTGTTTGGGAATGTGTTTTGGGAAGGTTTGTGTTTTGATTTAGTGGTACAAAGGCTACCGTTGACATGAACCCTGGTAATGCTATCTAAGCTTATTTCCAACAAATTTTGCCTATGCAGTTGATACTGGTACTGGGCACATGGTTGCAACTTCTAGAAATCTAATTCCAAATAAATAATTGGAAAACTTCTACAAGGTTGTGTTGAGTTTCTCATGATGAGATGACTGCAACAACCCAGCATTGGCAGCAAAGCAAATTTTCGCTACAATAATTTGTTATGATTTTTTCAAACATGAAATTACTATTTGTGAATTGTTCGGTTTGTAATGCGAACCAAACCGGAAGCCTCGTATCAAACGGTTCAATACAAATAAGCATGTCGTTACATCCCTGAGCCTTTGGTTTGGAGGCAAGTGGCTGGTGGGCCCCGGTTATATTTTTGTGGGAAATATTAAAGGGGGCATGGTTTCCACATGTTAGGGAATATCTGGAATATGAGGGAATTTCAGTACAGGCATTTCCAGGCAGTGAAATTCAGGGAATTTGGTCATTTGGGTGCCAAGTCAGGGACATATCAGGGAATTGTAATAATAGCGTATAGTGCAGTAGCCAAAACCTGAGGTGTATTTACTTGTCTTTGTTTTGTCTTTGCTCAAAATCTCTCCTGCTCAAAACATTTTACAACGTAAAACCTTGTGTAGACAAATGTCCTTACACTTGTTTACATGCCTAGTAAGTGTAAATTTCAAGATATTTGGTGAGAAAAGGAAGAATTTAAGGACTCTCTAACCAATGAAGAGCAAAATGCAAAGTATGTGAATTGGTCATACCTCTCTCAAATATGGGAGACCACGCACTTACAAGCCACGCAACTGGAAAAAAAATTTGTGAAGATGAAGATGCTGAAGAGATCCACCTCGTCTTAACTTCCCATTACTACACTTCTCCAATCGTCCACATCAAGCAGCTTTATATCTAATAGAACTCCTTTGTTCCAAATGTTCTATTTTACCATGGACATTTCGAGAGAAAGCATGCATGTAGAGGATGTCAGAGATGGAATTGTGAGGTTTTGGTCTATTCAACACGAAGGAGGAATTTCGTGCTGTTCACACTGTGTGCAGTGGTGTGTTCACATATGATCGATTGCTAACTTTCACTTTTAGATATTCTGCTTCCCCACCCCCTCCCCCCATCACACACTCAAGTTCAGGGGAAGATTTGGGGGGTGGGGCGGACGTAGTTTGCGCGCTGCATGATGAATTTTACTTGAATACAAATACAAATACGAATGGGAATAATTTCCCCTTTTAACAAATACAAATACAGATAACTTTCTAGGATCAGAGCTGTGCATCCCTAATATTGTGAGACACATAGTGGTCAAATTAGACAGTGAATTTTTACAATCAAAGATTGCAAGAGTGCCAGATAGTAAATATATTGCTAAATCATTACACATATCAAGTTTATTGCCCACACAAGGAATTCTAACCTGTTTCTAACCTAGTAGCAGCGTGCTAGCTTGCTGGTCAATATGCTCGGCTGGCAGTTCATCAAGTTCTGACTCGACAGAGCATTCGCACAACAAGTGCAACAATTAGCCTAATGAAGTGCAGACACAGCAGGAAGTCACAATCAGTGCTCAAGTAACAGTTGCGGCCGTGAATATTCATGTACCAATGGCTCGCAGAGATAATGTGCCATGCTACAGAATACCAATTGCCATTTTCCCACCAAACACAGGACTAATCACACTCATTGTCTTCATTATTTTTGGATCGCTCCTCTCACAGGCATAATTCTGGATCAACTGCAAATTGGTTTTTGAACATGCTTTATTTTATAGAAACAAAGCCTTCTATTTTTCTCAGAGGACAATTTCTGCATTGCAGCTATTCGAATGACACAAAAGACCTACAGTTCTGGGTCCCTGTCTAACATAATATCTCTCTAGATTAATCAGCAAAGAGGATGTCATTTACAGTTACAGTATCTTCGTGCTATGATGCTTTCAGGAAAACCAGCCCAGCAGAAAGACGCCTGAGTTCTTAACATGGCAGTAAATTAAAGTGTCCCCTTATAGTCACGGGGACAACTCAACACAGCTCACAGTGTGAAATTATTTCTCTGCATTTAACCCACTCATGTAGTAAAGTGAAGCATGGGGCTGCCAGGGAGCAGTGTGTATGGGGAAGGTAGTTTGTTCAACAGAACAATAGCATTTGGGATTTGAACCAAGACCCTTCCAATAGTAGGAGCAACACCATAACCCCTAGGCCACCACCTGCCCTGTAGCAGTGTTGGCAGAATTTTTGCACTGAAGTATATTATTCTGCTTTGCTAATTTGGCAGCCATTTTAGTGTTTAAAGTAAATGAGCAAGACAAGTATCAAATTTAGGGTTTTGGTGTTTTTGGTTTGGTTTTGCTAATCAGATATTGGAGGGCTGAAAGAATAAATAAGAGCTTGGCGTGGGTCGAATGGATTATACCTAGGAATATACCTGTACGATGAGTGGCCATAAACAATGAAAGCTCTATCTATTTCAATACTCTAAAAAGAATTTAGCAAACAGTCTTCCTCTTACTGTTATGATCTTTATTGTTATTTTACAAGTATAACAGGCCAAGAAGAGTTCCTCGCCGAATCACTGAAATGTGTGATCTTGGCATGATTATGTTTATGTGTTCCTCTTTTTTTCCAGGTCATCATTCAAACCTACCTTCTTTGTGACCAACTAGGGAAGTAGATGTCATTTTGTAACTTGGAGAACTGGAATGTCACAGGGTCTGAAAGACATCACTGTGGACAATTTAGACACTTTTTATGTTTCAGAACTGTGAGAAGATATCGTTTCAGTGTTGAAAAGGAGTAGCAAGGCAAACGGTTGCAACAGAATACAATAGTGTGGCAGTCATAGGTGGCCAAATGCCCTGTTGTTTTTTTTCAATGAGAACTATTAGTTTTATAAATATGTAATACTACACCAAACCTACAGCACACCAGTGGCAACACTTCAAGTGTATTATTGTGATCATACCACAGCCTGAGGTAGTCAGCATTACATGCGTATAACATCATTTGCCTAGTTTTCTGCAAATTATGCAAGGACCCCTACCTCCTCTCGTGAAACTCTAGAGTGCTTTGCTGAGCAAGTCCATAATTAATGTGTTAATAAGGAGCATTTGTGCAAAGCTGTCTTTTGTGAAATTAATCTGTTTTTAAACACAACTCATTTAGTCAAAACAGAGCAGTACAATATATTTCTAAACCATTTTTAAATGCTGATCACTTGCAGTTACAGGGTATTCCCTCATAGATTATCTCTAGTGTTTGTCATTTTTTGGTATATCTGAAAGACTAGGTGTGGTCAGTTTACTCACAAACATGTAGCTGCGGCTCTTTGCATGAAAATTTGTGTGCATGTAAACTCTTGTATTGTTTTAATGGATTTTAGATCTGCTGTGAACTGCTGACAGTGGTTAAATATGTTATACAGGTTTTATGTGTGAAGCTATAAGTGTTTGTGAGAAGATTCTACATCAGCAACTGTAATTACTATTTGTTATTTCTTAAAGTGGCTGGTAAATTTGAATACTTTTACTGTAAATCGATATAATTACATTGCCAACTTCTCATGGACCCATGTATGGCAGTTATGGATTGAGTTGTAGACAGTGTGTCATATCAGAGGGTGACCCCTAGGGGCGCACCCTTAACTCAGTTTGTGTGGCAATTGCTCCCTGGTTCTCTCCTGCCCTCAATAAAAAGGTAATTGGTAACATTTGCAGAGGAAATCAAGGAGTAATAGCCCGGAGTATATAAGAGGGTTCATTTTAGTTTTGAGTGACAGGTTATTGCTCCTTTTGGGTTTAAGGTTATTTGGGTTTGCTCACAGTTCGGGCCCTACTGCCTTTTGTTTTTGTGTTAATTTAAAAATAAAGTGAAATAAAGTGAAAATGGAGATTCTGGACACGGGGGAAGCCCTGACACAGGGATACGAAAAATTCTTTGGAATGGCCCTTTTGTGTCGGTTAAACTGAAAACATATTTAGTTAAGTGACAGAAGTGACCAATCAAAAATGTGAAAGAGGCTTACTGAGGCATCTAACGATGCATCAGAATCAGATGTTAACAGTTCTGAAAGAAACTAGTAGCAAAATATCCTTTATTTTGATTCCTGAATTTCACTCAATTACAACATAAGCATTCTATTTATAAGCAGTATTGGGAGTACTGCGTTACAAAAGGACTAATTACTGGAATGCATTGCTTTTTGCTGTATTGCGGTAATGTAAGGCATTACAGAACAAAAATTGGTAAGATTTTACTCAGGACAAATGCCAGTAATGCGCATTAAAAGGCAAGTTTTTTTTCGTCCTTCATATCAATTCGCAAAAATCAGGACAAGATCAGCAGAGGAGAAACGTCCGTGAAAAATGTTTCACTTCTTGTAGTCAGACAGAGAGCAGAGTAGGGGGACGTCCTCTTTTTCCCCAGACATGTCCTGTTTCTGAGACCTGGGTCCCACATATGAATGGAATTTTAGAATCCTTCGGGATTTTGAGCCGCCTGAACATTCGAAACATTACGGGCGTCTCTCAGAACCTAAAAGTCCAGAACGGCCGTCGGACAGGGATGCACATTAAACATCTAACCCCCCCTCAGACCGGCCCAGCTGGTTAAGAAAGTCCTGCTAAGGCGTCCTCTTCTTCACAATCCCCAATCTGGCAACCCTAAAGACGAGTGAACCTGCGACTGATCTAACGCCGGATAGTACTGTCACCTTCCACTGGAGGGGTTATGAGCTGATTGAGCGTCATGAGCTTTATTTACACGCCAAATCAACATTTCCAGGTATTTTGGTGAGAGTAAATTAAAAGTAATGCAATAATTGTGTAATGCCTTACATTTTAAATACAGTAATATTGTAATGTAACAAATTACTTTGAAATGATGGAGGTAGCTCAGTGGGTAGGATACTTGCCTCTGGACCATGAGGTCCTGGGTTCGAATCCTACCCCCAGCACCACC
>JBBKCR010000022.1:1771439-1787938 GCA_037577295.1 Ladigesia roloffi
TGACCTCTGCCATCATTTTAAGTGGGAGAACTTGCACAATCGGTGGCTGACTAAATACTTTTTTTTCCCCACTGTATGTTAATCAGGGCACAGTCAATTAAAGTATTCCAAGGTACAGCAGAGGTCCTTAAGATCTATTTGGTCCCTAAAATGTTTTCTGTGTCGAAGGGGTATATTTTTATGGAGGTGTATGGAGTCATTGCAGCTAAAATGGAATATAATACTGTTATGTTACCTAAGGGGTTTGGACTCATTAATTAAATAAGTCAGTTTGATAACATTTTAGTCCCAAAGGCTGTTGAAATGCTTTTGCAAGCTTGAATATGTTGATGGCTTGTGATGTTGATAAGTTACTGAAAGTTTACTTTTCTTTGGTGTGTGTCTGGAACAAAAGTCTTTTCCAGACAAAACATTCTGGTGACCTTTGGGAGGTCTACATGGCAGATGCTGCAGAGAAAAATACTGTGTGTGGGTTGCCTGGCTTTTATAGCCATTGGGACAGACTCTGCCCCCCAGTGCAGACTCCAGTGCATGCACTGCACTTTGTTCAAAGCATCAAAGTGGAGCTCTTTTGTTGCTCAACAAACAAAAGGGTAACATAAAGCCAATCAGTGTGTCTTTGTTTTCTATTGTTTCAGGTGGTCCATCCCGCTGGTCTTCTCCACCCTGTGACTGCTGCTGCAAGGGCCATAAAGGTGAAGGTGAGGGTGAAAGTGGCACCTCCTTCAATGAGCTCTCTACTTCTAGCTCTGAGAGTCAGTCGGAGGCCAGCTCACCCCAAGGCACGGTCATCCGTGGCCCTGTGAGCCGGCAGACACATGTCCAGACGCTTGACCGGCCACCCAAGAAAGGCCCTGTGCAGCAGCTGTTGCAGCATCAGCAATCCGAGCAGCGGCGTAAGAGTGACCTCCTACGCACCCTCACTGCAAGTGCTCGGGACACTAGCACCAGCAAGAAGAGGCCGACTAAAGAGAAGATGACAATGGAAGAAGAACTGGAGAAGTGCATTCAGGATTTTCGCAAGATTAAGATCCCTGAGCGCTTCCCTGAGCGCAAGTACATGTGGCAGGCTGATCTCCTGCGCAAGTACCGCCTCTGAAGGCCAGGGAGGACCAGGGAGAACATACGGACCCCTCTTGGAGCAGGAATACAAAGCTGTGAGCTGTGTCAATGTATGCAGTTCTTCACTACTGCCTCGGACTGTTCTTAGAACTTGTTTGATTTGAGTGGAAGGATTTCAGTGAAGGATCACTTGACTTGGGAACTTCAAGTTGACACCTCATTGTTTCTGTAGCCTAGAGAAGGCATGGTTTTCTTAAGAGAAGCACACTTTTCTGTTTTTTTGCCCACGGTGTCTTCTTTTTAACTAGCACAGATGAGCACAAATGTATGTCTGTCATTGACCTTAGCATGTCCATGGCACTAGAGGTTGCATTTAGGTGGCCCAAAGATCCAATGACTAATGCACACCCATATCATTAATAATTTATGTTGCCTCCACAATGCCCTCGCTAAATATAAATGGTGCCTCGTATTGGATGAGAAGCCTGGATTTGATTTCAACATTTTGTGAATCAAAGAGGACCACATCTGACACCTCGGAACAACCCCCTGTCAGCATTTCCTTCCCCTTTTCCAAACCCCAGCGTCTTGTCAAATCTCTTCACCTTATCATTCTCAATGTACATTTAGTCACGGTGTAAAAAATGTATTGTAGGTGAAAACTCAACACGATCCCCATCACATGTATTGCAGCCTAAAATATTGATCAAAATATGATATTTTAAAAATGGGGTGGGCGTGCAATTATTTTGAAAGAGAAATAAAAAAATTTATTTGGTGTACAAAATAGGATCAGACCCTTTAGTTTAGGATTAGATTTCAGAAACACACACACACACACACACACTGCCTCTGATGTCAACCTGAACAAAGAATTGAAGAGAATTACATTCATAAATTACACTGTGGTCAACTTGTCATAGATTTTGTTTTCTATTCATTGACCAACTATAAGTAAAACATTTACATTTATTCTTATGGATGTAATCAATACTTACTCATATACATTATTAAAAAAAACAGCAGGGTTGATATTCTCAAAAGTGTTTAATGTCATGTAATGTGCAAAAAATTATAATAGGAATTATTTAAACATTTTTTTCAAGATATACAAAAAATCTATATAATAAAATATTTCACAGTGATTATTAGCAAATATCAGTGTACACTTTTATTCATTAGCAGGACTGCTTGTTTTTTTTTTAGAGAGAGAATAAAGCGACATGCTCTAATAATCCTCAACGTAATGTACTTAATTTACTTCAACACACCAGTTGAAGCCATTCTCTGATTATGAGGGTTTAAATGGTTGGAGAGAGAAAGAAAATGTCATTCATCTATTAATCAGTAGAGTAATTGAGTTTGTTTCCATTAAGGCATGAAAAGTACAAAAATACACTGACGTCCCTGGTTCTGTTGAGCATTCTTGGTGTTGCTTGTGAATAGGAAATAGAAAATAAACATCACGAAAACTCCTAATATTATTTGAACTAGAAAGTTCTGAAAAGCCATTGGTGATGCAATTGGTCCAGCAGTATATTTTCAGTTGTCCAAATGTTGTGTTATGTCTAGAAAGTGTTTTATGAATACAACCAATATGAGAAAATAGAGAAATAAGAGGCAAAGCAAAACAACAAAAAATTCTAAATAGGTTTAACTTAACTATTGTTTGTTTGCATTAACAAAAATATGATGACTGAGAACTGGCAATCACAGTTTAACTAAAACTAATACAATTGAATAAACAGTCCAATGTTGACTGAATTTAGCGCCTTTATATTTATTTCAACCACTAAAAAGTTGTCCTGGTCACGTGCAAGTATCAATAAAACCAAACTTGCATAAAGCAGTCAATTTCACCTCTTTACCTTTGCCAGTAATATGAATGTAACAACCAGGCCAGGCATATCAGTGAGAGCTTGTTATTATAAAATCTTATTTTGTCTTATTTTGATTGAGAAGTCTCTGTAGGTGTATATTAAAAATATTGAATGTTGTTAACCATACCAAAGGAACAGAGTAAAAGGGAAATCCCTTCAGCTCTTATTTAACATAAATGACCTTTTTTATATTTTTTTCTAAATTTAGACAGATTGCACATAGCTTAAGCCCAGTACTGCCATCATCCCTAAAATCTTCAAAGATTTAGCAAAAATGGAGCACCACACACAGAGAGAACAGTTTAATATCACATATTGAATGCTTAAGTAATGCCCCATCCTATTAGGGCCACAGTCAATTTTGACTGGTCTGGCTGCCATATATATACAAGATTTTGTACCATTAGCATATTCTATATTTAAAAAGCACTGCAGTCTGTGAATACTGTACAAAAATAAATATAAAAATAATTTGTAAATCATATGTACAGTTAAAAATATATTGAATATTTTCTGCACATATTGCCTTCCAGGGAAAAGTACTGTAATTCCTGATCTCCAAGCAGGTCGAATACATTTCAAAACCAGTATATATCCAGATTAGATGAACAGCTTTGTTGCGGAAAGTCACTGGTGACACATGAGCCCAAATCCATCTGGAAGCACAAAGTCCAAAAGACCCGACATAATAATTGAGGTCAATATATTATTTTTTCATTGGTCTTGCAAGTATTAAAAAGCTAAAATATGACCCTCAAACATCCATCATGATGATCCATCATCAACATTTTTTTAAAATCATTTTTCACAACCCACTGATTCCTACATTCACTTAATAATGACAAGTGGCTGTATAGATTTGTGTCACACACTCCTTAAACCTGGTGCTAAGTATATGTCAGTGCATTGGTTTGGTTTAGGAACACACATCTAGAGCTCCATGCCTGGCATGATTAAGGTGAGCAATTCAACTCTTTCTGCTGCTCTCAGTGTACAGTGCAAGCTAAAAAGAATCTGAAATCTGAAACTCAGAAAAGATTATGGTGGTTTCGTCCAGATGCAAAGCCAACACTAACCAAAGTTGGGCTTACCTTAATGAGATTGCCTCATTAGACTGAAAGATTTCATAAAAGTTGTTCCCCT
Source organism: Ladigesia roloffi (assembly GCA_037577295.1). NCBI lineage: Eukaryota > Metazoa > Chordata > Actinopteri > Characiformes > Alestidae > Ladigesia > Ladigesia roloffi. The sequence continues at coordinate 1,775,525 of JBBKCR010000022.1, forward strand.
TTGTTTAAAGTTCATGAATATTCCTGTTCCGTTCATACAAGACCTAAATTACCTCTTTTGCATGTTGTTATAGGGTTTGACCATAACAGCGTGAGCTCTACCGACTGTAAATATTCTGTAAACATAAATTGCAACCAAGATTGATTAATTGAGAGTTCCATGATGAGGTGCAAGTAAACAATTGGTATGAGTATGTTGGAATATTAATAGCTACAAATGACTACTTAGTCAATCAGCCTTAAAGTCTCTGGAATAGAAAAAGTGCTTAGATTGCTTACAATTGTTCACCCAATTTATTATTATATAAAAATACATTATCTGAAACTTCTAACACCACATTCAGATCCTCAGGATGGAGGTGAGTATTTGTCTTGTTTTAGAATGTTCTTACTGAGCACTCAAAATATTTACACATTTTCAAACATCATAACATTCAGTGCAAGGATTGCTATTCACTGAGCAATCTTTAACTATACCCACAAATCTGTGATAATATCATGTAGATCTATATGTGGAATGGTGATCAGCCTTTAGGGGTATTTGTGTGACTACAGACTTATAGGTTTTGTTTGGAACATTAGGCAGATAGCTCAAGCCCTAAACAACTAACGAAGCAATATTATGATGTGGAACATTGTTTGGCTGATGGACTAAATCTGTGGTATATGAAAAGTTGTGAAATTTATTTTTCGTCAAACTGGTCCTTCATTCTTTTTACGATGTAAAAGCACATTTTCATAGAAGGCCCTTTGAGCTTTGTTTTTTTTCCCTGCATTTTAACATTGGCCCAGCATCTTATTAAGTTTGCATGGCCTTTGTTCATTCTATTTTTCACTCGGGTGGTAGCTGAACTTAAATCTACATGGGCCAAAAAGAAACTGCAGTGCTGTGTGCATCCATCCATCCATCCATTTTCTACCCCTTTATCCTGCTGTGTGCATCCATTCTGTTATTTTCAGCTATTGTTCTTATGATGAACTGACTTAAAAAAAGTGCAAGTCCATCTAGTTCCTTAAGGCTACTGTAAAAGCTGGACACAACCCCTGAAGGCAAAATAAATAATTATCATGGAATTGATTAATAAAGAAATACAATGCAAACAAACAAACACACAAAGGATTCTGAAAGTGTGGTTTTGATTTTGATGCAGGCCCAAGAACTTTGTGCGCATGTTAAGTAATGAATATTGCAGATCCTCTGATTTATGATGACATTAACAAAAAAATACCCGAAAAAAAGAAATAAAAAAGAAACAAACAAAAAGATAGCACAATAGGTGGATTGCATCTGCAACTGTTTTGCCACAGATGTATATTGTTAAATATTAAAGAGAGAGCCACGTCATCTGAAATGTCTTTGGATACAAGCACAGGGAATTTGAAATTGTACTAGTGCATAAAAATAAAGTTCTATATAAATACACTTTGTATGTCCTCTGTGGTTGGATTTGTTTCGCAACCGTGGCCTGAAAGACCTGGCGGTGAGGGAACCCAGTGATGGGAGTCACGGATCAGAGTCTGATTCAGATTGAACCGCTCAGGCACCAAAGCCTGTTCCTCAGGACCATAGCCCTCCCAGTCAACTAGGTACTGAATGCCACGGTCCCTCCAATTATGTGCAGAACCTTATAGACCTGACCACCCTCCACTATCCACGGGAAGGGGGCCTGGAACATGCGGAGACATAGGGGAATAAAAAAACATGAAACACATGATAAATCTGGAGCATGACAGTGAGCTGGAGCTGGTAGGGGACAAGGTAATTCTACAAGTTTACCAGGGGATGAGATTCTTGGAGGAGATGTGCAGGTGTAGAGGGAGAGCCATACCCCTTCACCAACTTGGAACAATTGCCATTGAGGGTGCCGACGGTGGTGCTGCTGGTAAAAATTGCTGTATTTGTGGAACTATGCAAGTGGACTATGTGCTCTAGGATCAGTTCAGTTGTAGTTTTGCCTTGGAGAAATGATCTAAAATGGTCATGAGAGAATTCTTCCTGCTCCATTCTGGCAGACCAGTGACAGTACAGTGGTTAGTGGATTTGGATCTGGTACACACTGCACACATCTGGACATATTTCTGAATGTCTTCACACACAGCCACACACAGAGTCTGATGGACACCGGGGTGTCCAGCTATGGTTGAATCATGTGCCTACCGCAGTACTTTGGACCACAGCGTGTTGGTGAAAAAGAGACGTGCAGGCTTTTAACAGTTGAATTTTCACCTCTCATACAGTCTGATGTCAAAGAACACCAAGGCTGATGCACTAGCACATCAACTTGAAGTCAAGGCACCCTGGACTGTATGAAAAGTGGGAATTAAACTGTTTAAAGAACAGTGCCCACTGCACCTGCCTCATATTAATCTGTTTTACCTGCTGGATTATGAGGTTTTTGATATCGGTCTAGACCATCAATGGATCACTGCTGCCCTAGAGCCAATGACGACAATATTCCAGAGCCCAATTGTAAGCCAACAGCTCATAGCCCCATCCCATATTACTGCTGAGTTGGGTTGAATTTTCTGGAGAAGAAACTGGAAGGATGCTGTCTCTGGTCTTGGGAGAGAAGGATTGGTGAGGGTTGTAAGAGGTATTGCAACTGAACTAAAGTCTCTTATGTGGCTCCTATAGAAGCAAAACACAGTATATATTGGAGCCAATTACAGACAGCCTCCAGCTTCTGGGGATCCATGGCCACACCCATATGGAAAAGTTTATTTAAAAACACCTGTGATTCTAATATGTTCCAGCATAATGTTGTAAGGGACATATATGATGCAAAAAACACATATGCAAAATACATAATATCTTTCCTGGCTTCTTTGTATGTCTTGTGCTGTGTCTGTCTCTGAGACTCTCTTTACCCTGCTCTCCAAACAAGAAAGTATGGATTTCATCGACTGGTCTATGAATGCAATTGACACCATCTTCTCGACGAGAAGCTTGGGTTCTGGGGAACCCAACTGTCCTGCAGGTACGTTTGTGGCTGGATACACGATGGATGGGTCGGCCAAGTGGCGTGTCGTGTGCCTGGCAACACTGTCCCTGGAGGACATTGAGGACGTTTACCTATTCGGCACTCTGATAACAGGGATTCCTCTGATCGGATTATGCAGAACCCTGGGTTATCGACAGCTGAAGAAGGCGGTCACAGCTGGTCCGTGCCCCGTGCAGCTGGCCGCAATGATTGAATCGGTGGGCAGAGCAGTGAGTGAGGAGAGAAACCAGGTCGTGGCTTCTCAGAGGCAGTTGGATATCATCTTGGAGAATGTCGTGTCTCTGCAAAATGATCAGACTAACCATGATTACCAGTGATGGACATTAGATGGCTGTTGATAATTGGAGTAACAGTTATCATGCTAAATTTCTTTCTTACTCTTTCCTCGGCCCCCATTACCAGCGTGGGCCTCAAGGCCGCCGCTGGGGCAAAACAATCCTTCTGGAGACAAGATAACCAGACGCTCTAAATTCCTTTTCCCCGACCCAAGGACACCTGTGGAGGACTTTTGACTTACACAGGCATACATGCACACACACACACATACCCCCCAGCCCAAGCCTTCGATGCTTGACCCGCATATTTTGATTACAAAATGAGTTATTAGAGTGTGTACTAAAACAATAGTTACATATTTCACATATCAGTTTTTCTTTCAAATCCAATATTTTAAAAAATTGGCCTCATGTGGTGCCATCCAGCTTTGGTAAATCATTGACTGAAATCATATATAATTAATATATGCTGACATATCTTAATATTGACTTAAATTATGTATAATCATTATATGTAGATTTGTAGTAATATAATTGCTGTAATATAAGGATTTAGGTAGAAACATAATGGTTGAAGAGCAGGCACAATTTCCCTATTAAAACAATATGAAATCTGTATGAAACACAAACAAAATTTAATTAACTCCTATATGACTTTAATTAGATTAGCATACAATGCAGTATAAGAACTTTACATGATTTGTCTATGAATATTAGTAATTTCCTTTATTTTTTACTAATACCATACTTATTTGCACACTATTGTCATGTAAAGCTCGTATAAGACTTCATACTATTTTCATATATGACCCAAAATTCCCCTACATGTTGTATGTGTGCTTTTTAGTATGATAGTAGTTATAATCGGTCTGATTTTGCATAGTAAATGTATTGGGCTTACATGAAACATAGAATGGAATTCTGACCTGTTTAAGTAAGGAAGAAATATAATCGCTTTATATGAATCACACAGCTTTTTTTGATATGGGACACCAGTAGGGGTTATAACAAAACCCAAGATTGTGGTGGAATGCTGGTGGAAAGCACATTTTTTCCAGTTAGAATACAGTTGGTGGGTCAGCGAACATTGCAGCACTGCCTTGACATGCTGGGCACGATCCTCTTGGGTCTGGGAATATATGAGTATATCATGTAATTATACAAAGACGAATTGGTCCAGCATGTTCTCATAGAGCTCAGGGTGCCTGCCCAGCAGCCTGCTCGTGCAAGGTGTTCTCGAGAGTGGTGACTCGCTGATCAAGCTCAGCATGAGCCACAAAGGACTTGTGAAGTGCCTGTTATATGCTGACAATATCTCGTTCCTGACTTGCAATCACAGCATCCTGCTGCTTAACTGTACCACACAATGAAACAAACTCTGTTTCAGTGATTCCGTCAGTAATTCGAGAGTAGCCACTACACATGCGTAGCGTGGTGGATAAACCAAAATGTGTCATAACACAAAAGAGTTGGTAGACCATGTACTGTGATATAAGAACACTCTTGGGAAGAGTAGAGATTCCCACCAGAATCCGTGCTCTCACAAACACACAAAGGTATGACAGGACCGGAGAACTCCCGATTCAAAGGTCTGTGAGATTGGAGGTGTAGACACAATGACTGAGCAATTGCTTTAAACTAGCAGAATTTAAATGTATACCCAATTGTTAAATCTTAATATAAATGATAAATCTATTTCTTAAATGTTACATCTAAATCTTAAATCTAAATGTTTATGGCTACATGCTAAGTATATATGATAATTGGTCATGCCCCAAGATAATAATTCTCTGTTACTTAGCAGAGAGCTGCAATGCGTGCTATGATATCCCCTCACCAACATGGATTATTTGCCGTAAATGGTCTTAAACCTAAATGTTTAAAATGAAAAAAATACCTCACACTCCAATTGGGAAACTTCACAGTTATTTAGGGCTCAGAGACACCAATACATTGACCCCTGATTTGCTATAATAGCCCCCAGAATCCGGAATTATTCGCTGAAAACCATTAACCTCACACAGGAGTTTTTCCCGAGGTGAATAGTTTTTGCCATTTTTGTGGGGGCTATTATGGAAAACAAGGGGTCATTGGAACAGTGCCAATGCGGGGGCTATTATGGCAAATAAGGGATGGGAAGGTTTCACCAAGCTTTATCTAAATGTGAAGTTTCACATGTAACCTGAACCTACTCCTAAAGTTAATCTTTGTGCAGAACCTATAGTTAGGATTAGTTAATGAGATGAGTCTAGGTAAGTACTGTGCTGTGTTATAGTCACAAAGAACAAATTTCGATCAGAGATGAGTTTCAAGCTTTTGTATTAAAAGAAAAAAAAATAGAACCAAATAAAAATATATAATAATAAATGCATTTTTCAAACATATGTACTTTGTGGCACTCTTCTGCGCCTCAGTGGTTCCAGCACTTCCAGGCCACCTTCGTTCATGACCCACTCGGACGTGGCCACAAGCTTCCGCTTCCGTACCAGAATGTACTCTGCTTGTTCACCCTTGTCCACAGCTTCTGGCTGTGCAGGGTGCCACGAGCCACGCATGCTCGCTTAGACACTCTGGCCGAAGGCCGGCGCAAGAAAGCCTGGAGAACCAGCTCCTCACCGCTGCCCTCTGCTGCCAACAGGCCGGGACCACTTTGCCATCTCGCCAGGGAAGGCTGGAGCACCCTCTTCTTCTCTCTCAATCTGGCTTCCTCGATCTGCTGGATGAGTTCTTCGATTTCGCTCTGCGTTGTCTGCTCCATCATTGCTATCCCACTTCTGACACCAATGTAACGATCCAGGGATGAGATCGTCAATGGGAAGTGATGCAGCACTCGCGAGAGTTGGTGAACTCAGAGGAGGAAGCCACCAACGGCTTTACTGAGAGCTTTAACTGCAGTGGCATGTTAAGAGTGCAAACCCCAGCCCAGGTACACAGAGCTGCCATGACTCACACTCATGGTAGCTCTGTGTACTTCTACTCTAAAAACACATAAAACACCCCAACACACCAAATACCCACAATAACATACTGTACCCCCCAACTACACAAAATAACCCCCAAATAATACACAGAACAACAACAGTTATAGGCGGGAGAAACGCATGCTAGAAAAGCCCTCCCCAGCCTAACTCCGCTAAAATTTGTCTCAATAACCTTGTGAAGGAAACACTGATTGAGATGTCTATCTCAATCAGTGTTGGGCAAGTACCTTTAAAAAAGTAATTGGTGATAGTTTCTAGTTACTTCTCACAAATAGTAACTGAGTGAGTAACTGAGTTACATCATTATAAAAGTAACTAATTACCAGGCAAAGTAATTACTTAAAAAATAAATCTAATTTAATTTAAAATAGATATAAAACATTGTACACTAATCACCGACGAGGGAAATGTAGTTCTTAAACTTCCAGTTTCCAAAAGCTATCTTTAAACTTAGACTTGCCATCATTGTGAATCCTGGACAGTGGTGCTTCAAGACAAAAATTTTTAAGGGGGAACATATGAATAGTCAGCACCTTAAACAGCTCAATATCTCTCAGCTGATGTCACCACTCACATTCTGTTCGCCAATTGATTTTTTCTCAATATTTTGCTGCATAGATGGGAGTCCCGCAGTGTCTGTTGACATGGCAATGAAGTACAATGGCCTCCTTTTGAAAGCTCATGGGATCCCCAGCTGTTTCAGATGTCTGTCCTTATGGGTTCATGAAAAGAAAAAGATATATAATCTTGAAGTGCTGGAGTGCTTCTTAGTAGCTGGTAGATATCCTTTGCAGCCAAATGTGTTCCCAAGAACCCCTGGCTTAGTTAACACATGACCCAACTGAAATTAGAACCTGAATCCCAGCAGCTTCTCACCTCTTCAATTATTTCTGCCATGTGGAAAGCTCTAAATAATCCAAAGACATTCTAAATCCTTGCAAAGTCTTATGAAATAGTGTTGCAAACATAACCACATTTTATTTTATTTAAAGTTTTTGTGGTGCCATTTTCACAGCTGAATCATTGGACTGTGTCTTGCCCCATCTGTTAATGAAATGATTATGCTTTTTCTCACCAGTGCATAGCTGGGCTCAGGATTATCTCCTCTCTCCATTATAAACAGACAGCATAAGGAATCCACTCTTCAAGGGATACATGATAAGCCCTTCACATCTTGAAAAAATGTATAAGAGCTTTGTTTCCATTCACCTGCCCCTGACAGTGTTTAATTCCTTCTGTATTTCTAAAAACAAGAAATCTAACAAAGCAAAGTCTGGTGCAGGAATATGTTTAATATAAATGTAACATCTCAGTTTAATATTTAGGAGTCTTTGGGATTTTCAGTAGCTACTCCTCATAATATTTCAAGACAATGGTCTGCATTCCCAAAAGAACAATGGATAATAATGTGTGAACTAATTTGGTTGCACACGGCAGATAAGCACACAGCAAAGCAGTGTATGAGTGAGGGAGGTTTCCGTGACTTAGTTATGTTTTTATGATTTTGCAACTGTGTTAGGATGTTTTAATGTACACAATAATTCGGGTTATATCACTGTCGAAGGAATGGATCTGTGTCAAAGAGTATATGTTGGTTCAGCACAAAAACATTTTAGTCACATGCTGTCACATCTCACCAGTTTAAAGTCTCTGGAATGCGTCTCTGAGTAAGTTCAACCCTCCTTCCTTGAAGTATCACTTCATTATTCATTTTCAGTATGATGAAGCCTGGGTTGGTTTCAGTAGTGTGCTCCTTCCTGAACTTGATTAGTTTCTTCAGCAAACAATTTGTCTCTGGTCAACTAAAAAAATCTGATTGTTATGTGGCAGTATGCAAATCAGATAATATATAGAAACTAATCACCTTTGCTGCTCTTAATGTTTCTGTTTATTCAAAAGATAAGCACAGTATTGCACAACATATAGTTTACTAGGTGATTATTCTCATGTATCATTAGCCTCATTAACCATATACTTAATTAACTAACTAAACTAATGTGTTTAAAATAAATTTACACTCCAGAAAGGGATACAGAACCAAAAATTAACCCATGTTTGTCTTAAGCAGAGCATTATGAAATGTATAGGCTTAAAGGGGGGAAGTACACATAAAGCAGTGTAACATTATTATGCATCATATATGAATATTTAAAGTGTCAATAATATCCCTAAGGGAATAGTTAACATCATGCATCAGTTGCACTAAGTCGCAGTCTCATAGCTGCATATGAAATAAAATGTTTATGGTGGTTAGTGTTAGGGTTAGTGTCTGCGAAATTGCTGACACCAGGTGAGAAGACCCAGCCAAAAATGACGAAGGACTGCCTTGCTCCAGAACAATCAGAAAATGTATTAGTTCAGAGCCTCCTGAGTGACTGCTATAGTCTGTCTCTGCTCTTCCGTTCTTAAGTACAGTCTTTATAGGATTTGCCTGAATTTTACCATGGGGTATGAATAATGCAGAGACCTAAGGCTAGTAAAAGTTCCTTTTGGGACTCGTTTGCGTTAAACGCCAGTGCATATGTCATATGAAACTGGTATACCACAGATCAACCACTACCATGCACAGTCATCTGAGAGCGAAGCACCCTGCAGGAGTGACTTCAGGCCATTTCACTGGATTTAGCCTTATAGGCTAGGCAGTTCTAAATGTGGTTAGTGATCCATTTTTAAATTTGAGATAGTCTAGAATATAGTTTAATAGATGTATTGCTCTTGTTCATTTAATGTACTGTGATTTGGAACAGTATGTGTTATGTGATTAAATAGTTTGTAAAAAAATAACTTACACCCTCTCTGTCGTCATGGGTTTGTGTTTCGTACTGGCGGGGGGTTTGGGGTTTCGAATAGTGTTTTTGCCAAAAAGTCACATGCCTAATTAAAATGTTAATTTCCTCAACACACCCTAAATAAAACTGAGGAAATTGCCCAGTCAATGGTCATGCCCATTCCTCAACAGGGGAGTCTGATAATTGCGTTTGAGCCCCTGTATCAGTTTCCGTGTCACAAGATGTTGCACATAAATCAGTGACTGGTAAAACTATAAAAAAACAGACCTTGAGGGAAGTCAAATTGATTCAACACACTCTATCAAGGGCAGCAATTTATCTACCATTGTGATGGAATGGGGGGTGTCTTTCTAAAAGCAGAAGGTGGCTATGTGAAGCAAAGGTGTGTAGTTGGGAGTTCAAAACGCAGCTGACCCAGTTATTTGGAGACCTGCAAAATCTCAAATAATCACATTCTTATAAGTATGTATGGTTGGGATGTCCCAATAATTACTGTCATCCAATGCCTTAGTAATCATATATCTTCAAGATACTGAGCTGATGTCATGAGGGTTGAGTGAGGTGTTGCATTTGTACAGTACGTTTTCTACAAAGAATATTCTGCAAATACATGAAACTGGAAGAACAGAATAATATGCAGAAAACAGAGTGAGTCCTTATATCCTGTGTCCTGTGTTATTTTTTTTTTTGTTGAAAAATGGGGGCCTTTAAACCTGGCATAGCCCAGGCCAATGCTTCACGGTGGCTTTTCTCCCAAAGAAGAAAGCAGCTTTCAGCCTTTGTTAGTGGCTAATGCACCCTAACATGCACAGAATAGACTATTCAATTACTTGTGCTAGAAATAGCCTCAGTTAATCTCTTCAAGAAAGTCCCTGAATCCAGTGTGGGGTAATTGAATTATGATTAACTATGCATTACTCCTGCCACCAGACAGCATGAAATCCTTGTCATAGTCCTACTTAAACCTTTTCATGTAGGCATATTATTTTATATTAGCTTACAAATCTTCCACCAATATTACTAAACTTTGATGTAATAAGAGAAAGCAATGCTTCATTTTCGGACAGTCATGTGGGTGATGGAGTTCTGACAGCTATTGCACTAAAATGTAGATCTATGGCACCACTCTGCATATTCATTTCCAGAGGGAAAGTAATGTTCTCTGTGTTGAATTGAGCCATATCTCATACATTATGCAGAAGATAGGCCGTTTGTTTTGTTTTGTTTTTCACGATGCATTAAAATTAAGTAAAGTAAAGCTTAAAGAAGAACTTTGGTATCTTGCTTTCACTTCCACACTGATTATACACTTAAAATCTATATTATTAGGAATTTCCCCTTGTGCTTCCACTCACTGACTAGTTCAAGAAATCAATATAGGCCCAACATGTATACTCTCAGAAAAAAGTACTAACTTCAAGTGATGTGGAACCTCTATCGTCACTAGGGCAGTACCTTTCAGGGTAGATAACATTATTATATATGTTTGTTAATGATTAACTATGAGAATTAACTAAGAGATCATTACAAAACGTATTAACTAAGGCTTAACCAATGCTTAATAAATGCTTAATAGGAAATAGTTATTAGAAAGTGTAGGACTGGAGGACTATGGGCAATTATACTAACCATGCTGGTATGTGCTTGTGACAGATCCAAAAACCAAAAGCACTGCTTGACTGCTGAATCTGAGCTCTATTTATGAATAACAGACAACTCCTGGCTATGGGTGGTGACTGAGGATACATTCATGCAAGTTCAGTTCAGCCCATTTGTACAGCACTTTTTGCTGTAGAGATTTTTTCCATCAGCAATAAACTGTTGAGCAATACAATATCTTAATATCTGCCTTAAGAGCATTAGTAATTCATATAATGGCCTATCACATTTGAGCTAGCTCACATATGCCCCCAGCAGTCAAGCTCACCTGAGTTCTGAGCTGGGGATTCCATGTCATATCTTATTTTGCACATTGGTGGATTATGAGCATTGGTGGATAAGCACCTGCCTCCTTTCAGCCCTCATTTAGGGGCACCACCAGAAATCTTGGGCCCTGTGAAAGATTATAATTTTGGGCAACATTATTATTAAAATAATACTACTAGCCCCTAACAGGCCCCCATGTCAGAGCTGGGCCCCTAGAATCGTTTAAACCTCCTCCTGGAAGCACGCTTGCTCTCATGTATCTGCTAATGATTACCAAATCTGTTGCTGATCAGTGCTCATCTAAGGATAAGTGTTGGTCACGAGATTGAGCCAGTTTCTTTTGTTATAAGTCCCAGCCAGTCCAGAATCCGGGCTGTAGTGCCGGCACCCACTTTTGTTCCAGTCACACAAGCAAGTGCTCTAGAACAGGCTTATCTTCTGTGGTAATCCATCATAACAGTCTGCTAGAGGTGTGCTTGGCTGTGTGTGTATGTTCAGTTTCCTAGAGCAACCAACAAGGCTGAAGTGGCTTTAGGCTGGATACATCAGTAGATACACCACCTGGAAGGACAATGCAGCGTTTCGGTGCATTTTGCCCGACAAAATGTGAGAAGAACCCAGCCAAAAATGACAGAGGACTGCCTTGCTCAAGAAAAATCTGAAAAGTTTATAATACAATGTCACGATCTGTGTGTATAAGGGAAAGGGGAGGACGCACAAAGCTGTAATACATACAGGATTTAATGGAATTAAAGAATAAACACAAGAATCACAAAACAAATGAAACAAACACAAACCCCCCGACTCTAAACCAAAACGGGAATCACAAAACACGAAGAAACTAAAACAGGGCAAATAAAAAAACACAAGACCCGTGCTCCTCAAAAGAACAAAGAAAACCAAACCAAGAAATCACATTTAGGTTTCACAAGGCTTCACAACTGGGTAACGTAGATACAGGCAGTTTGTACTTTGGATTAAGATGGAGGAACACGAGCCTGCAAAACAGAACAAGGAAAAACAGAATTAAACATGGAAACCACAGACAACATGGGGAGTAAAGACAAATACAGACTCACAGACACTAGGACCAGCTGGGGTTCAAATTAGAGGAGAAAATGAGACACAGGTGGGACTAATGGGAAACAAGGAACAGGTGAAACTAATGACTGGGATGCGATACAAATGGGGCAAGAACACTAGGTAGGGGACAAGGGACCTAAACAGAAACTGGACATAATTTTAGGGAAGAAGGGAAAAACTAATATTCCAGAGACGGGGAACGGGTTCTGCAAGGTGGGGACGAGGTGGCCGTCACACACAATTGCAAAAAAATTGTTCAGAGTCTCCTAAGAGCGTCTGAAGTCAATTCAATTCAATTCAATTTTATTTCTATAGCGCTTTTTACAACAAGGTTGTCACAAAGCAGCTTTACAGAGTCC
>JBBKCR010000022.1:1805173-1818085 GCA_037577295.1 Ladigesia roloffi
CGTTCAGTTCAAAGTTCACTGAAATATGAACGTGTTCAATGAACGCGTTCTTTTGAAATAGTTCATGCACAACACTGATGAGCAGTAATGATGGCTGTCGGTGATGTTTGAGACGTCAAAGGCGCTATGAAATTGGAGGTGTTCCAGTGCGGGCAGGTGTGTCTTGTGAATAACATAATGAATCCAGTCATTGTGCCCCTGCATGAACAACACGGGACCTGAATCCCATAGAGTACCAATGGGATCATCTGAGTCGCTGTGTAGAGGCTCGTAATTGTACCCCAGAACCTCAATGACTTGAGGGACCCCCTTTAAGAGGAGTGGGATGCCCTATCTTATGCTGTTCACAAGTTGAATTATTGGCAGCTTAGACATCGATGTCAAGTTGTAATAGATGCTCAGGGGCACATGACACATTGACATATTTGTTGTGGTATACTCACTATTGTTGTTGGCTTTTGTTTCAGTTAATTGTTTAAGATAAGGAGATCACCATTGCATGCTTCTGCTTCAATGCTCTACTTTTATATTACTGTAGTGTGAACATTTTACATACATTTCACCCGAAACCAATTTATCCCAAATTTTTGTGTATAAAATGAACAGTAAACCCCTAATTTAATGCAGGTGCAGATATCCCTTGCAAATATTTCTGGGGGTCATCCCCCTCATTATAAACACATCACTGCACACAGTGTGAACAAATTGCACTTTTGTTCATATACCAAATAAATGTGTGCAATACACTACTTTTAAATTTTTTAATTAATTTAATTTTGCGTGTAACAATGCAAATAGTTGCCCAGCATTAATATATACAGTAAACCCCCACTTTAACATGGATCAGCATCATTCTAAATCATCTTCATTTCAGTATTCAATATTGTTTCCATGTTGACTTTTTATTTTTTTATTTTTTCTCCTATGCAGTTGACCACAGGAGAGGACACTACAGACCTGAAAAGGAGACTCGGTCAGCTACAGGTGGAGGTGAGCCATCTTCCTTTCATTCTACACACACTGAAATAAATGTTTCTCACAAAGTATCTGTTTCAGGAAATATAATAATTATGGTCTGCATAATTATTTTTATAATGGCTTCTCAACTTTGTCTTCTTAAAGCTGGCCTCATATCTTGTCTCACTTAAGACAACGGCGAAAACATGTTTTGGTAGATGGATGTTTTAGTCCAGAACAAGTGAAAAGCCAGTGCTACGCTGAAATTAGTCAGCGTGAAAAATCCTCGCCATTACCCATCTCCTGCACATTAAACTGCAGGCACTTACCAGACCCGGAGGACGACACCTCACACATCCAGCTACTATATTGACTCCCCTCGCTGATGCATTTCATGGCATTAAAATTTTATCTCCTTAGTCGTTGTAGAGAAACGGGGGAAAAAACAATTAGTGGAGGAGATGGAAAATGTAGGAGGTCACTTCTTTGCTTTTAAGCCCTGAGGGCTGGGGCTTGGCTTGCCTTCTGGCCCATATTGTGTGGAAAAAAATGCATATATATTTTAGAGCCTGCGCATGCGGTTTAATATTTTCGAGCCAATTTGTTTCACCTACCAATCATATGAGAGCTTTAACTAACGTTACAAGCCTATCAGAAGCAGAGAAGGGCGGGTCCTTGCAACATGGTATGATTGACACCCATACGTCAAAGTCACGTTAGCGTTGTCAGGGAAAAAATATGGAGCGCAAGTTTATGAAGCCTGGGGATGATGTCCTAGCAATAGATGAAGGACTCAAAAATAAATGGCGCTGGGCGTGGTTGAAGAAAGTAGAGATGACGAGCCTTTTGGAAGTTGATGCAAGAAACTGAGAGAGCCCGGGGCTGGTTTCTGCATGATTTGCTCGAGGAAGCTGCTGTATGCAGCAGCAGTAAGAAAGTGCTCGTCATTATTTAGACTCCAGTCATGGAGCCGCTGCCCGTGCACTCAAACTTAACACAACAACTGTTACTGGTGACACACCGCTGTCTATGACTGACTGTGTCCGCGATTTAAAAATACGTTTGTGCACATTTATAGCAGAACATGATTTGTTGCTTACAACCCAGAAAAAAGGAAAAAATAAGTGATAATGGCCTTCATTTCACTTTTAATCTTCAGTTTAGCAGTTCAGTTCTTTAGCAATTTGAGCACTTCTTATTTAAGCACTATTGTTTAGCAGTTTTTAAGCACTTTAATAACAAAAATAAAGTAACAGGAGCTTATTGTCAATATATGAAGTAAGTCCTACTTCAGGCTCAGGATTTTTTTTTTACTTTAACCCCTGTAAACATCAAACTTCCAACGACCCTTCGTTCGCCATTGTAATCCCTGGAATTATTAGCCGTAACTCGGGGAGCAGTAAAAGGAGCGTCTGTGTTTAACAGAGCCGGAGAGAATTAACAACGCAACATTTTTCAATGGGACTCTTGGCTCCCAAATGCCAATCGATTATGACCGGCGAAGCTGGAGAAACGGTGCTGCGGTCGATGTGCACGGACATTCCGAGCGGGACAAGCAGCAGTCCCCGGCGAGCTTCATATTTAAACAGGGCTCAACTAGAATTATCCAATGAGCCCTAGTTCTGTAATTTGTTAGTGAAGTTGTGTACACGCTCTGCTGTAATTTCTCTGGTCTCAGGCTTTTTAAATGCATTGACGCCTGACCGGAACAAAGTTTACCCTACAATTACGTTATTCCAGGTTTCGTGAAAAATTTGGGAACAATATTGGTTGTAAAATACTTATTAATTTATTATTGGACTAATGGAACTACCACCTTTCTGTTGCGCAGGCCAAGCGGCTAGGTCTCTTACCCATTGGTCGAGCCAAACCACCTGTGGCCCTAAACCGGGGCCGGGGCAGAGGACGGGGGCGCAGTGCAAGGGGCCGAGGAGTGGGCAGTCACATGGTGGTGGACCACCGTCCTCGGGCTCTGGTCATCTTGGGTGTCACACAGGAGGAGAAGGAAGAGTTGATGCCACATTTTGTGGTAAGAGGCAGAACATTGAGAAGAACAGAACATGGACACCACAGAAAATGTTCATAAATTCCCACATGTTCTCTTCTTTCACAGAAATTTGGGGAGATTGAAGAGCTCCGGGACCAAGATGCCAATAGTGTTGTAATGACGTTCAAGACACGAAGTGATGCTGAGAATGTAATCTTTCATTTCACTTCTTAATTCACAGCTAAATCGTTTAGATATATTAGTCTTGTGGCATACACAAGACATCACCTTTTCTATATTCATTATGTCTACAGGCTGCAAATCAAGGGGCAAAGTTTAAGGGTCGAATTCTACAAATAACATGGTACAAACCCAAAACCCCATCCATTTCTACTGAACCAGAAGAAGAACAGTCAAAGGAGGAAGCCAGTACGGTAAGGTCACTGTTTTTATTTTCCAGGTGACCACGTTATCCACATATTTTTAAAATAGGGAGCAAGTTTGTTTTAGACGTATTTGCCTTGTGTCAACTAACATGTGGGAGGATAAAAAAGGAAACACTGGATGGTGGGTAAAAGTTGATTCACATGGTAAATTAGTTAAAAATTAACAAGTAAATATTTGTACAAAGTAGAAATGCATCTCGTACGGTCATGATGGAACTTAGTGAGAAGTGTAAATAAAACCTGACCAGTATATCCATTCAAGGTTTTCTCAGGTTTTCAATTAATCTACTTTGTTCTATTTATAAATCTCGCAACATCTGGATATTGCTGCTTAACATGTGATGCAAACCAGACTTCTTCACTGCAACTGGCTTACGAAACATGCTAACAAAAACCAAACAAGAATGGCAGGATGAAGTAGATTAACCTGGAGTGTTTGATCAGCTGAGTACTCATTGTGTCTACAGGAGCCCGTTAGCCCTTTCTTGCTGCCAGAGGAGGAAGAGGACGATGATGATGATGAAGATGATGAATACGAGAGTCGCTCTTGGCGGCGATGAAATCTAAACAAGTCCAGCGTAACCGTTCATTGATTCCTTGCAAAAAAAAAAGACAGCCTTTTTTAAGAATCTAATTTAAGTCTGTTTGGTAGAAAAAAAAATTTCTCTTTTTTTAAACTAGTTTTCAGTATTTTTAGAAGTAAAGGACAGTTTCTGTGAAGTCAGTCGTGATGAATGAGGCATCGGAAGGGACTTGCTTTGTTTAACCGCTGTGGAACCTCTGCATAGTATTCTCACTTTTGTTGAGATTGACCTATAATTTAACATACATATTTTTTCACTGTGTTGGGCCAGATACCAGTAACACATTTGTGACTACTGAATATTTTTGGGAATCCCCTTCCGACCCCAATGCCCAAACCCAACTGCCATCCCCCCCAACCTCAGCCGACCACCCTTACCCTCCATCCACTGGATAAAAAAAAATCAAGCCTACAATTTAGAAGCCAGTATAGATAAGTAATTTATAGATGCAGTATATTTGATTAATACAAGGCATGTCCTTTCTAAAAAGAAAGCGCTTTAAATTTTCCCAAGGATTTTCTGGAATAATCAGAGCCCCAGAGCTGTATGAGTGTTCCTCTGTTAAGATCTGTGGTGCCACATTTATGTACATACAGACACGGTTGTTTATGTTTGGAACTGTCTGCATTTTGTTCTCCCTCTGTTCTCAGTCATATGAAACCAAAAAGAGCCTTGGGTGAGCTTATGAAAGTTAATGTGATATGATAATATTGTCAGTTTGTTTTTGTTTTGTTTGTTTAGTTTTTTTTGTGTACATTTTTTGCCTTACTCATCAGCGGATGGCTGACTTTTTGTGAGAATTGAAAAGGTTTTCCCTTGCCTTTTTCTTTGTATATTTTGTAAATGGTTACAATAGTAAAGACTGTTCAGTTAATTATTTTTAGTCATTAAAATGAGTGTTGGATTATTGTTAACTCATCCATTAAAATTAGTGCTTAAACATTTGCTTATTTTTAAAGCAGATTGGTACATCATGGTTGTTACGTCTGATTACAGAAGGATTGTTTGTTGCTAGGTTTAACAGATTCCTAGTTTTTGGGTTAGTTTTCTGTGCTCATTCAAAGTTTTTACCCATTAATCATTTCATTTCAATGCTTCGTTTTTAATTACTGTCAGCAGATATACTACATACACAGACTTGTACTCACACAGTGTATTTGTTTTCCCCTTCAGCCTCTTCTCATTTTAAAGTGTTACAGCCTACTAATAGTTTTTTTTGTTCAGATGGTTAAGGTACTATGGTGTAGAACAGAGGTGGGCAAACAATGGCCTGTGGGTCATGTCCGGCAAATTGGTCTTTTTACTCCGGCCTGCCGAAGATCAGTGTCTCATCTGTGTCTTGGGCTATGAAGTCGGAGGGCGGGACCAGGCCCTGGCAGGGCAGGGCCAAGCACGCAGTATAAAAGTACTCAAAAAACGCACCTGCACTGTGAATACAACATACGCCGATGTGTATGGGCATACCACTTACTAGAGATTAGATCGTATCCAGAAAATAAAAGCCGAACCTACCCAAGCCCATGCACCTTTTCTCCCAGCCCGGCCGACACGTTAACTGTAATAATCAGCCCAAGCCAGAGTTAAACCCGACATTTTTAATACATGGCCGTTAGAATACACGTTCTCAACTGTGGGTGCGTTTGTAACCCGACACTCTAAGCGCTCCAAGTCACTCGAATGCTGGATCACGGCCCGGCCCGGGCAGAGAATCTAAACTCTTCCACTAACTGTGATAGGAAGTTCGGTTAATTTCAGAGTACTGGTGTGTAACAGCTCCCAAAAAGAAAGCAATGGTTCTTTCGGCTTCCAAACGGCTTAGTTCGTTACCGTCTATAGCCTTATATTTGAGCTTAACTTGTCAAATAAGAATGCTTTGTGTGTTGATAAACCTTTAGATTGTTTTACATTTGCTCTAAGGTTGTTTTACAGTTGTCTTTTATAGCAATTTAAGGATTTAATATTTTTGTTGTTAGCTGTTTTTTTTCTTATTATGATGTTTGTGATTGACACAATTCAGGTCTCACATTGAGTGTTGTTGCCTGCCAAATCTTAATCTAAATCTGAAAAAATACGCAGAGAATTATTTTCCTCTTCAACCTACACCACAAATAATGCATTTACATAAATATATTAACTGAATATTTTTAAACCTCTGAGTATCAGTCGCAGTTTATCAAAATATAAAATTTACTGCTTTTTACAATGGGAGAAAATTCATATTGAACTGAATTATGTTTAAGTTATTGCCAGTTCGGTCCTCCAACACAGTTCAGATGTTTCATGTGGCCTCCTGTAGAAATGAATTGCCCTGGTGTAGAACATCTGGGTAGTCCTTCAGCCCTTTGTTTTCAAAGAGGCTTAAAAAGCTCAGTACATTTTCAAAATGGAAAGTATCTCCATTTCTGTTTGTAAAACAAAAGTGTACTACATTTGGTGTAAAATTGATTTTTGAATTTATGTCCATTTTCTATATTTGAGGTTCTATGGATGTATTTTTAAATTTGGATTGTAAAATGGATTTCTAATATTTGCCTTTCGCATGTTTGCTTATCAATAAAGGCAAAGGAATGGGAATAATCAAAGGAAAATGATTCAGTTGGCTAAAAAAATCGAGAGGAAGGAAAAAAGTTTATCCATTCCAAAAGTCACTTTCTGAACATGCTGTTCCATGTGTGCTTTTCATTGTCTTCATTCAACTGTTGTAAGAGAAATGAAATCAGATTTTGGAACTCTATCAGTGTTCTTTTCATTCCTATTGGGAACAACCTGAACTTGGGACCTTCTCAAAATTTCTTTGGGATATTTGCATTTTTATATTAATGAATTGTCAAATCAAATGTAACATCAAATGTAATTGGAGATCGGTTCCTGTGGAGGACTCTCAAAGGCACCAGCATGTTGAGGTGTGGGAATGTTCCTAAATTCTGTTATACACGAATCCATTTCTAATGATTGGTCCTTTTTTTTTTAATTATTCTCAAATATTAGTTGTGCACTCCAGTGACTTGTGTAAACAAAGTCATGGAACCTTAGACAAACCGATGAAATTACCTGCATTTGCCAGAGAGACAATTTCCAATTGGAAAACAATAGGAGGGTTAAAGAGGAGTCTGATCTATAATGTCTACCTACTTAAAGCATGACACCTACTGGTAAGCTTGCTTTACATTGATAAAGATTTCTCTTACTGATGCCTTTTTTCCTTTTTTGTGGAAAAGCATGTGCCTTATGTACAGGATTGTGTTGGCTGGAACTTCCCTTTTTAGATGCCCACAGTGGTAGATTATCTGGCTGAACGTGATGATTCTTAATAACCTGATGCATATTGTTCATGTTTTGAAATATTACATTTTTTTTAAGTTAATTGGAGCTTACACATGCACTTTGTAGATGTTTGATATTTTCACCGTTAATTTTGATTGGCTGTACTAGACCAAGGCTTTTTGGGATCAAAAAGGTTTGTGATTAGTGTAAAGGTCATCTGTACCAATTTCGGGAAAGACTAGTAAAATATCTGACCTGTGAATACATTTAAAGCATTTCCATACATGGCCATATTAATTAGGAAGACATGACAATTTGCCATGCATCAGTCTTGAGACTGTTCATGGTATCAAGAGATTAATCATTTGAAGCAAAATAAAACTTACAGTTATCAGCCAAAACGTACATTTCATTATTGCAGTGCCCTTAGTGGTTTAATGACAGACTTGTTTGTGCTTCTTCAGAGTGGTTGCATTGTCTCATTTTTAAAAATCGGACAAATGGGAAATTGGGGTGATTAGTGCCAGGGGGGAATTTGTGCCACTACTTGTTTCACAAATCTACTACTCACCCATTATTAAACATTATTTTTTTGTAACTGTATATTGTATTCTTTTATCACTAAAACTCTTAATTTAAGACAAAAAATAGAAATAGACCATCATGCCATTGGCAGACAGGACTTTCACACTTTTAGAGGACATAGACAGGACATAGACAGGGCAGTGAAAGAATTGGAGAAGGGAAAGTCCATTCGTCAGGTTACAAGGCTAATGAACACCTGCAGGATGATTTTAAAGAGCTAGCAGAGCATAAAGGCACTAGCAGCAATATTTCACCATGTACTGGCATTTCATAGGACCTGCCAGCTGGATCAAAGAGGAACAGCAGGTTGGGTTATGTGTGCATCTATTATTGCATCTATTATTTAACCATCCATTAACAAAGTTATTCATTTGATATTTATTGTATTTTTTTAATCGAATTAATTAACGAAATGTAATGAGGATTTGAATTGTTGTTTAGCTTGTAACAATATTTGTATAGCCTGACCTCCCACAGTACCCCCCCCCCCCCCACACACACCCCCACACACACCCACACCCCCCACCTGGTACGGACCAGTTTCAGTTAGTTTATTGAAAAAAGTTTTCACTACACTAACTTAAGCCTGAATTATTTTTTTATTGTATAGATATTTTGTAGTGTCTTTCTGAAAGGTCTCATCCGGGAGCCTTTACATACAAAACCAAACTGTTTTGATCAATAATTGATTACATACTAAACTAATAATAGGCTAATAGGAAACTCCATTAGTTGTGTGCGTGTGTTGGTACAGTTTGGGGGAATCATGGGGCCCAAAAAGATTTTCTTTCAGGGGGCCCAAAATTGCTAGCTATGCCCCTGAGGAAAAGTAATATGGAACATGGATAAATTCCCCAGGGAATGCTCATTATCAGTTATCACTATGCAGATAGTTCACAGAGAAGCAAAACTGGGTATTATATAGCTTCAACTTGTACATCTTAATGTAAACTGCAATGGCTCAGTTAGGGACAAATTAAGAGATATGCTAATAATGCTGAGAAACTTTTCATCTTTTCTAGGACATGATTGGTTTGCGGCTTTAAAGCTCGCCAACATTTGTCATACCATATTGCTGAAGCAACCAATCTTGGTAGAGATAGTGCCTTTAACATGGGGTTCTTGGCCTTTGATGTAAAATAACTTCAAATAAACATTAAATAAGCATTTTTATTTATTTTATTTATTTATTTAGCTTTTATATAGAATTGAGATCAAAATGTATCGTTTTACTTTAATAATCAATTGCCAAATTTACCCCAATTCAGTCTATCCAATGGCACAACCTACCACAATGGGTGCAAATTGTGGCGTGAGACCACTTTTTTCAGAGAGCTATATTTCTTAAATACTATATTTCAGATCCAAAACTATTGTTCCCAGGGATGTACTACATCCTGAAATATATTAATATATTTTGGTTGGAAACAAGATCTCACTTTATTAGAAAGTAACTTAGAATTTCCCCAAACAATATCAGCTGTTAACAGGCAGAATTATTGAAATGTTCTGAAATATTGCTAATATCCTCATCTCTGTAAGGGACTCCATTGCATTTAATCAGTACATTTGATGATGCTGACTTTTTTGACTATTTTATTGCTTGGCCTTCCCTCCAGTGTAGCTGCTCCCCCAGCTGTCCACAGGATATATAAAAAGCACTGGCCACAATAGATTGATGCAGGAGACACCCACGACATACAGATATCTAACAATGTTCTGACTGATTTTATATGGTGTTTGATCCAGGACCAGGGTTTGAAAACAGAGATTTCTACCATTCCTCCACATTGAAATATGGAGCTGTCATAGTGCAATGCTGACCTTGGTCTACCAAATAAAATGTGAACATCAGAACCGGACCAAGGGATAATAGAAGATCGTTGCCTGGTCTCATAAATTACATTTTCTTACATCATATGGATGGGTAGGTATGTTTGTATTAGAGGTGGTGCTGAAACTGAATACAGTATACGGAAATGCACAAATATTTCAAATATCTTAAAAAAATAAAAAAAAAACACTTCAGGAACCAGAAAAACTATATCAAAAAGCTGCGTTTCATCATGAGACTGCAATGGATGCTCGGATAATTGAGTGGCTGAGTGAGAGAATAAATGAGTGAATGAGTGACCTTCAGGAGCATTACTGTTTTTGTTGAATAGATTTTTGTATCTTCACTGGGTTCCAGAGGCAGTTTTAACTTTCGGGAAGTAGAGTTTGATTGGGAGTTTATTGCATTACGTTGCAATATTGACATCTGCAGTCGGGTGCTCTCATGTTCGCTCTGTTTGCTTAGCTCTGTTAGTTCAGTAATTTAGACAGCTGGACTTTCACACCTGGATTTTTACATCTATTTTAAAATGTACTCAAATACAAACACAAATATCCCCCCACCCCATCAATTACAAATAAATATACAAATACTGGCTGTTTTGCACACCACTAGTTTGTAGTGTACCAGGAGAAGAGATGGCTCCAAGACGGCACTATGGGAAGAAGGCAAGCCAGTAGACCAATGAGATGCTCTAGGCAGTGTTCTGCTGGGTAAATTGTATTTTGGCATTCATGTGGATAATTTAACATGAACTACCTATCTATAAATTGATACAAAGAACACCAATTCATCATTCCCTATTACCTGTGGGATAATATGCCCTATGAGACAACAAAAACAAAGGTGGTGTTTACAAGTATTGCCATTTCTTCCAAATATCCCAAATGCAGATGAATCCAAACCATGGATCTCCTACCCCACAATATAAAAAAACTACTGCTGCTCTCTTATTGCCAAATACCACATAACATCTTCAGATATCTTGTAGAGTCGTGGAGTCCATGCATCGGTGGAACAAAGCTGTTCCGACACTATGTAAACAATATTTGCCTGGTGGTTTTAATGTTATTGGAGATTGGTATATAGCATACCTGGGATGCTATTCATTTATTCTGTATGTCATAATATTTTGAAATCCATCATCATTATAGTAAACAGAAGCTTATTTTTGTTGTATGTCATTATCAACCCCAATAATTTCTCTGATGAAAAAAAAATGCAGTAGATCATAATGGGTAGCCATTGCATATTATACGTTTGTACTTGAATATCTGTGCCACCCGAGTTTAACTTTCAGTATAGCATAAAACTTCATTTGGCTCCAGCAATTTTGACATATTCAAATGGCATTGAATAATGCAGAGGCAACCTTACTTTGGGAAGCCAAGTGAAAAACACTCAAAGTCTATTTGATTTAATGCAAGCACAGTTGACTGCCCCACGGGAGGGAATGTCAGCTACCAACCTTACCCACTCATCATTCTCTCATCCCTGTTGATGCAGTGACGAGCACTCAGAGCACACTCGGAGCCTGGATCCGGATGGAACTGTAGGAAGTGAAAAAGCAAACAACAATGACAGGGTCATACTATGGAACTCAGCTATAATGGCTCCTGCAAAGAGCAGATTCTTATTACATCTCACCAAGAACAAATCAATAAAAGATATCATTTTAAATCAGTAATGTTGTTGCCCACATGTGACAATCCAGCATATAATATAATAATAAACTATGTTTTTTCATGCACACTTTTCTATCAGCTAACAAAAACCTGAAAAACTGTGTTTTGATCCAACTCTCATAAAATTACAAATATTATAAGCATTTCTGAAAAAAAAAATGTTTTGGTCAGTTATTTATCAGGTACATCAGGGTGAATTATTAAAGGGGCAATGAATGTGCAATTTTGAATTCATATTGTACCAAAATACAATATAATTATATTTATTAGTAAATCTATGTTATGGTTTTCTAGGTTTGAACATAATCTTTTTATTGTTTTTTTCTTTATTTTATAGCTCAATGCAAAAGATACCTTTGCTATTCCATGTTAGAAGACCCAGAAGGAAATTTGCAAAGAAAACACAAATGCAATGATACCAACAGTAATATCACTTAATAAAATACTTTTAGGATTAGTATTAGTAAAACTATGTATCCAAGATGAAAGGCTTAACTATGCATGAGGCATTTTATGTTCTGCTTGTGAAATATTTATGGTTGAAATGTTATCTAGAGAGAAAGGTGTAGGCATGGCAATAGCATAAAACAGCATCATTATTTGGAGAGGGAATTTCATGGATATGGTTGCTTGTTACAACTCCCATCATTTCTGCTAAGAATAAAAAAAGGTAGATCCTGTTACTCTCCATAATGAATCAAAAAATGCCAGTGAGGTAATGGATGCCTGCCACATATCTTTTGAATAATTGAACGTCTAGGGGAACAGAAGAGGTGGACAGGATCAGGTGGAGCAGTTGTGTCACCACTCCATGTCTCCTTTTTCGACAGTCAACAGGACAGGGGCTTATATCAGCCTTACAAAGGGTTGGCATGGGTGAGGCTGAGTGGGTTCCTGATGTATTTTTTTTAAGGAATGAGGAATGTGAAGGTTGTAAGAAGAAATCATTTTGCATGAAACAAATCATAAATTATGAAAAACAACCTTTTTCCAGATATTATCTTATTATCATATTATCTTACAGTTCAGTTCTTATATGTATTGTATATATTAAAAATGTTTATGTTTATTGCCAGTAATTCCTGCTGCTAATCTGATTCACCTACACTTGGATAGCTGAGAGCAAGGCACAGTGAAAGCCCACCACCAATCCTGTGAAAAGTCAGTCAAGGCGAAAAAGCAGCAGCACAGGCTCACATCTCACAACATTTCTTAGTGATGATTTGTAACTGAATGAGAAACCAAGTTTAAAGCAACTGAACTGAGCTATATTTTGAATATGATTATTTTAACATGCTATTGAGCACACAGCTCCTCAAGTAAAATCTGAATTTGCATAATGTAAACTATTATTCCAGATATATTTTAATTGCACATTAAAATTGCGTTGCAATTGTGGTGATAGGAATCAGAGCTTGTAAATATACCCATTAAACTGCTTATCCAAAGCAAACAGTAAACCTATATCCTCTATGTTTTTAATGATTATAGTGATAAAAGATCACCTGAAAACGTTTTGCCTGGTTAATATTTTGAGGTACAACCATCTCTGTGTTCTAATATATATATA
>JBBKCR010000022.1:1824171-1845824 GCA_037577295.1 Ladigesia roloffi
TCTAACAGTGAACGACGTCTACGCCGTTCATCACACATAAAGTTCACGTTCAAGTTCTTGATTTACTAATAAGTTGCTTTCAGTTCAAAGTTCACTGAAATATGAACGTTTTCAATGAACGCGTTCTTTTGAACTAGTTCATGCACAACACTGGTACACGAACTAACCCGCCAGGCATTAGCTGAGGCTGGCACAAAACAACGGCGGGTCTATGACATGCAGGCTCGCGGCTGGGACTTTTTCGTGGGAGACAAAGTATGGGTGTATTGTCCGGTGCAGAAGAAGGCACTCTCCCCCAAACTGATGACTCACTGGGAGGGTCCGTGCACAGTTCTGGGGAGACTGGGGGAGGTTTTGTGCAGGGTGCAGCTGAACAAAAGGGCGCGTGTGGTGGTGCTCCACCATGACCGCCTTGCTCCCTACCAACCCCCCAACTCCTGCTGGGAGTGACACTGGGGTCCAGCCATGCCTGCAGCGCCGAAAATTCCAGTGTTTCATGGACTTTATGGTAGACTGAGTGGCTGGGTTCATTCGCGTCTGAGGTGGGGGCAATTTAGCAGAGATCAATGGGGTGGGTTTTCTATGTTCATGGAGGGAGTGGTGACGCGTGTACTGTTAACCCTTTACATGCTCCTGCTGTTCAAGCTCAATAAAAGCTGTGGAGTTCCCTCTCTTTTGAGTTCTCCTGTTCTCGCGAGTGTTCCTTGCCTCCCTTAACGATCTCAGACCGAAATCGTTACAATATTTAAAACTTAAAGTAAAAAAAAGATTGTATCTACATTTGTAATTTTTTTAAAATTGTGACACCTCACAGTATATATAGACAATTTGCGTTTTGTACAATTTGATCCAGCAGCTTCACACCTGTTTTAGTATCTGATGGTATTAAATAGAAATCGCATCTGCACATACTACACACTTAGCATTCATATTAATCTACAACTGCAATTAAAATTTTAATGTTGTGTATTTTAATATTTTACTGGCATAAATATTTATATGCATTAATTTTTAGGTTTGGAAATTTTAATTTTGAATATTCAATTGTGTATAAAACAGTAGTCAAATGGACATTTTACACAGACACACTCCCACAAATTACAAAAGCAATAACAAGAAAATCAAATGGTGCAGTCTCTCATTTTCCCCATGGCTGTGTGCATGTGAGAGAGAAAATGTGTTAAGGAGGTAAAAACTCTGAACAGTACAAATTATTATAACCAACCAATATGTGATATACCAACCAATATGTGAAGTCTGTTTGTGACTGGAAAGTGGTTTGGCCAATTGCTTATAAAATAATGAAGTTTATCTGATGATTAGGATCCCAATGGGAAACAGAGTCCAATTACATTAAACAGATATATTAATCTAATTTAGTTTTTCATTTAAATGAATAAATAATTAGATAAATTTAAAAGATATTCTGCTTTCAAGATTTGAATGTGTCGACACTTGAATCCAATAGTATTGCTTATTTAAGGGGTTGGTTTACAAGAAGGTGTCTATAAAGTCCAATGTGTATGCCAGGTCATGTCTGCTCTATATAATGTGGGGACCTATATAAATCTTTGGTCAAAACCATATTGTTGAAATATGTGTGTGTTTCTTACATCAGTGTGTTCCATGCTGGTGTTTCCGACTACAGCGTCAAAGGCTTTCAAATAAGAGGGGATTTGGAAGAGATTTGAGGGAAAGTGGGTGGAGATGTCAGTGATCTGAGAGGATTATGAAGTTGTCTTATTTCAAGCTTTGAAGTTTATATATATTTTTAACATCCATCATCCCATAGTAATTCCACTATGGAGAGGCTTTAGGCTTAGAAGTATGAAAGGAACATTATGAACTGGAAAAGCAAGATTGGAATAAAGCAGAAGCTTTTTGTCCTCACACTGCAATATGTATGTCTTGTCCATCTTGCTACATAGCTGTCATGATAATGCTTTTGATCTAAGGCTGGGAATTTAATGCATAAATTAGATTAGTTAATCACAGAAAAAATAACCTGTTAATATTTTTTCATGCTATTAATGCTTTAAGCCCTGCCACTAGTTGGCAGACATGTAGTACTTTAATTCAAGACCAAAAATACATAATCTTTCTGTACAACACTTCGAGTAAACTGCAGGGGAACCGAGTCCCAAAGCACAATTTCAGTGTGAGTAAATGTGAGATTTGTAGTAAAAAAAAACGTCAAAATGGCTAATAAAATGGTTTCCTGTGGTGTTTTGTGAATGTTTTTGCCAATTCTTACTCTGAAGGGGAATATTTTCATTTTGGAAAAGACGCTCGCGTGTCTCCTGGTTCAAATTTGGAGTTTAGCTGTGCGGCCATGCAAGGCGAGAGTGATCACAAAGCACAAACACAAGTTTATCTCAAAACTTTGCTCTTTGGGAAAGTGTGCGGCAGTGGTGAACGTGGTCGTAGTGTCTATAGGAGAGCTGTTGGTCGAGCTAGAGGCAGCAGGAGAGCAGGAAAATTGGGCTAGAAGTAGCCGTAGCATTAGCTCCCTCCATCCAGACCTCCAGAGGTGTGGAGTCTCAGTGCTCCAAGTGGCCGTAGTGTGTGTGTAAGAGAGCTAGGAGGCAGCAGGGTGATCTGGGTCTGAATAGGGCTGGAAATAGCGATGATAAAGGTGGCTGCCTTTATTTAATTAATTAGATGCATGTAATTAATTATATCAAAAATTGGAATCGCTTGACAGCAGTAATTTTAACTGAACACCAACGCATTACTTTCACACATTCACTTCACTGTTATTAGTCCTGGGGAAGTATGTCTGTCTGGATAACAGTCCTTTAGCTGTGGTCCAACTAAAGCAAACAGTTCTTTTACTATTTCTTATCAGAAAGAACACTGTCAATATTCACTCAACAAATATGCTGCAAGCTGAAGGAATATTCAAGAAAATACAGAGTTTTACGGTGGCCCTGAAGCGCAAACCACACCAACAAACTACTAAACAACAATAAATGTAGAAACACAACAAATTGAAAAGCACAACAAAATTATTGAGAAAAACAAAAACAAACAGGGAATCAAAAAATTAAATTAAGGAGCACAAAATCAAATTAAGAAGTACAAAAACAAAATTGAGAATCACCAAAACTAATTGAGAATCACAAAAAGAAATTGAGAAGCACACAAACAAAAGAGAAATCACAAAAAAAGAGGAATCACAAAAACAAAACACGAATCACACTCACACACATGCTCACACACTCACATACACACACACACACACACACACACACACTCACATACACACACAAACATTCACTCACACACACACACTCTTACACACACACTCTCTCACACACACTTTCTCACACCTACACTTTCTCTCTCTCAAACACACACACACATTCACATACACATATTCTCTCTCTCTCACAGACACACACACACTCACACCCCCACACACTCTCACACCCACTCTCTCACACACACAAATTCATCATACACATATTCTCTCTCTCTCTCACACACACACACACACTCACACCCACACACACTCTCACACCCACTCTCTCACACACACTTTCTCACACACACACACTTTCTCTCACACACACTCACATACACACACTTTCTCACACACACACTCACATTCACACTCACACACACACTTTCTCACACACACACTCACACACATACACAGACAGACACACACACACACACACACACACAAACTCACGCTCACACATACACACACTCACACACACACACACTCTCTCTCACACACACAAACTCTCTTTCACACACACACACACTCACACACACACACACAGACACACACACACTCTAAGGAATGAAAGGCAGTTGCTACGAAGGGTCAGTCGGCTGCTGCATTTTTGAGCCAGCATACTTTGCACTTTCTCTGCGGAAATGCTGTCTAGTTTGTTTTTGTGATTTTTTTAGAAAAGGGCCGGGAAATCAGATTCTACAGAAATCAGATTCTACAGAAATCAGATTCTACAGAAATCAGATTCTACAGAAATCAGTTTCTACAGAAATTAGTTTCTACAGAAATCAGTTTCTACAGAAATCAGTTTCTACAGCGGGCCACATTAAATGTCTGACCAGTGTTGGAGGGTGAAACCTGTGATAAATAAAATGTAATTCTGCTAAATATTAATTTTCTCCCATTGTAAAAAGCAGTAAATTAGTATATCTTGATATGCTGTCATGATACTGAAACTGAAGCGCCTGTTCTCTGCCGAGGAAGGCTTCGAGACCGGTGTCTTTCCATAGGTCTCAGGGAGCTGGGGGTCTCTGTAAGAGGGTCCCGGCCAAGTTATGGGCAAAATTATCTGTGACAGGTGTTTTTAAAGGTGCATGCCATTTTGTTTCTCCGTAGGGATCCAGGAGTAGAGCCTCGGGCCTCCAAAGCTCCAAAGCTCCCCTTGGCTCTTTACGGAGCAAAAAAAGTGGCTGGCATGTTTAAATGAGTCCTGAGCCTGCTGTCATGTAAACACTGGGTCCCCCAGGTATCCAGGGGAGGGGCTGCCTGCTACAATGCCTGATAAAAATGTTGTGGTCTGCCTGCAATTTACATGAAACAGCAGATTTAAAATTGTAATTTAAGTACCAGAGCTAATTACTTTAGAACTCGATACAAAATTTTAGTATCGATTAGTATTTGAGAATTGATATTTTGAAAGCATTATACATTTTTGTTTATGACTGACATACCACAGTCTGGAGAAGGATACCAAAAGGACAATTTGTGGCCCGTACTGTGGTGGTAGTGAAAGGAAACAGGGGTCAGGTAAATATTGCCACTTTCTGTACTATCCAAAAAAAGCTTTTATAGGTAATCGTAATTGTGTTAAATTATTGATAAATTGTGTTAAGTTAGTCGGTGCAATTTGCTCGACACAAGTGAGGAGACCCACACAAAAATGGCAAATACATGTTGTTCCACTGACTGACCAGAGACCTTTTGACCATAGTACTCATAAAGCTGCTTCTAACATGAATGGTATAGAGACCGTAGGTCCCTAACTACTAACCTTAAGATTCTGCTTAACCTTAAATGAAATACACAACAATAAGGAACTGGATAAATTAATCACTGAATCACTGACTCTCTAACTAAATACTGAGCGTGAATACATGTAAAAGAATAAAGAAAATAAAGAAATAAATGAATAAAAATGATTAAAATGTGAATTTCCTCCACAAAACATATTTTATCTTTACTGCTGAAAGCATCGTCTAACTGAAAAAGCACATGATAATGCAAAAAACAGCAACCTTGCATGTCCTCTCCAGTTCCCCTTACCATTCCCTCTTTGCAGCAAGGTAAAGTGAGAAATACCCTCACACATCTATGAAACCTACTGGTTATTGCTCTATCTAAACCAGCCCCCACTGGTAAAGATGCCCCCTTAAAACATTATTTTACCAGCTGCAAAATTTTGAATTTTCCACCTAAAATGCACCATCAAATGTTTGATTCTGTAAGATGCTAGAGTGTACTGGCAAATCCTATTATGCATGACCACATGAGTAAATCAGTAGGCTGGCAGAGGAAATGAATGAATACATTAGTTGTGAGAGCTTATTGGCTGGTTGTCAAAAGCCTGAAATGGAATGATATAACTCATCCAAGATGGACCTCAACGAATCAAAGTTGCATCAGCTGTTAAAGGAGTAGAAAATGAGGGTCTGGATTTTAAATCATCTCCAGAATTCCCCACCATTCCCTAAACTGCAGGATGGGGTGAAGGAAAGTGATTAATTTAGAAATTAAGTAAGTTATAAATAATCGCCATTCCATCATTTGCAAACTCCATTGAGTTTGCAAATGCCCATTATCTCCTCTTGATTGCTCAGCATCTGATTAGAAATTAACATTTTTTATAAGAAAGGCAGGGTCATTAAAAGTTGCACAATGCCAGTAGTGTTTGTGGTCAACTGTTTAACTGGATTATCTTTAAGAACATACCAATTAGAGGAAAGTCTTTTCAAAACTGCATTAATAGATCAGGAAAGAGTGTGTGTTTACCTATGCAGCATTTTATCAGTAATTCCCACAAACACCCTGCTGACATGTGACAGTTCTGCAGTCTTAATACAAACTGGGCTCATCTAAGCACTGACGTCATCATTAAGAAACAGGACATTACGAGTTGAGGTCCGGTGGTGTGGCAGCCAACTGTGACCAGGAGACCAAGACAGAGCAACCATCAGCACAGGCATCTGTTGGATTAACATTCTTCTCCAAAAGTGTCAAGATGTCAAAATGCCTTATTTCTAAAAAGTGGCAATGTTTCACATGATGTAGAGGATCAATGTGCTTCCCTTTACCCTCCCCATGCTGATGGTATGATCTACAGTCTTATAATCAAAGAAAAAAAACACAATTGTCGATTAGTCAAGACATGTTTGGAGTGTAAAACTGACTGATGGTGTGATGCTAATATTGTTTAAACACTAGGGGCTGGTTTCCCAGACTAGGATTTTGGACCACCCATTTGTTTTCAGCAGAAAATCTATATTTACTGCTCTACATAGGCTTAATCCATGTCCGAGAAACTGACCCCATAAGCCTGATTAAACTGACATAAACCAGAAATCTGTACCACCATAATGAAGACCTGAATGTGGTTTGAGACCTTCTTATCAACTGTATTCCAGCCATGGTGTCTACTGAACAGTTTGTATGCTGTGATATTCATTTTTCCTCATTTTTATTCATTTTATAGCTCACAGTAAGTCATAATTTGTTTTAAAACACATCAACAAAAAAGCTAAATGTAGGCTCCACAACTGTCTATGCTTTATAATGATACCATAGAAAAAACAGTTTTGCTTCCAGGCAAATGAACCACCCCAACATACATAGATTTTATAACACTTCATGATTTTTTATAATCTCACATACAAGAACCCCAACCAGGTGTCCCATCCAGTTCTTAGAAGAATGAATCAGACTGAACTGGAAGAAAAATTTAATATATGCATTTCGGTACTTAATCTATGGAGCTGACCAAGGTTTTCAGGAACTGTATATCCAGGCTGGGAACAATATAGGAACTTTTCACTTTTAGAAATAGTTTTCTGAGCTCAAAACAATGAACAAAAATTATCCAATATAGAGAAAGATTCAGTTACTCTTTTCCCTCTCTGTTTGGAATGTGTCAGTTATTTGTGTCTCAAAATTCTAATTATAGAGCCACTAGCTTGCACAATGTTAGCTGTATTGACAATTCCACACTCACATTCACTTCATACACATCAAAAGCCCTTTGAATGTCACCCAGTCCTTTTACACTAACCCCACCAGCAGCAGAGGAGGCTCTTTGACTCCTTATCCTCTGTCAGCTCTCAACGACCGCATTAACCCATAGTGCTAACTCTTCCCTATCCGTCTAATACATGGCTATGGTCCTGAGTTTGTGCTGAGATGACAAAGAGGATTTATGATGCTTTATGTCTCGAGTCATAAGCTTACTGTTATTCTTAGTGATGGGGAAACATGCATTTTGGGATGTTATATCTGCGAAATCCTCTACACAAACAACCCAGAATCCTCATGAGCATCAAAGAGGTTTAAGTAAGAGCAAAATAAACAGGATCTAGTTTTACTATGGCTGCTCCTGTATGCTGACAATTTTTTTCAGTGAGTAGCATTTTGGGATGACTTGTGATTTATTAACTCATCCCAGCATGTTCTGGTCTGTGATATATTCTAATTTCAGAGACAAGGTCTACTTTAAAGGATGGGTCAAATTTCACGCTTAGACTGAAGATCAGTTTCATAAATATAAGATTCATTCCAGTCAAACACAATGGCACTTGTCTTTGAAGAATTTTAAATGAGATATTATGCACCCAACAAAGTATGACTTCTAAATCTTGGGTAAGCATCTGCCATCCATTACAATAAACCTCTAAGGCATAGTGAACCACGGTCACTTTTGAAGGAATCACCTAAAATGCATGTAAATTACATTTAAATATATATATATATATATATGTATATGAAAAAAAGCAGTAAGTGTTCTGGCCTCTACTACTGTGCAATGTGTTTAATTATCATGATAAATGAATTACATTAAGGTTAACAATGCTCTAAAGATAGTGTTGTTTTCAGTGATAATGGACATATCTCCATTGCATTTATTAGTTTACTCGTACGAGAGTGAGAGAGAGCAGAGAATATCCAGAGAGAGAGAGAGAGGCGTAGCGGAGAACATACAGGAAGAGAGAGAGAGAGTAGAAAACATACAGAGAGAGAGGTAGAGACAGAGAAAGAATATACAGAGAGAGAGAGAGGCGGAGCAGAGGGCATATAAAGAGAGACAGAGACAGAGCAGAGAACATACAGGGAGAAAGAGAGAGGCAGAGCCGAGAACATACAAAGAGAGAGACAGACAGAGAAGAGAACATACAGGGAGAGAGAGAGAGGCTGAGCAGAGAATATACAGAGAGAGAGAAGTAGCAGTGGAATGTTTTGTTTGATTTTTACAATTGGTGAAAATGAACACTGAGCAGAATTATGTTCACGTTATTTCGGCTCTCTAACACAGTTCAGATTTTTCATGTAGTACCCAAGAGAAATTAATTGCCCATCTCTGGTGTACACTATAGTGTATAGTACAGGAGTATTAGCATGGGAAGTTTTTCCCTTGTGTCCCCCCCCCCCCCCCCCCCCCGCACTGAACAGCTAAAGATGTCAATATACATTTCTTATAACGACATGCACTGGCTCAAAGAACGGAACAAATTCTATGTGTGTTTTAGACGGACTACTTAAAGCCCATCTTAAAACACAGCCCCCCCCTCAGCCCCCCTGGTAACTTTGGTATAGAACTGACACTGAGTATTAAGTAATTATATGCACGCTATTAAGTTTGTGTGCCTTGTGCATGTTGTGTTTGCCTTGTGCAACATCATCACAAAATATTGCCGGTCCTTTTATTAACTGCACAATTAGTGGAGGTCATTGGCCATTAGCTAACTGGGTAAGTGTGTCATGCAAAGACATGTCTATGGGGGGGCTCTGTCCATCCAAATACAATTGTCTGCCCCCACAAATGAGTTAACTGCCTCCCCTTAGATGACTTTATAGTCACACTTCTGGTGTCATGGGTCTGTAACTCTGTCCACCATTTTAGGGAACATATTTTATTTGTTAGTGAGTTACAGGGCTTTTCCTTGTCTTTCTGGGTGGCTTATATTTCACTAAAAACTAATATGCATATCCACATACTCTAATAAATATATATTGACATACTTATGGATTATTATTAGAGCTGTAACGACACACAAAACCCATGATTCGGTTCATTTCACGATTTTTGACTCACAATTTGGTTCGTATTGATATTCATTTACGGTGGAGGAGAGGAAAGGTTCTGAGGTTTTTGGAGACATCTTATCTTTACCACAAAAATATAAACCAATATTCCCTTAAAAACCGCTTCCTTTCCATTCATACTGAGAATTGAGAAGGCGAGTTGGAGGAATCGACTCATCTCTCCCGGTTCACAGCTCCGTTCAAACAAAAGAAACATTCTACCCAGCTGCCTGGAGCCTCAAAAATCGCTCAAAACCAGCAGCATAGCTAGATTTTTTTAGATGGGGTGGCCAGGGGGTGGCCACTGCTATTTCAGAGGGGCACACACACACACGCACTGTACTCAGAGTTGAAATAATAAATTAAGGAATTCAAATGTTTTATTTGCTGAGTTAATTAACAAAAACAATAGAAACTGTCTGAAAGCCAACAGCATCAGGTTTCGCCACTTATCAAACCAAAATAAAACAATTACACAGAGACTCTTCCACTGCTCTACAGTTTTATCACAACCCAGCCAGCTTATAGACACTTTTAAGCCCAGTGTCACAACTTACATGTACTCACAGCGAATCAATTCAGCAAACAAAGAGTCCGTCCATGCTCTGTATGTTAGTAAACTTGTGGGAGGGCTCTTTGAAACCCTTAGACCCTCAGCTATTGGTTAAAGAAAATAAATTGATGTGACAATCCTCCTAATACAGCGAAAATGTTTCTCCTATTTCACCCTCCTCAAACTATGACATGGGTGTCGCAATTTCAGTTTTGTATTGTATATCGTTACAGGCCTAATTATTATATTTATGATATTAAAAAAACACACTCTATTTTAAAGAAAATACATTAAGAAACATATTATATTAGATTTATGATTAAAAATATAACAAAATGCTGATTATACAGCAGCAAAATTATTGTTTCTCTATAGTTTAATGCTTTCTGCTTTGCACATTGTGGATAGCAAAACAAACTGAAGCATCATAAATACATTATTTTATATTTAATACTTAAAATACAGTAATCAGTAAGTCCCATTGACACCTGATCATAACTGATTGTACAATTGCTTATACAATGTAGTATCCTACTGTAGTAGACAAATCTGAGCATGGTGAAAATGTGTAAGTGTCGACCTTGTGGTGAAAGTGTTAGGTAAATGAAACTGTATGTTGACCATAATGCAATGCATAGATATGACTCACATGAAACAGTTCCATTGTAAACATGTATTTATCAAATACCACTCTTTTAAAACTCACATCTTCCAACAAGAACACCCCCCCTACAGACAGAAGTAGTTATGGCATGTTCAGGTGTGGGCAGTTAGGCTGTCAGAAACAGTGCCTGAGAGACACGATCATTGTCGGGATGGATTAAAAAGACCAACAGGCCGCACATTTTTTCCATTTCAATTGGAACATTTTCAAAATTAACCCTGATAAAGTGGACAGAAAACATTCTGTCAAAGAAGCATTTGCTGTCAACCAAAAGGTCTTCTTACTCATTACAAACACTAAATGTAGGAGTAATTTTATCTTGTGATTCCACACCTGGATTTAAGTGTGTTAAACTGTTTCCTTGTTTATGTGACACTACGTTTTGGTTATACATCCTTTGTAAAACTGCAGTGTGACACACACTTCCATCATTTGAACAAGTTTACAAATAGTGTACTTTCTTTTTTATACTTTTGTTATAATTATTTTTTATACTTGTTTAATAAATAAACATGTTTCAGGTTCTAATAAAACATTTACATATACATGCAAAGGGAATGCAGTATTTGTTAATGTCAGTGGGTTAAAACAATATGAAATGTTTTACTGGGTACACTGTAAAAACAATCTACAGTCAAAAGCAGTCAATGGTGTAAAATATTTTTTTTAGAAAACATTGGTTAAATTCTGTTAAAATACAGTCAATTTAAATAGATTTTCCCTCTTCATTTTTTTTTTACAAATATTTATCAGCTTATTTCTTTCTTTTTAAAACTCCTGCTGCCAGAACACAATTTGGCTGTAATTTTACAGTAGAGTTTATTTAAGTGCAGTTTTTATTCAAACAAGTTCTAAAAT
The DNA here is from genome assembly GCA_037577295.1 of Ladigesia roloffi. NCBI lineage: Eukaryota > Metazoa > Chordata > Actinopteri > Characiformes > Alestidae > Ladigesia > Ladigesia roloffi. The sequence goes on from JBBKCR010000022.1 coordinate 1,835,557, forward strand.
GCCCCAGATGTGGTTAAAATAGTATATCATTTTATTCTATTTTTTTTTTTACTATTTTCCCTGACTGCCGTAGTACACCAACATGTCTTAACAGATGGTTCACATGTGCTTCAACTGTTATTATACTGGCTTTACTAAATACAGAATACAAAAGAAGAAATGAAGCAGCTTGTCATCATAATCTATTTCAATGTGCATTTGCTGAGCAGGAAACACTTTGCAGACACCACCTGGACCAGTATTCCCTGTAGCAAGACATTGCTGTGGATTTGATTGCATTTAGCCACAGGAGTATTAGAGAGGTCATATTAAATGCTGGATAATTAGCATAAGAAACACCTAAAGATTAATCATTCCAAAGAACACTCTTCCACTGCTCTACAGTCCAGTGTCGCATTCTACACAAGATTGACATGATTTCAGTTCACCAAATTTTATTGTAAATAGCATGGGTGATTGTGAACTTTCAAAGTGATAAAGAAAATGCACATAACTGAACGATTGTATATTAACATTCTTTATTCATTATGTGTATATTCTTAATACTTTATGAAGATCCTTCATAATCACCCATATTTACAAATATCCAGATCCACTAGAATTGTTTGTTTTACAGCATCATACAAATAATCATTTTTTATACCATATCATGCAAATAATAATCATACATTTAGTAAATTATTCATAAGAAATGTATGTTTTACACATAAAATGTTAATGCCAAAACAATCTGCCACAGTTTAGCTCTGCCCATATGCAGGCTACCCAAGGGATAAAGATAAAAATTAATTGGATAGGTTTTGGTACAAATACACTAATAAAACTACACAAACATCATTAAAGGTTGGGAAAATATGAAATGCAAAACAAATCGTATGATGGGGCTTTTGGAAAACATGTGCGATAATGAATGAAATTCATCTCCCATGCTTTGTTTTCAGGCACATTTCAGATCCTTTTCAGTGCTGAAGGCCCTTAGGCTAAGTGGTTGCCTACATGTCCTCGCTCGGAATGGATATTCTTGGGTGTTTCAGCTGCTAGAACTTAAACAGAGAGGCTGGTGTGTGCAGTGCAAAGACCCATGGTGTATTTGTGTACTCAGATTTTAGTATGGCATGGAGCCACTGGCTCACTTCACAAAACAGAACCACGTAAAATGATTGCATTAGGAAATGCCCCTTGTCAGGCCAGACAAGGAATATGACGTAAACTCGGACTGTTCATTCATGAACCTAACAAGCCTCTAGTGGTGATTATCTAATCCGACAGAGGGCCTCGTTGAGCTATTTCTCATGTAAATATCAGTGCGTCTGAGGCACGCTTCGACAAAATAACTGCAGCTCTGCTGTTTTACCCAGGGATGTTTTAGGCTCAGCCCGTCATAATTCCACATAGCGAGGTCATGATTATGCTCCAGTATCCACACAGACTAACCGCGTGTAATCAGATGCTTTTTGCTCAGCATCTAGGGCTGAGATGACTGTCAGCAATGTCCCTCGACTGCATTCGAGTTGTATACTAGCCAGGTGTTGTTCAGTGACCACGATCATCAACACCCTCCTCCTCCTCGTCACCCAGCGCACTTCAGACGCGTCAGCGCCGCTTGGGACAAGGGAGGCGCGGGGCTGGCCGCTCTGCTGCTCAACTTGAATGATGGAAACTTAGGAGGGGGTAGGCGTGCGCGTGAAGACAGAAAAGCAAGAACACCGGACCTGACGGACCGAGAGTAGCGGCAGCGAAAATGACTACATCAGGTAGATGGTCGTTTTGCTGGTTTGCGCTGCGCTAAAATTAAGAGGACCTTTATAGGAGGAAAACGCGCGGTTTGCGCATCTTTACGCACGAGCGATGGCAAAAGAGGAGTCAGGGACGTTACCGTAACTAATAACGCAACTGAAGTGTGCCGCGACATCAGCTGTGCTCCCTTCTGGCGAGAAAGTTGCATTGAAATTAAGCCAAATGCGTTATCCCCCTTTTATCTTTTGTTTTTCTTTGCGCAAGGTAGTGAACAACTGGAACAGCTTGCACATGAGAGCAGAGCGAGCTACTGCGTGCGCGGTGTGGCGGGAGAGGCGAGAGATCACACTGAAGTGTAGCAACAGCCCAGATTCATTCCAAGCTGGACATTTTGCTCTCTTCTTCTATCCTTGCGTTTTATTAAGCCGACACAGCAGCGGAATAGGAGACATGTGGTGGTGATATCAGGAATCGTGCATGTCCTACAGACGCCTGAGCAAATGCCCATCTTGGGTGGGACGTCAAAGTGTCGAGTGGGCAAAATTAAGCAGACACACTGGGACGGTCATTAACGAGGACGAATCAGACTAGGGCAGCGCCAGTCCAGATCAATAGGCTGTATCGATAAGCTCATATATAAGGCTAATGATTGTTCCTGCCACTGATGATTAACATGCTGGGGAAAACATGCTGTAAGACCATCAGCAGCCTCAGTCGGACAGGGCGCTGAAAGGAAAGCAGCAGTCTGCTCGCCTGGGAGAAAAACATTCCTTTTCCAAGACAGCACAACACAGTAATTGAATAAGATTTGCAAGTGTGTTCTACTGAGTTGGTTCTTATGATCAAACCATGCTATTTGAGGATGTGTTCGAAGATCTGCACAAGGGGATGGGTTTTTGGCTCCTGACGAGGTAATGTGTGAAAAGTGATGTACATGTTTTTGCAAGATGACTGTGAAGACAGATCCCACAGGTCATCCAGTCACTCAGCTGTACACCACTGCTCTGATTCCCATGTAATCGCTGACACTCTGGATTATTGGAACTATGGGGTGATTGCTGCTGCTGCTTCTGCTGCTGCTAATTATTGAAAAAGCCATGGATGTGAACTTCTCCACAGTCCTCGACAGCAATTTATTGCAGCGTGGCTCATCGAAGCGCGTTCTAACTGGCTGCTTCCTTTCACTCCTCATCCTGACCACCCTGCTGGGGAACACACTGGTGTGTGCTGCTGTCACCAAGTTCCGGCATCTCCGTTCCAAAGTCACCAACTTCTTTGTGATCTCACTGGCCATTTCGGACCTCCTGGTGGCCATCTTGGTGATGCCATGGAAAGCAGCCACTGAGATTGTGGGATTCTGGCCTTTTGGAGCCTTTTGTAATGTCTGGGTGGCCTTCGACATCATGTGCTCCACTGCCTCCATCTTGAACCTGTGCGTCATCAGCGTCGACAGGTACTGGGCCATCTCTAGCCCATTCCGCTATGAGCGCAAGATGACACCGAAAGTGGCATTCATCATGATTAGTGTGGCATGGACCCTGTCGGTGCTCATTTCCTTCATCCCTGTGCAGCTAAACTGGCACAAGGCACAAAGCACCAGCTACACGGAAATGAATGGCACCTATAATGATGTTCCAGACAACTGCGATGCCAGCCTTAACCGGACGTACGCCATCTCCTCCTCCCTCATTAGCTTCTACATTCCTGTGGCCATTATGCTAGTCACTTACACCCGCATTTACCGCATTGCCCAGAAGCAGATCCGCAGGATCTCTGCCCTGGAGCGAGCAGCTGAAAGTGCCAAGAACCGCCACAGCAGCATGGGTAACAGTGGTGGCATGGATTCTGAGAGCTCTTTCAAGATGTCCTTCAAGCGTGAAACCAAAGTCCTGAAGACACTCTCAGTCATTATGGGGGTGTTTGTGTGCTGCTGGCTGCCCTTCTTCATCCTCAACTGCATGGTGCCCTTCTGTGAGCCTAACGAGAGCGCAGACTTCCTCTGCATCAGCCCCACCACATTTGATGTCTTTGTATGGTTTGGCTGGGCCAACTCCTCACTCAACCCCATCATCTATGCCTTCAACGTTGACTTCCGCAAGGCGTTCTCCATCCTGCTGGGCTGCCATAAGCTCTGCCCTGGCAGCAGCTCTATTGAGATAGTGAGCATTAACAACAATGGAGCTACTGAACCTGCCTCGCAGTATCAGCCCAAGGGCCACATCCCCAAGGAGGGCAACAACAGTAACTATGTAATCCCGCACAGCATTCAGTGTCAGGATGAAGAAGCACAGAAGAAGGAAGAGGACTCTGAGATTAAGACTTTGGAGAAGCTCTCCCCGTCCATGTCAGGCAACCTGGACAGTGATGCTGACATTACTCTGGACAAGATTAACCCCATCACACAAAATGGTCAGCACAAATCCATACCCTGCTGAATTTTATAAACATTATCTAAAGTGATATGGAGGACATCTACAAAGAATGCGGTTTGAAAGTAGCGTGGGATAAAAAAAAACTAAAAAAAACCTGAGTCTCACGGAAAACCTTAAAACAACGTCTTGACTATATAAACATTTTGAAGATCAAAAGAATGTTCAAATTGAGGGCACTTTATCAGGATAACTATCTGCAAAATACTCACAGCATTTGTTGATGAAGTTGACAGGTTAGTTATTGCATTGAATAACTTGAATAAACCAGTGTGTCCGTATGTACACACATCTTGCAGTTTCAGTGTGTTAGAAGAGTAGTACAAACCCTATAGGTGAGTTCTTTATATACAAATGTTCTTCTTACAAGTTGGTTGCATCTACTTCTGATCTACTGTCAACAGAAACGTGTATATAGTGTCGTTTTTATTTCTTACTGTTTATCAGAGTTGGCTTCATGGACAGCTCCATGTGCTGCTAGTTGTGCTAATTTAAATTCTACAGATGCAAGTGTGCTCGGACATCCTATTGTTCGAGGAGAGCAGTTCCTCCTTTATGTGCATTGCTATGATGTATGCCTGAGGTAGCAAAGATTTGGTGTAAATGTGACTTATCAACCAATGTATCAGGTATTTAAGTGTAGGATTCACCTCTGCTTTAAAAGCATTTCTTTTTTGCTTGAGGTTAGCCATCTTTAGGAAATCTGATTGGCACAATGTAAAATGTCATTTGTGGAAATATCCTCATGCTGTTTTACTTGTCAAACTGAATGACATAAACCAAAACAAATGACCCCCCCCCAGTGTCAGACATCATGTTAGAAGCTTGATATTCATCTGTATGCACTGTAGCACAGGTTTAGTTCTTCATATGTATGAAAAATACAAAATGTTAATGATGCCCTGAATAATACTTAATTAGATGTGCCGGACCCTCCATTGATTTTTTTTCTAACAAGAATGGTGACCTTGGTTAGACGGAAGTGCCATCAATGCATAGACTGAAAAACATGAATCACTTTACATGGTGCTACCAGCACATCAACCCGGAATGCATTGACTCCTTATGACAAAATGCTGAAAATTCATTTAGCGATTTTCCATGTGCTAGGATGGAAATGTGGTCTCCTCTAGTAATTCTCCGGAACAAACCTAAATCTGTTTTCATGTTCTAATTGTTTTAACCTCTTTCTTCACTGCTGTGGTTTTGGCTGGTTTTGGGAACCCAATTTTTACAACCTGGCTGATTTCCAATGAAGCCTCACATTGATTTAAAGGCAGAGAATAATACCTCATTAATTGGACCCCTGGTGCAGCAGATATCTCAGATGCCTTACAGCAAATAAATGGCCTCTTTACCTCCAGACAGGTGTGGTGATGTCTAATGAATATGCATCAATAGGGACAGTAGGCTGCCAATCCCATATAGCTCCTAATCGTTCACTGAACTGCGTTGTCTGGTTATGCAAGTGGCCTAGATCTACATTAATTCCAGCGCCTGCAAATGCAGCGAGCTGCCCATGAACATGGATTTGCAAAATACACACACACGCTAGACCGTATGGGTGTGCTGAACACGTTGAGAACATGTTCGGGGTGAGCATTGCTTGTATGTTGCCACACCATTTGACATGGACCTCTGAGAGCATTGAACTAAATTTGAAATGGGTTCCGCTTCCACTGTCTTTACCCCTCTCTATACATATATCTTTATCTCCTCTTTCCTCTAACTCATCTTCCTTTGCTCTCTCTCTCACTCCCTCTCCCTCACTTTATTCCCTTCTCTTTTTCTTTTTCGCTTTCCTTTCTCTTTATCTAATTTCTCTTATCTTTTGTCCTTTCATTTGCTCACTGTCTGTTCTCTCCTTTGCTCTATTTCTCACTCTCTCTCTTGTTTTTCCCACACTCCTCTTTCTTTCTCTACGTTGCTCTCCCTCTTTTCGTCTCCTTTCCTCTCTCTCTCTGTCTCTTCCCCCCCTCCCATTACAGAGTGAAAAAAGACCACTAAGCTTCATTTTGTACATTTTGATGTTGAGTTGAGCTGAGTGTCAAGCAGTGACAGAAATGTTAGAGGATGGTGTTGGGGGCTGCAGTTGCAGATGTAAACATCTACTTATGCGTTTTATTTATTTATTTATTTATTTATTTGTTTGTTTATTTGTTTGTTTGTTTGTTCACTTATTTATTCATTTCAACTGGATATTGCTTGCCAGCGAGAATTTTTGCAAAGGCTCTATTTGAGCATTTCCCAGAACTCTTTTACATTGAAATTTCTTTAGAGCAAATATTTAACAGCCAAAGTTATTATGTTTTGAATAGAGCTGGGAATTTAACACGTTAATTATGTAAATTCAATTCAGAAAATTAAAGCGTTAATATTTTTTACGCAATTAGCTCAATTTAGGTCATCTTCTCATTCAAATATCCAGTAAACAGCAGGAGAACCGAGTCCCAGATCACTGCTGCATGAGCAGCCAGAAAGTGGAGTTCATTTTAGTGAGATTTGGAAGAAAAAAAAGCCAAAATCGCTAATAAAGATTGTCTTGTAAATGTTTTTTGCCGATTCTGACTCTGAAGGGGAAAAGACGCTTGCACTAGTGATGCGCGGGTCGGGTATTTTTCCAACCCGCGGGTCCCGCTTTTATGAAAATATTTGGCCCGCCCCAGCCCGCCCCGCACCACTGTATCTATTTATACAACCCGCCCCGCACCCGCACCCGCCCCGCACCCACGACCATTACATAGACATACTAGGCACTGTAATTCAAATGAAAACAGCCTTTAATTCAGCCTGAAAGCACTTGGAAACACTGCCCTGTAAACTGGCAACAACATGATTATGAATATGTACAATAAATCAGGTCATATTAATAAAATAATAATGATACACATTTTAGGCTATAGATTGGATTTTTTATGTAATTAAAATCAGGTAACGAGACGACCTGCGCATCACTAGCTCGCACGTCTCCTTACAGCTGCACGGCCATGTAAAGAGAGAGTGATCACAAGGCAAAAACACATGTTTATTTCAACACTTTGCCAATCGGGAAAGTGTGTGGCAGTGGTAAACGTGGTCGTAGTGTCTGTAGAAAAGGTGTTGGTCGAGCTAGAGGCAGCAGGAGAGGGAAAATTGGTCTGGAATTAGCCATAGCATTTAGCTTTCTCCGTCCAGACCTCCAGAGGGAAAGCTGGGAGATGTAAAAAGGGAAAGCTGTAACCTAATTCTTAGGTTTGGTTCAATCAGTGTTAAAAATGTCATGACCATTGCAGCCTAAGTTATAGGCTTGTTTTCAATAATAAATGGTAAAAAAAACTGCTTCTTGTAAGTCTGTATGTATGTGCAATTAAATGTGATTAATTAGATTAATTAATCGCCACACCCTGTAATTAATTAGATCAAAAAATGTAATCGCTTGACTGCACTACTTTGAGAAAACTTGGGTCATACTTTTTTTGTTTTTTCTTTTTTTAATATTGGTCACATGACCCCCCCAAATGTCAGACCCATTATTTCAAATGCCCAGATTACCATGAACCAATTAATGAAACCAATGTGGCATTTGAAATAATCCCAGGTGTTGCCAGTTCTGCTAATGCTAAGGTGTCCTAATGAAGACTCTGAGGATTACCCCCCTTTTTTTCTTTCAATCCATCGATGAGGTGTTAATAAACTACAGAAGCCCCAAATGTTCTCTCTTTCTTATTTTTGCCAAAGATGATGGATTTATCTTGTCGTTTTGCAGATGTTTACAAAACAGAAATCTTTGATTTCAGACTGAATGCCTCTTCTTCATGCAGATACACGCATTTACAAGTGGTGGAATTGACAGAGGTACACAGTCTAGTGGGTGGATGTCTCTTTCTCTCTCTCTCTCTCTCTCTCTCTCTCTCACTCCCTGTCTCTTTCTTAATACCTTTTTGTTTTCTTGTCACTGGCAATAAATATTTTCTGGAATTTTTTTTTTACATGTATACCAACACTGCCAACAGTTTTCATTGTGATCTCACACCAGGGAATCTGGTTCAGGTTGAGAATTCATTTCCATGCCAACATTTTGCCAGCTCTCCAATAAATGAAAGCAAGTACTGCCTAAAGACCCAAAATGTAACATAAAAGGAAGAAAATGTATCGTATGATGTTCAAATGTACATGTGAACACAAGTGCTTTTCATCTTTAAGGTCCTTACATGTGAGTAGAGCTAACAAATAAATGTGCTGTTTTTCGATGTGGGTTTGTCAATGAAGTGAAGACACCACTGAGGTTCCAGTGTACATGCTGCTGTGATATGTAGGGTGTTCAAGGTATTCCTAGGCAAATTTACTACAGTACGTACTTTAATATTTGTATAAGATATTCCCTTTCTATTCGCAAAAATAAAAGTGGATGTTGGTTTTGTAAAATTATTTGTTTCCTCTTTTCACTATGGGATGGCAAAAGTGGCCTGCTGACACCCACATGGACTATTTGTAGTTCAATGCTAGGAAATTCACAGAAATGGACAGAAAATAGTTAGGAATACAATAAAAGATATGTCATAATATGTATGTTGGAAATTAAGCTTCTGTGATGTGAAGGCTCAAAGCAAATTGCACAAATTGATATTTTTAAAATGAAATCCTTGGAATTTTATGGCTGCTTTGGTGCTAAAAACTTGCTCAATGTTCCCTGTGGCATTTCAGGTCTTTAGTGTGAAAGTATACAACCTCTTTATTAGCAGAATGCTCTTGAATGCATTCATTGTACAAATCTGTTTTTTGTTTTTATGGATTTTATATCATAATGTTTCCAGTATGGAGCAGCATGTATATTTGTATCTTCTGTTATCATATAACAGGTGGATATCTGTGTTTGTCTATGGAACTCCACGGTTATATTTTTTTATACGTCATTTGGATATGTAATCTCACACCTATAAACATGTCTTCTCACAGCATCTAGAGTTACAGAATTCTCAGAATTACAACATACTGTTATATTTTAAGACTATAGTTTAAAGACAGACATTTTTTATTAGAAATTAGCAGAACGATGGATGATCATGTTGCGGTTTGTCAGTGTAAAATGGTCAAGTTATCTATCCAGTTGTTTCCAGACTTTCTGGTGTTGTCTTCAGCTTTACAGTTTAATTATATCACATTCTGCCATATGATGCATTTTTCTGTGACGTTTTCATGGATGCATCAGGGTGCAGTGTTTTCACTAGAAAGGACATGTAGTCATGTGTCCCAGACCACCTCAGCAAGTGATTCGAATAATTAGATCACAATGCACTGTGGCCATTTACACCTGAATTTAAGACCAGCCAGTCACCCAAGAGACATTTTCAAACCCAAGAGTAAACATGGATTAGATTGCAGAAGAGGTTGCAGAGCACTGAAATGGTCATAAAAATGTAAAATACTTCATGACAAAACATGATGTAAAATATCAAAGAGGTAGAGTACTCGCTGCCAGATCACTGTAACAAATTTTTAATCTTCATCCCATCTCTAATCCTAATTTGAACGTTTCATCACACTGTTAATTATCTAAAAATATCTGGGTCATTTGGAATAATACAGAGCTGCTCTGTACATTTTTCATGTACATTAGCTGGTTTATTTCCAAAGATGCATTTGAGGCTACATCAATCTTAACATGTTTTTTAATTAGTAAACGACCTAACCCAGGTTTTTTCTATTTAGGTTGAGTTGAAAACTTTGATGTTCACATTTGTCATTCAAAGCATGTCTGCCAGCAAATGAGATTTGCAAAAATTAATTAGTTGGGAGCCTGACCATATAATCCAAATCTATAGCCAGCCAGATTTTGATCTTGCTATAAAAGATCTTATTTTTGGGGGTCCAAATAACACTGACAAGTCTAGATATGTATTCCAGGAGTACTATAAGATTAATTATCGTTTTACGGGATTTTAGGGCATAACAATACCACCAAGACCTCCAGATTGAAGCCTAGAGTAGTAATTAAAATAAAAAAATAAAAAAATACTAAAACACACCTGTCACGGCTCATTGCCGCAGGTAAGGAGAAGGGGGAGACGCTTCAGCAGTAAATGATATTTTTAATAAAGAAAACACGTAACATAAAACACAAGA
>JBBKCR010000022.1:1845924-1860835 GCA_037577295.1 Ladigesia roloffi
TACTTTCTTGGAAATTAAGGTAAAAATTAAGGTTATATTAAGGGGTAAAATTAAGGGGTTTGGTTTCGTAGTGTATAACTTGAGCATGAATAGGCTCTCATGTGTAAATGTATCCTGAATTGTATATATGTTACCTGAAGGATTAGAACTAGTTTAAAAAACTTTAAAAATGTTCATGTACTCTTTAATTTTTACAAAGTACATTTATGTTTCTTTATATGGACCCTTAAAAAGAACATAATTAGTCTGTTTTACAATTGTATCAAAAAATTAGTGGAACACTGCGCTGCAGGACATTAGCTGAGTGTGATGACTGTGGGGAACACCCTTTGTTCATATCTTGTATTACCTACTGACATTTGTAGTTTTCCAGCTATGAATCACTCTAGTTTTATTTCATGCTGTTGTTTAAACGACCTGATTTATATCTTTAGCATCTTGGATATGGACTCCCACAGCCCTGGATTTTACAGACCTGTCTTTGAACTTCTCCGTTGCCTGTCATTTGAAACATGTACACACAAAAACCTGACTGTGAGATGCCCTTTTTTATGCAACAACTGTCTTAGCTCAAGACGTTATTATTCAAATTAAAACGTGAGATTTTAAACAAGGCTTCTGTATTTCAACGTAATTATTTCATGATTACATCCATTTTCTACACTTTTATCCCGCACTCGGGTTCGGGGGGGACTGGAGCCTATCCCAGTTACTACGGGCGAAGGCCGGGTACACCCTGGACAGTTGCCAGCATGCCGCAGATGCGATTTATCATTAAATGTTAATGTTGAAGGTGCATAAATTGAATAATTTAACTTACTTACAAAGCTACAGGAGATTGTGGAACAGAGCTTTCACGTGAACTGCACTGTCAGTGTAATAATTGACTGTTATGTGACCTGAACCTAAATGTGCTAGGCAAAATTTATTTGCAGTTTGAGGCAGTGGCAGGTTTCATATATATTTTTTAATATATTTAGTTTTGTGTGCTCCAATCTGTGACTATATCTGGAATTTGAGGTGTGGGTGAATATACCACCTGCCTTGTAGCAGAACTAGTTGGACTGGATTGGGTCAGATCTCAAAACCAAAGGGGAGGGGTTAGTTTCATGCTTTGATTTCTTAAGTGTAATGCTGTTTAAATAACCAGTTAAGGGCCTAAATAGTAAAATTCAGATAAAGATTAATTTACTTGTGTAACTGGTGGCAAAACCTCTGCGTTGTGTTGTGTTTCTCTTAATAATGACCCAAGGATGTCTGCACTGCACTCACACACATCTATCTCCAACTCCTAAAACAATCCACAAACACAGTAAAGCATTTACACAATAAATCACAAAAATAATTAAAGGATGCAATACATGAGACAAATATATAAAGGATAAAGACAATTTGACTAACAGATGGCACAATTAGAAATTCATATTACACAGATTACATTTAACAGCAACCACCCGACCTACCTCTCTCCAGGGGGATTCGGAAAGCGCAGAGGTAGGAGGGATCACAGACAGATAAGGCAGATTGGAGAAGGGGGTGGTTTAATAGGACCCTTGACAGGTGGTGTGCAAGGTGCCAGAAAACAGTAAAATAATGTGGCAGAGATCGTGCAATTATTTCCAATACATTTATGAACTACATTTTAACCCGTTACACTTGCAAAGTTTGTGCTTGGCCATAAGTTCTGCATAAGTTCTATATAAATTGTTGTGTCTTTATGTTCCTCATAAAATGTTCTTCTGGGTCAAGCATATTTCACTGTGAAAGTATGTGCCATTATTTATAAAAAGCAACCGAATTAAGAACTGCTAGTCCAATATAACTGCCTTCTGTTATCAGAGTCTCTTTATCTGGTTTACAATATGTAAATGAACCACATCCTGTCCTCATTATTAGTTCTCGATAAGCTCAAGGAAATTAAAATGAAACAGCTGTAGGTAGAGAATAATGTTGAAAATTCCTACAGTATTAATTTGAAGGGATTTACCTTTAAAAAACAGTAACATTTGTTCTGTTTTTTTTTTAAAGGAAATGATTTAGATTCCAAATTCAACAAATCACAATCCATTGAGGCCCGAATTCATAGCTTACTAATGCACGATCCGCTGTTAAGGTCTTGGTGCCAATGCCACAGGACATCATTCATTGAGTTGTATCATTTAATTAGGACAGAAAGCTCAACTTTTGCCTGGACAAAAGTCTTATTGTTAACAAAAATAATGCAGAAATTATACATATTTAGAATACACAAACATGCTACAATAACATCAGAACATTAAATCATGTTGCCTTGGAATAAAGAACTACTAATGTGTATGACTTCCATCAGCTTGGAGGACCTCATCTATACGTCTTGGCAATGACTGTAATAACCTGTTGGAATGGCAACAAAGCAGTCTTGCAGGACTCCCAGAGTTAGTCGAGCTTATTTGGTTTCATCTTCCAAACCTCCTCCTTGCTACATAAGGACACAGTAACTTAAAAATCATATAACTTTATTTTTAATCAATCAATTGTTACATTAATTTGATCAATTTAATTCCGGCTTTTGTATTAAGGGCTTTTGTATTAACAACTGGGTGCAAAATGAAAAGTCAAAAAGTGTCCAGCTGTTTAAAAACCTGTTTTACGGCTTGTCAAAGTCCTTCACACCTGCATTATTGAGCATGTCTTGGGTTATACAAAGGAGACTTGGAGGATGAAACAAAGGAAGTTCGATGAACTCTGGGGTGGCTTTCTTTGCCATTCCAGAACATTTCATCAAAAAGTTATTTCAGTCATTGGAAAGACATATAGATTGACTTCATGTTCTGATGGTCTTGTAACATGTTTGTGTATTCTAAATAAGAATATAAAAAAAATAATAATATAAAAAAGCATAATTTCTACATTATTTTTATAAACAACAAGACTTCCAGTATTTTGTTTGACCTTTCTTTACTGATTAAATTATGCTATATCATTCAACTCAATGAATGATGCAAAACTTTATTTTGGTATAATAAGCATAATCTAGAGGGCTTTACCTTTCTTACAATCCATTTCTGGCTCCAACTGATTAACTACAAGTCAAGTTATTATTTGTTGTTCCTACAACTTGGTTAAGCGACAAGACTTTTGCCAGGCACTGTGCATTGGTTTGTTCCTTTGTTCTTTTTTCTTACCACTTTTGTATTAATGAGCTCTTTTTGTGTTAGTAATCATCCCCAGAACGCCTAGGAATTGATGAGTTAATGATGTCATTAACAGGCATCACTGATCAAAATTATCTCTTTTATTTTGCCATGCATAATTAATAACTGACACTCTGCTTGTAGTGACTGAAGCCAAGCCTTAGCATAGGTGATTATCTTCACAAAAGTCACATTTTTTTCACACCTGTACAACAGTGCTGTCATTAGCAGCTCGTTTAGTTAGGTGGCAACAAGTGTGAGTCAGAATGGGTCACAGATGCCAAATACCAAATTAATTTCAAAGACACTTTGGTAAATGCCAGGGCTGGTTCAGACTCCCAGGTGTCCAGTTAGCGAGATATAATATCCTTCACCAGGTGTGTGTGTGTGTTTGAGAGAGAGTGAGAGAGTGAGAGACAGAGAGTGTGAGAGAGAGAGAGAGAGAGAGTTTTTTGCAGTCTTAACTCTAGTAGCCTTTGGCCAGAAAGCTTTATATTACATTCAAGATTCAAGATTCTTTATTATACAACAGTTAAGTCCAGCCCCACTGAGAGGCATTATTTGAGCGCAAACCTCTTTAATACGTATCAGTTTTCTGACTCAGGAAAGCAATCTAATTCACGAATGGATTTCTGGATAATACACAATGAAGAAAAACATAGACTTAAATCTATTTAAAATGATTTATCTTTGCAGTGAATGTGTTTTCACTTGTAATAAACAAAACATGTAAAGAGGCATACTTTCTTTTTGAAAAGACGGCTAATTTATATCTTTATAGTCAGATTAACAAAAGTTCCTCACTGCTTTCCAGCATAGAAGGCTCACTCCATCAGCTCCTAATATAATTTAATGAAGAACTGGATTTGCTCAAGGAGAGCTGGAATGACAAAAAAAAAATCTTGCTTACTTTGACCATGATCATGACTTAAAAAAGCAAAAACGGTATTTTTAATGTTAACTTTATTTGTGGCTAGATTTATAAACAGGACATGTAAAACCTTTTAAATTAATATTTGTCTCCACAATTAACTGGAAATATTCATAATGAAATGGTGCTGCATGTATGAAAGTGCCAGTGACTCACAGTTCAGCACTTCTTACTCTGTATTGGGTATAACATGTAGCATGAATCACTCTTTAGAGGCTGGAGCTGTTAGTCTCTTTAGTTTGAACCAAACGTGACCTAGAATAGCGTCTGGTAATGAATATGGATTTTTATCAATTGCTGTGGCCCATGCAGGGAACAAAGGCAAAAAGCACTGTAGCAGTGGCAGGCAATTTCTTCAGCAAAGGGAACTGTTGCAACTACAAATGTTGTAATATGTAAACACGAAAATACTTTTTGCTCTGAGAGTGCTCACAAAGCAAAGAGTCTCTAATTCATATAATGCCTGTGCATAATGTGCTTGTAAATTTGGGGTGACAATAGTGGTGGAAATACAGAAAACCCAAATGTTGGAGAACCAGCAATCTTAGGAAAATTGGAAAATCTTTCTGTGACATTCAATTGTTGAATTTGACTAAATATCAGAGACTATTCCCATCAAAAGCTACTGTTTTTCTGTCTCTGTTTCTGTCTCTGTCACTCTCTCTCTCTCTCTCTCTCTCTCTCTCTCTCTCTCTCTCTCTCCCTTTCACCAATTATGAAGTGTGGACTGACCAAACTGCACTGCATTCTAACTATTTAATGTTTATTGAACACAAAATATGTTTATGTGCATCAGTGATCAAAATATGAGCTTCAAACATGAGACATAGGGGGTAACTTTGTAACCCTCTCTGTATGCCTTTCAAGCACTGTCACATCATCCCCTTTCCTGGTTATCAATTTCCATTTCCATGTGTCCAATACTTAGGAATGGATTTGTATGGAGAGTGGCATGGGAATAAACACAAGGGTTCCAGTCTCAATCTGGGTCAATATTACATAACACAGCTCACTGATGACTATGACCGAAATGCGAGTTGATGGCCAGGCAGGCTCAGAGAACCAACTGGGGCTTATCTGGAACTGACAGAGGTGAGAGGAGGGTTAGGGATGAGAGGGAGTGTATGTTTCCCCCAGCCGACTACTCAGACGGGGAAGTTGTCATGTGGAACCTTTTGGAGCACAACCCATACAGGTCTCCATTTATGTGTATTCGGTGACAAAGCTGGATTTTTACAGCTTCTTGATGTCAAAACTTTGACAGATTAATCAGTTGTTTATATGTATACCTTGTTGTCTGGAAATTATGCTTGTTCTGCCTGTGGAATCTAGAAAATGTTGTGCCATTTTTATTATCAAACTGTTATTCATTACTTAAATATTGAAGTATTTTACAACCCACTGGTTCAACTGCTGCACCTGCTTGTATTTACATTCAGTGAATAGGGCCTCATGAAACAAAGATTGTCATCTATTGTCAATCATGTGTTAATTCCAGTCAGTTCCGGTCAGTTCCTAATGATGTTGCTAATTATGTTTCTAATTAGATACAAATAAGACCTTCAGCCCAGGTCATAAAGGTCTAACCAATGGAACAGCTCATATCTAATTTCAAAGTAAATATAATTACATTCAATTCAATTTTATTTTTATAGTGCTTTTTACAACCAGGTTGTCACAAAGCAGCTTTACAGAGCCCCTAGTGAGTAAGCTGAAGGCGACAGAGATGAAGAAAAATTCCCTCAGATTGAGGAAGAAACCTCGGGAGGAACCAAGACTCAAAAGGGGAAACCATCCTCCTCAGGTTGAACCAGAGGGAAGAAAGGAGGGAAAGAGAGAGGAGGGGGCAGGGGAGAGAGAGAGAGAGGGAGAGAGAGAGCGAGACATCAAATACAACACTGGGAGAGAGAGAGAGAGAGAGAGAGAGACATCAAGTACAACACTAGATGAATGACGCATTGGTCTAAGTGGAACCAGACTCGGTCAAGGGCAGTCTCCCAGAGATCGATCCAGCAGGTGTGCAGCAGTTCCCCTCAGAGAAAACAGAGGATGAAGTTAGTTCCGCATAAGTTTAAGTGCATGATTTATGTGTATGAGGAGTGTAAGTTAACCCTTCAGCATATCTAGCTAGAGCAGCACAGATAGAAAGGGCAGAACCAAGGGGGTAGGTGGGCATGATGCTGTGATGCATAATTGCACCCTTCACATGCCACTGTTGTTCAAAGCTCTCAAATAAAGCTGTGGAGGATTCCTCCATGAGTTCATCAGCTCTCATGAGTGCTCGTCATTTCTCTTTGACAATCTCAGTATCAAAACCCCCAAAACAGTATCAAAACCCCCACATCCCCAACATGTATTAGAATATTGTTCCCACTGTTCATGTTGTGATGTTGCTATATGAATGGTATAAACTATGTTAAAGATTGCTTTATACAGTATTACCACAAAACTACCCTTTACGTGATGCATATCTAGGAAATATTGTGGTATTTATGATATGGAGGCATGACTTGACAGGACTATACATTTAATATGGTCATTTAAGATGATTTTATTCACAATAGTATTTAATTGATGTTGCAATTTCAGAATATTTATTCTCACGGTTCAAGATTGGACCTAAACGATTTGGTTTTTTTTATTCCTAATTCCTACTCTTATCACAGCCCTACACTTGGGCTATATTTCTGAGCCAAAGTGTAGATAATTTTGCATTCTATTCACTGTTTCCTCTTTATCAAATGATTCCACAGGAACAAACCCTTTTTGTCATTTATATTGAAATATCGGAAGGAAAAGGGTATCCTATTCTCAGGATCAATGCCTTCAACGGGCACTATAAGTTACCAGTGGCCTTTTTTGATGAGAGCAGTATTTGGCATAGTTTAAAAAAAAGTTGGTGAGTGAGTGGATATTAAAGACTAGTATCCATTTTGCTTGCACTCTAAACCCTATACAATTACCCAAGATACTTCAGCTAGCAACATATGTTAGGAGTGTTTGTCTTGGAGTTCCATGAATTTTGCATGGACTCATTTAAAATGTTGGAGGCCTAAACTGCCACGGCACATTCCTTTCTCAAATAGTCGAAGAAAGTCTGACACCAAGTGGAAGGATAATTCTTGGCATATAGTGCATGATTAATATTTCATGTGGAATACAGTAGGGAGCTCCAACAATGCCTTAGTCTGCAGACAGTATATGTCATGGTCCTAGGAATGAATGCCTTTGTAAAATGTAAGCATAAAATAAAAAAAACCAAGACATGACCCAGTGGCTTGCAGTTTTCAGTCAAGCTAAGTGCTTGTATTTTCCTTTAGAACATTTTTTTCTCATGTAATTTTACATTAGGATTTTACAATGGTAATTTAGAATTTTACATCAGCTTTTGGAATTTTTATCTGAGGTTCCATATTTTTTCATATTCTATTGAACCAGCCATTAGCAGGATGGGAATAGGGGTGTGGATTCCCTTTAATAAAACTACCTAGACTAGTTTTTACACTACCTAGTGTAGTTGAATTTTTCATAATACAGCCTTCCCTCTTGCATCACAATTGTTAGTTAGTTATAAAACACTCCACTATGGAACTAAAAAGGCCTCTCTGGTGTGACACTATTGAAGAATTGTTATCCACTGGATAAACAAATAATATGTTTAATAATTGAGATTCGTGTTTGCGAATTATCATTTTTGCCATATGTGAACACACCAAAGCCCACAGTGAGAACAAAATTAATTCTCTGCATTTAACCCATTCATCCAAATTAAGCAGCAGGCAGCCAGTCTGGGCAGCAGTGGGTGGGGTCACATTTGCCCATTAACTGACCCATTAGTTTTATTTCATTTTCTTCATGGAGACTTAGTATTGTTCCAAATCTATCCAATTTGCCAGTAGCCCCAGAGCCACATCTTAATTACTAAACTAATATAATTTCTACATGTACACCATGTACACCTGTTTTATTTCTGAAAACAGAGATTTTTCTATGCATTTTGGCAAATTGTCCACACATACACATCATTTTAATTCAGTGAAAATTGAGGTTTTTGAAAACTCCTCATTTCTGTATTTATGTGTGGCCAAGAAAAATGAAGATTTTGAAAAATTGACCATTTGGCATCATACTGTGTGTCACTCATTTGACGTAACAACAATGTCCAACATGTACAAAGTACTACTGCTCTCAACGTTGTTAGAAGTTATGGCATGATTTTACTGTCAAATTTAAGCATTAACTTCTATCAATTAAACACAAGCATAATAATTAATTAATCACGCCACGTGACTTTAACAGGGTTGCCAACTCTCAAGCATTGAACATGAGACACATGCTTCTGACTGTCATCTCAGGCTCTCATGCCAATCCTCCAATTTATCACGCTGAAAATAATCATTATCAGTGTTACAAACTATATCAATTTAAAGGTAGTATTTTTTGGCAATACAATGGATACTGCCTCTGGTAATGAGTTCCCCCCTCCAAGGCTTCTGATTGGTCACTAATGCTATACAGATTAAGGTTATATTGCTACATAATGCCTTTACATGCTTTTGTTAGTTTTTATGCTATTGCGTGTGGACGGAGATATTTTTGTAAATGTACTTGTATGGATGTGACTTAAAAAACAAAGAAAATGGAAATACACTTGTACGTGTGGATGTGGCCTAAGGCACTGTAATAAACTACTGAGGCACAGCGAGACATGACAAATTCAGTCTGTTACATAAGCTGAAGAGTCTTCCAGTCGATGTACGCAAGTGTGCTTAGGTGAAGGTGATAAATGTGAGTTGGCAATTGTTGTATAGGTTTAAATAAATTTTTGAGTGACTGAGCATACTGCATACTGCTTATATTTTTACATTGTGGGTTATTTTATTTTATTTTGGAGGACACGTTCTTTCCCTACTCCTACAAGCCGCTTTAAACACAGACTTATTTCTGCTTTTCCTTCTTGACAAGACGGGGCACCCCATGTGACAGCCTTCAGGTCTTTTTCAGATGATAAAAGGTGGCACACACATAAAAAACAGAACATGGTTTCTAGTCACAAACCGCCTACCCCCACACACTTCACACTCAAAAAATGTGAAATAAAGGATAGACTGCTTAAATTTAATTATGTACTCAAGCATTCATTCCATAACTGACGAATATGCATTACTATTACAGCTGCTCCTGGCAAAATCTGACTTTTAATGAGCAAAACAACAGTGCAAACTGAGCACCAACTACTTACTCTTTACCTAATGGAGCTGTGACAGCAGAATTTTTTGACGATAATCTCACAAATCTCCATTGACTGCAATTATTCGCACGTAGGAGACTGTACATTACAGGGACACAAATATAATAGCCTGCTAGTAAAGAGGAATGTCTTTGAGTTTAAAGTCCTCAACCCTATATATTCCAAGTTCCTTTGCTGAATTGACTTATATGTATCTCAGAGGTATGTCTCATCTCCCCAATTCATTTTGAGAAACATGCTTAAAAACACTATACATATACATATATATTTATATACACACACACACACACACACACACAAACCTCAAAAGCAAAAGCACCAAGGAACAGGTATTTAATCTTTCGCAAATAAACTGGGGCAACCTGACAAAGACCTATGTGTTCTTACTTATAATTTGCTATGTACATTAGTAAGAAAAATTTGGTGAACCTTTGCATACAATGTGCCAAACATAATAACACAAGGGAATCCTGATCTTTCATGTCTTTATTGAGACCTATAAAAAAGTACTAGTGGAAAAAGAACTAAAAGCTAACTGGAATCAGGTGTTAGTCAGGTGTGGACTAGAGCTAATCTGACTGATGAAAACCATTCAGCTTTTAAAGAATAAGCTTATGTGAGCCTCTCCAAAAAGTGATTTTAGAGAATTTACAATCATGAATTGTTGATTTACATAAAGCTGAAAAGGGTTTCAAAGTGATTTCAAATGGAGACTCTTTGGGACTGCTCTTTTGGCTACTCTGCTAAAAATGGGTACCCAGTCAAAATATCCCTAAAAGCACAACAAAGACTCATCAATGAGATAAGCTAAATATTTGAAGGCACCAATGAAATTATTTGGAAAGAAAAATGCAGCATTGTGTCCGGAGTAAATAGTGCTCTGCATATCTTCATGAAAACATTATCCCATCCTTAAAGAATGGTGGAGAAAATAATTATGATTTGGGCCTGCTTTGCTGTATCAGGCCCTGGTCAGCTTGCAATTGTTGAGCGGATGTTGAATTTCAAAATGTATCAAATAATTCTTAAGAATAATTTGAAAATGTGCGTATATGTCAGCTTAATATCTGTAGAAGGTGGGTGATGACATAGGACTGTCATGGATCTCTCCACGTGGGTAAAGGGAAAGGGGGAGGATGCATTCAGTTGTGTGATACAAAGCTTTTAATGAAACACAAATTAGTATTTCACAGAACATGAAACAGAGAAAAACATAAAATAGACGAGACCCGTGCTCCTCAAACGAACAACAAAATAAAACTGGATCCCCTTAACGCGGCCAGATTACGTGGTATGTGGACAAGGAGGTGCAGGGACGTGCCCCCGGTTCAGGGCAAAACGGGAGGAACACGGGCCTAGGGATAGAGAACAAAAAACATTAGACACAATGACTACAATGCACTCGGGAACTGGCTTGAAACAGAATGAGAACAGAGACAAGAGTAGAAGCAGGCAGGTACGAGGATAAACATGAAAACAGGACGAGAAGACGAGATAAACAGGGAGAAAGAAAAAGGTAACCAGAAATGAGGACAGGACTGATACATGAGCTAATTGAGCAAAGACAGACTCAGGGGAGAAACGGGACTGACTGGGTTTAAATAATACGGGGAGACAAGGCACAGGTGAGACTCGGGAGAAACGAGGGACAAACCAAAAAAAACGGGGAAAAAGGAAAAAGGGAAAACTAATACTCGGGGGACAAGGACCAGGGAAGACGGGACGAGGACGAGGTGGCCGTCACAAGGACAGAGCCCAAGCAATACATGATGGATATAACAGAGCTTAAGCTGTACTGCCTGGAAGAGGTAAACCCATATCCATACAGTACAGTGTACATTGAACTGCTGTCTCCCGTAGTGCCAGAATGTAAATACTGATGTTCCCACTATATAGTCTGTACTGTAATTCATGCACGTGCTTTTTCTTTGGTGTGTGCTGTTGTTTTCTTAAATACAGTAACATTTATTACTGTATTTAAGGTAAAAACAGTAATAAATGAATTAAATTTTGAGTAATGAAAATTCAGGGCTTTAGGAAGAACAAAACAAAAAACAGGAGAACACTCGGGATGCTCCACAGGGGAAATTCTGGACAGTAGCGCCACAGGGAATCAGACAATCCGCAGCAATGTGAAATAAATAACGTTTTCAGATTGGCTTCTGGCAAATGTCATGATAAATGCTGCATAATAAAGAAAAAAAATCTATGTGATATCGCCAAAGGCTTTCCATGCAAGGTGTGCCGATGACACCAATATTTCTCAGAAGAAGAACATTCATTCGACCAAAAACTTTCATCAATAGTCACTTTCACCAGCCTGCATCATTTTGATGGAATATAAAAGTGACACACCCTTTAACAATACTTGATTGATTGTTTATTTCTAAAAAAGTACTGAATAAATTTCTGGTTTCTTCCCTGTTGGTACAAGTAAGTTTTATTTACAATAAAGTAGCAATATGTAAAGTTAAAATACATAGTGAGATGACATGTATTCTAATATAAGCATATAAATTAGGAAATAAAAAATTTTGTAATTTCTTAAATAAACATTCATATTCAGATTGACACATGGCACTCTTACATTAAAGAACATAATCTGTCATTACAACTTATGCTGGCATATAATGTCTGCCACTGCATGATGAATGTATGTTTATGTCAGTGTTTTTTAGCTGGGTACAACAAAAGTGTTATTATTTTGCCTGCTGTAAATTCTCTATAACAAAGTGTCGATTACTCAGTTGCCTAAAAGAAGTATATCCTCTATTTCATAACACAGGTCAACACTTTAAGCCTTTCGGTTCCAATGTGCCTTTGTGGACTCTGAACAAGGGCTAAAGGTGGCACTCGATTTAATTGTTCTGTCACATAGGGAGAAGTTCTTGTCTGGCTTCTCCATTTCATTCCCTCCCTGGTTCCACCGAGAGCAAGGGTCTCATGTTTGCCCCAGGGGAAATTAAAGTCCATCACGTCCTCCATTCCCTTCTCCCTCCACCCGTCACTTGTCCAGGTGGATTGTGCTTAGACTTTTTCTACTTTTTTCTCTTTGGCAACACCATTCAGAAACTCCAGATAGCCACCAAGCAGACAGAATTCTCAAGCTGGATTAATGATTTTAATTCTGCTACTAGATTCAATTGGGCTGCACAGTTATGCATTCAGCAAAGTTCTCATGGAACAGTGTGACAATGTAAAAATATTTTTTGTATATCCCATAGGAAATTAAGTCGGAACATGAAAAGCAGCTCTTGTTTGTAACCCTCCATTGTCGTTCTGCTTGCTGTAAAAGGATGCAAACTTTTGCACCAGAGTTGCACCAATAATTTTAGTCACCTCTAGCTCATTGAATGATTTCATGTTTAATGATACTTGCTTCCATTTATATAAAAGTACCTTGATACTTTTAATGTGGTGTCCATTTATTGACCCATATTGTCCTTGTATAAGATTTTCTGTATTTGTTGGCTTCATCCAGACATTATAAGTTCTGCATTCTGATATTTCTTAATAAAAATTGCTTTGTTAGATCATGTTTGGTCACTGGCAAGAAAGAGGTATTTTGTTTGTTCCTGGATTTATACTTTCTAATGTATAAGGAATCCAAGATCAAAATCTCCCAACTTGTGTAGTCTATTTTGACATTTGACTCTGAATTATTGCTAGAGTAAAGGTTAATGGAATTGTCTGGGGTAAGCCAGTTTTTGGACAGGTTTTAGATTCTGTCGAGGCAATATTTGTTTTATACTGTAGATGTTTTCATTCATTTTTTAATGTAGAGTACATGTAAAATCTGCTTATATTTGCTTATACAGTAACAATAAAAGGGGCAAGTCTGAAATAATTAGCAGGGTAATGGCTGGATGTTGTAAATTTGATTCATAAATAGATCTTCATGAGTGGCTCATAAATGTTCGCATCTGAGAAGAAAGGAATTTGGTATACATATTTGAGATTATACAGAGACTCTTTAAGCAAGAATAAGTTTCCACTTACTCCCACATCTTGTTTCTATCTGTTTACTGGATTTTTTAATAATGTTTTCCTAAGATTAATTTTAAGGCAAGAAATGAGTATGATACATTTTAAGCATAAATCAACAGGATCATTCTTGAGCAACCCATTGCAACGGAGCCACCTTAGAGGTCAAAATGTCAAGTTCATAGACTAAATTTCTTTTTTCATCTAAGCTCTTATTCTCTGTGATGTTCTCATCTTAGTCCTACTGAGTGCCATATGACATTTTCTAGCTCTGCCATTGATTATTCATTGTTCTGAGAAGCACTTCTGCTGTGGAGTGTAGCACTAAAAATGTCAATCATATAATAGTGTTGTAAGGTTGTATGGGTATTCAATTCATCATCTCAGGTACAATGATCTCAGAAAATGCTAAGCAAATCTTACAGTAAACAAAGATGGCATCTACAGTAAGGCTCGTAAGTGTTCTGTCCCTATATTGTATCATGTCTATAATTGCATTTTTGATTGGCTTCATTTACCCCAATTATTGAGAAGATCACTGTCAGTCTAGCCTCTCTTGTGCTTTACAGCCTCATTCTTGGTGTTAGTCAACATTCTGATTATATCTCATCGAAAGCCAATGAGAAGAATGTCCTTAGGTGAGTGCAGAGGCACTCCTGACACTATGGCATATTCAATGACTTAATGATACATCCATCCTGAAAGAGACAATTTGATCAAAAGCAATTTGGTATTCCATGCACTTGTGAATGTAGTATTGTATGAATGAAAAGACAATAGATGTATTTACATGCATGGAATTAACTAAACACTGTTCAGTGCGCACAGCACAAAAAAACTAAACATTTGTGGAGCTTTTTAATGAGACTGATAAAACCCGATAAATGCTGCGTCTTTGTCCAAGACTTGTTAAGATTCTCAGGTCAGAAGGAGTAATTTTGTTCACTACAACACTTTGATATTTATTTATTCTGGGTTTTTTTTTTGTCTGAACAGAAGGGTCCATGAAGCATATGCATGATATTGATCATTTAAATAAGAAATCAAAGTGTAGCCAGTAATACATTTTGGCTGGAGAGGCTGCGCAATTATAAATAATTGCTGGTCTGAAGACAATGTGTGGGTGGGTGCGTTCAAAGGATCATGTAGCACAATCAGTTGGGGCACAATGCGTTATGTGGTGCCTGGACTGTGAATACACAATGAGAAAGAATGAATGGGACAAAACATGTGAAAGACCTACAATGAAAATCCAAAGAAAATGCACGTTCTGTGTTCTACTCTTTGGGAAATGTAGCTTTTTGGCAAATTAAACAATATGCATACATGCAAATATTTTGGGGGATTAAATGAACATCTGTAAGGAACAACACAAATGCTGAAAGAACCATCAATGTCAGGAATGTAGTAGTATTCTAAGTGTACCTAAAAGTGACACTATAGAGCAGGGGTCTCAAACTACTGGCTCAAGGGTCACATTTCCAGTTTGTTCCTTAATCTAACATTTCCAGTTTGTTCCTTAATCTAACATTTCCAGTTTGTTCCTTAATCTAACATTTCCAGTGTGTTCCT
>JBBKCR010000022.1:1896754-1920185 GCA_037577295.1 Ladigesia roloffi
CCCCCTCTCTCCCCCCTCCCCCCCCACAGAAAGAAATATAGTAGAGCTTCAAATAGATCTCACCTGCAAGTGAATAGCAAATAACTTGCTGACACATCACTTGGCTGAGCTTATTTCTCTCAATGCAGTGGATATTTCTGTTCCTTTTTGTTCTCCTTTACACACTTGGTCTCAAAAATGGTTGTTTGGAGTGATACTACAGAAGAACCACTTTAGATTACTTAAAGACTGTTTAGCCAGATTGTTATTTAAATAGGTTATTTATATAAGTTAAAAATCCTTTTAAATAAATGTAAATGGGAAATGCTAAATTATTATATTGCTGAGTAGAAGAAAAATGATGTAGATTGTATCAGAATCAGAATCAGAAAACTTTATTTATCCCGAAGGAAATTTTTTGTATCAGATGAGTTTGCAGCTCATCCTTATAAGGACAGTCGAGACAGTGAGTAGTATATTTTATAACAGGTATAACATAGTGCTTTTTATTTTTTTTCAATGAATGGGCCGTTTGTAGATCCTTACCATAGAATAAAGGATTAGTGTTTTTAAAGTGAATTTTGTTTTAAAATTGAGCCCTCAGAAGTGGGACTGATGCATAGCTCTTTTCAGCAGATAAATGCTCTTAGCAGCTTATTTCATTGCACACATTTTAAATAATGGCAGTGGTTGACATAATTATTGTTCGATCAAAACACTTTTAAACACCTTTCTTTTAAGTACAATAAATGCTTGCAAAGATAAGTAAAAAGTGAGATAGCATGACTATTTGTAAGTTACATTTGTTGCTCTATATACACTAAGAAACACAATGTACTTAAAATATGCTTAACTCTACCTTAATTTACCCCTGAAAATATGCCAAACACCTTAATTTGAATTAAGTGCCCATTAATTTGTAAACTTTTCCCTTAATTTTACCTTAAATATGTGTGAGTGTGAAACCCCTTAATCCTAAATACATGGCATTTTCTTCAGGAGGCTCAGTTATTTAAGAGCCAAATTTAAAAAATAAGGGAAAAATTCAGTAGTTTTACCCCTTAATCAGACTTTGTCTGTGCACTTTTCCACTTAATTTTCCTTATTTTCTTGGAAAGTAAGGTAAAAATTAAGGTTATATTAAGGGGTAAAATTAAGGGGTTTGGGTTCGTAGTGATAATATGATATTTTAGCACACTGCAATTGTTACTACTACATAGTACAGCTTAATCCACTTACCAATGCTCAGCAGAGGATATACAATAGCTGAGATGGGGCTCATGACACATCAGTGTACAAGCACCATGTCATCTCACTGACAGACAAATGACAGCTCTCAGTAGTGTTTAGAGTTTCCTATTGCTGTGTTCATTTTCTTTGAGGTGTTTTGACACACAAACATACTGACATGTTCACACATACACACACACACACACACAGAGGAGTTGCTGTGGTCAGCCTGGGCTATGAGTAGCTAGCGTGCCTGTAGGTATATTGGGCTGGGTGGAGTGGGGGTTTGGGGGAGGAGTAAGCCTTCTGTTCGAGGCTTTTAATGACAGAACTGGCATCTTCAGAATACAATACACTTCACTCAATCTATCTGCAAGCGGATTAAAACTGATGGGCTGTGATGTGAGTTTGTTTTGATCTCAGCAATACCTTGCTGGGGTTAATGGGCAAAGACAGAAAATATAGAAAGATGGAGAGAGAAAGGAAAAGAGAGAAAAGAAAGAAAGAGAGAGGGACGGCAAGTCTAGACCTCCTATTTACGGCCCCTCCCTGATTGCTTTGTTCAGCGCCATGTCTGTACAGGTAATTATCCTGCTCATAGCATCACAGCAAAAAAAAGTGGGAGAGTGAGAGACAGAGAGAGAGAACACAAGAGGAAATAGGGTGCTTTGGTGCTCTGGTGATAACACGGGAAAGGAAATTGCCACTAAATGTAATGACATCACTTAGTTTTAATGAGACATGCCCTCATCTTGATGCCTTACATGATAAATACTCCAAGGCTGCAACTTCTGTGAAGACAAATATAAATAAAGCCCACTATATATAGCTCTAATGTGTAGAGATATCAACCTCTCTAATAAGTTACTTGATAAATGTGTGACACTGCAGAACTAGTTAAGACAAACTATTTCATGTAACCAGCAATTGTAATGGTAGTTTTTAACCACCCCTCCCCCCAAACTGTTTTATGTGGTTTGCTCATGATGTTAATGTTACATCAATACGATGGAAGTGAAGTTTGTCGTTAAACTCACCCATGCAAGACACCAATTACTATGCTAGGAAGAGCAATACAAGGCTGCTGCTGATAGACAGACAACACTATAAACTTTTTACCAATTTTCCCTGTCACTTGTGAAAACTCCCCAAATGAACAAACTCGCTATTATGAAGCATGCTTCAGTGCCCAAGTATTTGCTTGATACTTAACAATATTTTAGTTTTATGATAATTCTCATATGTTCTTCTTAAATGTAGCAAATATATTTTACAAAATATTGAATCCTTGGGGACCAGGGCTGAAGTTATGCACTAAAAGTGAAGATAAATGTGATTTTATGCAGTTAAGGTTTAAAATGAGAAATCTATTGCATACTCACATTGGAATTGTTGGGGTTTTTTTTACTTTTACATATTTAAAAAATAAATCAATCTAATATAATAAGTATTCCAAATGCATGAAATATTTATTTTTATTAAATATTTCCTTCCCTTTAAGAGTGTGAGAAAGACAAAAACTGAAAAAATGCTGCTTAAATATGAAACCGCACAATTAGCTGCAGCTTAGATAACCATGTTAGCCTCAGGTGAAACAAGCCATGCAGTCAATTACAAAATTATTCGAAAATGGCTCTCTAAAAATTGCACAGTCCAGGGCTATTTTTTCCAGAGATAATTCTCTACTTTATCAACAGTCCAAACTAGCCCATGGGGTGGAAGACACCACAGCCAACAAGCAAATCTGTCAAGAAACACTCTTCATCCTTCACTCTACACACTTTCGACTCACCCACCCCTTCATTTCACAGTATGCTATTGTCACCCTGGGTTTTGGAGATTAACCTTGATGCCGTGGGCCATTGCTCTTTGTGAATTTTCCCTGGAACACAGGCAGAATGTTTCACAATGCTTGGCGCCACAACAGACCCTCGTGGGTAATAAGAAGGCTGAACACTTGGCCAGAAGCCCTACAATCATCACATCGCGCTGGATATTTTGGGCCATAGAATGCGGAGTCCCTTGTCTAACACCTCCAAGCATGGAGGACGCCACTGCTGCTAAATCAACAGCCAGTTGTGTAATCATTAACCAACATTTCTCCCTGTAGGGGGAGAAGAAGGTTGTCAAAATGATTTATAAGGGTTTTCTATCTGCTGGAAAAATGGGGAAGGACCAAAATGAGCTTTTCTCCAGAGGTTTATAATCAAACACTTACAAAGCAGGTGTGTCATTGATAGCTGTGACATGGACACCACATTCAGCACAGGCATGTCTGTGGCCTAACTGCAGCCTGTAGTCGATATGAAATCAAACATACAAGCAAATGTAAGGTGTAGCCATCAGTGCCATGAGTTAAAGGTATTTGTGAAAATATTGAGTTTTGCTGGATTTTTGTTGCCCAAAAACATTGTTCCTCCTTTCTTTTTAAATTTTCATTTCAATACTTGTTCCATTCATTGAGCAATTCACATTAAAATTTTCTTAAGGTCCACTCTTTGTGATTTACTTACCAACAATAATTCACAACAAATTTTACCAGATTATTTTTCAAACTCTCTTTATCCCTCACTAATAAAAAGGCTGTTTTTGATACTGTGCCTTTAAGGCTGACATATTATGTAAATGGATGATGGTGTAATAGGCTTATGAGTATTGCATCTCATTCAAAAAGCATTTCAACTAAAACAACCCTCATAACTTTAGCCGCTTAATTTTTAAATGGCCAAATGAACTGAAGGGAATGGTAGGTTTTGCACATTTTAGTTCTGTGATATTGGCTCTTTAAAAATATGTCTTTGAGATAGGACCATCCATTTATAAGCACTTTGTGGAAACAGAAGCATTTTTGTTCTTTTCATTGCTCCCAATAAACAATGACTTGTATTGTAATTTCCAAGACTTAAAAGAAAAAAGAAAAACTACCTACATTTCTTAGATGGTCTATGACCAAACAATTCAATCCACATGAACTGAGACCTTTTATTAGCAGTATTTATCCTAAATGTTTTTATCCCAAAAGTATTTAACCCAAAAGAATACAATATGTACAATGATGCATTAGGCCCAGTAATTATCTAGGGGTTAATGTGTACTGTACTTGTTTCTCAGTATTTACTCTGGTTAAATTTGGGGGTTCTTTTTCCTCTTTTATAGTAGGTGCTAAAGACCAGTGTTTGGCAAGTACCTTTAAAAAAGTAATTAGTTATAGTAACTAGTTACTTCTCACAAATAGTAACTGAATTAGTAACTGAATTACATCATTATAAAAGTAACTAATTACCAGGCTAAGTAATTATTGTGTAAAAAAATATAAAATGTAATATAATATAAATATAAAACATTGCGGCAGGGTGGGGGGTTGCGTGCGTGACAGCGTGTGCAAGTAGCGCTTTAAGTAGTAGATCACACGTAGCATTAGGTTCGTTCCTCGAGCCAGCGCATGTTGAGATTATAAAAATTATATTTAAATATTTGGCTGTATAGAGCAGGGAGGCCACAATTAGGACTAGGTGTTACTTGTTTGCTTTGCAAGCACTGAGACAGTAGCATTTGAAATCGTCAAGTGTTATATCTGGTGTGACTTAGGTACAGAAGTCCAAGGGATAAACAGTAGTTCAGCATCTTATACAGGTAAATAAAATCATTAAAATTTAGGACTACATCTTAACATTAAAAGAAAAAAATTTGAGTGGATGTTTCATGAAAGATTAACAATTTCTAAACTATTTAGTCTCATTAACACAATTTTTACAACCTCAGTCAGATGTAACTCATCACCTCCTCCATTGCACATTAAGCTAGTTGGCTTTCATCTGTGATCAACCATAAACATTGTGATTAGTTTAACATAAAAACAACTATTCCTGAAAGGAAACAATCACCAACGGGTGGTAAGGCACTGAGGGAAAATGTGGACAGGCACAAGGCCAGAGGTGGATACAAATAACAAACGATTTACCAATATAAAGGAGCACAGTAAAGTCTAAAATAGAGATATTTCTATTTGTTTTATATTACTAAACTCATCCAGTAATCAGGCCAAATTGGATAGAAGAGCAAGGATGAAACAGGTCAGACTACCAGGAGAAAAACTTAGAAATATTTAAGGCAAAGAGTGATTCATTGTGTGTATGTGATACCAACATCACAAGAGCTCCGCAAATTTGGTTTATATGGGAGAAATGCAAGAAAAATCCACTCCTTAGGAAAAGCCTTGATTGAGTCTTGATTGAGCTTTGCCACAAAGTTTGTGGCAGCAAAGTAGAAATACCTGCAGTAAAGCAGGGAGGCAGTAGCATCCTGTATGGGGTGTTTTTCTACAGCAGGCCTAGGCCTCTAAAGAGCCTAGAAAGATAATAGATGGGGCAAAATATCCTCCAATTTTTTAATGTTTTCATGTTTTTTCAAATTTTCGGACACTTTTGCATTAATGTCTGTTTTGAATTCATTATGCTGACTACTGATTTTATAAAACATGAGCACATCACCCCTGTCCTTCATTCAATTCACTGCTTTCCTATTTCTGCCCAAATCACATACAAAATCTCCCTGCTGACCTTCCAATATCTGCATGGTATTGCGCCATCATGCCAAAAGAACTCCTCATCCCCCCATCCAATCCACCAACAGATGTGTTTCACGGAAAACATTTATTATGAGTCAATTAACAAGGATTACTTTCTTGTATTAATAAATCAATCAATTAATTATTTTTTGGTAAAATGTAAATTGAAATATAAATAAATGTACTATTATGTTTTTGTTGTTTTTTATTATTACATTTACATTATATTGACATTTTTTATATTTCTTCATTAGTTCTTTAGTTCTTTTCTTTATTTTTACATAATATTTATTTTTACATCATTTGCAAAGTGTAAGTTACAAATGTATCCTCTATTTGTTAATCGTTTTCATTTTTGCCTAGAAACATGAGATGTACCTGACCCAAGATGAACCCTCAAGTGTCTGCTATTGTCCTCTGGTTCTCCAATTATAGCAATACAATGTCAGAGTCAAAGTCACACTCTTAACTTTCATGGGAAAATCCTCTTTGACAATTTAGAGAGCACGAGTGTGGTGTTGTCATTCTCCCCATTGAAGCTCCATCATTATAGATGTGCTTTAGCTTCAGCTCATGTTTCTAACCCCTGGGGTTTTGGAGCCTATAAACAACTTTCAGAGAGGACATTTGAGAATTTACTGAATTTCCTCATCTGTGCAGTTTTTGATGCCATCTGAAGGCTTTGACCACTCTAAAATATTTGAACCTATAACACTGTAATCACTCATCAAGCACATTGATTTGCCATTCAGTTTTCCTATTAGAGTGGCAACTGATAATGAACAAGTAGAGATGCAACAAATCCACATTTTCACAAGTGGTCTGTAGTTTATGAAACATGGTTTGGATTTCCAGTTTTAAGTGGCAATTCAGTCAAATGCTCTTTATTGACAATACCATTTGCAAAATTTTTATTACCTAATCAAATTTTTTTTTCGCAAATTGGCCAAAACTGCAGATATCCTCCACAATTTTTTTGCTATTTTCTTGCCAATATATAAGTTTTCATGCATTTTTGCACTAAATTATTTAGAAATATATCATTAGCAATTATTCTACCATAAATATTAATATAAATTAATCCAAAATATAATTATATATATACAATTATAAGTATAAAGTTTTGGTACTGTCAAGAGAACACAAATATCAAATGGCGGTTTGAAAGCAGCCAATCTGAGAGCATTATTCATTTCTCCTTGTGGCTGATTGAATTCTGCTCTGGCAGAACCAGTCCAGCATTCCTGCATCATAACAGTTTCCTGTTTGGAGCTATCTTAGGTGCTGGGCTGTGTGTGATCTCATGATTGTGTTTTGTTCTTTATATTTAGTGTTTAGATTATGAAAATACGCATTTTTTTTTACCTCATCCCATACTTGCGTTTTTTTTTTTTTATCATGGGTGCTCTTGGAACGTAACCCCCACTTTTTTCTGAGGTTTACTGTATTTCCATTCAGCAACGCGTTTTTTCAGCATAACAGACAGTTTCTTACTTAACGTGTCATATTTGCATAGCTTTTGGATATAAATTATCCATGCATGAGTCATGTAGTGTTCAGTTTCAGTTACAGACCTCTCTGTTGCCCAAGAAATCCAGGTGTCCTTCTTAAGTGAAATTAACTCTTCACTTTCTAGCTTCATCTTTTGCACCACATGTATACTGAAATGTGACTGCTTGGAATTTGTACCATGATTCAAGTACATACAATGATTCTGACATTTTTAAAAGCAATGTGAATCTTCATTTTCAGTGAAAGTACATAATTTGTTGCTGTGATTTAGCAACAAGCATTATTGCAACAAGGAGACA
This sequence comes from Ladigesia roloffi, assembly GCA_037577295.1. Lineage (NCBI taxonomy): Eukaryota > Metazoa > Chordata > Actinopteri > Characiformes > Alestidae > Ladigesia > Ladigesia roloffi. Next base: position 1,904,342 of record JBBKCR010000022.1, read on the forward strand.
AACCTCAAATCTAGCTGAAAGTTCCACATAAATTCCCAATTCTATCAAATTCTATATATACAGTATATAGTTGAATTCTTTATGCAGTCTAAATGATGATGGTTAGTGACCCAAAGTCCTTAGCCTCCACTCTGATTCCTACAAGAATTTCAGTCCTATTGGCAGTTGTGTCTCACAAAATAGAGATAGGCAATGTACATGCACACATGCAACAAGTACTACCTTAAACAAACACGTGTAGCAACATTAGTGACTTGTATCTTGCTACTGTGAAAGTACAGTATGAATTCAAGCATTTCCTATTTGAATATTTTGAAGGCAAATTTACTGAATTTCTTAAAAAACAATAATTACAAAACTTCCAGAAAGTCCTTTCCAGAAATGTATATGCTCCAATAATAAAATGCAGTATTCATCCAGTCTCTTTAATCACTTTAAGTTCTTTTACATGTAATCAGGACAATGGAATGCCGTCATTCAGACTGGCACTCCTGGTTTGATAGATGAGTGTGGCATCGAGAAACCATGTGTTTTTACGTGTGGTTTTTACTACAGGCATGGAGCAGAAAATTAGTCCACCATTTCTGGGCAGAGATGTTTGTTTTTAAAATTTTTTTCAAAAAGAGCACTGATTGCCCCATTACAATGTGCAATATATAACGTAATCAAAAGATGTAACATCTCTGCTATGTTTCCTAATCTCTTGCTTCCTCTTGATACTTTAGAGTGGCTTTCCATTCTCTTGTACATTGTAATGCAAAGGCCACTTCAGCTTTTCCCTCTCTATACAAACATGCCTAAAATACAAAGATACATAGATAGATCTTTCAATCATGTCCTTGTCATGCTCATTTTTCTATCATGTTTCTATCGTGCTCTATGCATTGGAAATACAAAATACTGATATTCATTTGTAATATCAGTAATATTATTAGCTGTCAGATTTGGTAACAATGGGCCCTACAGGAGATTATCCATACTTGGTCACCCATGAACAGTACTGTTATGTAACAATACTATAATGTAGAGTCATACTATACTTTATTTAATATTATGCTCTTCTACACAGATTAGTGCTCTCCCTGACACACACAACAAAACCCTCTTATATGTACCGCCACACCATTGTACATACTAACCCTTTCTATGTTGTTTTACATATATTATACTATCATACAATTACATCCACAAATAATATTTTATGTAAGAATGTATAACTGTATATGTGAACACGTATATTACTTTGCATAAGCGAGGTTAATATTGTAAATATATGATAGCATAAGTCCAGAGAGTAAATTATATGAAATAAACTATAGCAGTATTATGTCCTTAATACAGTCCTCCCAGTATATAGGACTCTCAGTGTCTATCTGAAATTAAGAGGATATAAGATATTAACTTTATATATTAGCATTAAGGCTAGTAAAAGAGCTGCTGCCAGCAAAGAAGAGATGTGGCAGCTCTTCAGGGCTGGACAGAGTCCTCTGAGAGAATTAGTAGAAGCCCCTGGTGACTGTCATATTTGATCCACATTTTTGACACGGATGTCAGAAATGTTACCTAAGAGACCAATGGCATCATTAAGATGCTCCCTCTTGTCATATATGAACACATCACAAAGACACAAACTTCTTCCTCTGCATATAAACCCATTAACCAGTTGAACAGTAGGCAGTCAAGGGTACATCAAATATGCTGCTAGCTGCATTTTCTTTCCATAGCCCCTTTAACAACCAGGTTGTTGCAAAGCAGCTTTACAAAATCCAGGTCCAAGCCCCTAATAAGTGAGCCACAGAGGTAAGGATAAACTCCCTCAGCTGGAGGAAGAACCCTCGCGAGGGTATAAGTCTCTAAAGGGGAAACGGTCCTCCTTAGGTCAACACAGGGAACGGAATGACAATCTTAATGGGGATAAATAACAAGAGAGGGATTTAATGAACAAGATTACAGACAGATAGGGCTTCCATGGCTAACAGAGTTGGTTTCACTAAGTGTCCAGAGAGGAAAATATTGTTGGAAGAATAACTGTGAGTCTGTAGTCCATAAACTCTAGGATCAGAAGCAACAAGCTCCACTGGAGATTTACGTGGAGACACAGTCCCAGGTTGAGAGGCTGCAGCTCTGGTCCCCTTCAGCTGGTAGCTTCACCAAAAAGCTAGCTCTGGTAGCAGTGCAATGGAGGCTACCCCTGGTCCCGGCGCCGCGGAAGCTACTGCCAGCAGCTACCCCAGCTAGCCATGCTGTAGCTATGGAAGGGATCCCTGTAGGGGCTCCGCCCAGGGGGACATGTAAGGGCTCCCTATAGGGGACACTTGAGGCTGTAATTGCTGTCAAAGGAGCGTCGACAAAGTATTGAGCAAAGGCTGTGAATGCTTATGTACCTGTTATCTCAGTTTTTTATTTTTAATAAATTTGCAAAAACCTCAAGTAAAATTTTTCACACTGTTATTATGGGGTGTAGTGTGTAGAATTCTGAGGAAAAAAAGTAATTTAATTAATTTCGGAATAAGGCTGCAACATAACAAAATGTGGAAAATGTAATGCGCTGTGGTCACGGTGCCTGCTTGGGAGGGAAAGGGGAGGAAGCCACAGTATGTTATTATATACAGAGTTTTAATGAATAATTGAAAGGACAGAACAGAAAGCAAAACACAATCCCCAACTCAGAACCAAAAACAGGAAACATTAACACAACTATAACAGGGAAATCCCAAAAAAAAGACCCGTACTCCTCAAAAAAACAAAGAACAAGAACTAAACCTGGATTCAGGAATAAGCTCTCCTCAAAACTTCGAGGGCTGAAAACGTGGATACAGAAGTCAGCACAGAATGTGCGCAACCTTGGGTCCAAAACAGAGGAACAAAGGCCTGTAAAACAGAAAGGGGAATCAAGAACATAAGCACAACATACACCATGAGGAGGCAAACACAGACTCAAAGAAACTGGGATCGGCTGGGGTTTAAATAAGGAAAGCAAACGAGAGACGATTGGATCTAATGAGAAACAAGGGACATGTGAAACTAATAAGACAGGGACACGATACAAATGGGCCATGAACACTAGGTAGGGGACAATGGACGCAAAGGTAAACTGGTAACAAATATAGGGATGAAGGGAAAAAAGGGAGAAAGGGAGTACAGAAGGTGAAAAGAGATAAAGAAAGAAAGGAACACTAATATTCGAGAGACGGGGAACAGGTTCGACGAGGTGACCGTCACAGCTGTGAATAATTTCCGGATGCACTGTATAAGTGGGTTTTGTTGTGTGTGTCAGAGATTAGTAAACTGTGTAGAAAACATAATAGTAAATTAAGGCTGGTATGACTGGACATGGAGGTGGTATGGTTGTGTTTGTGGAAGAGTATATTATTGTATATGTGAGACCAATGATAATATGGCTAATCTGTAATAGGGCCTTTCATACTAAAGCTACATACTACGCACACAGGCAACTATTTTTCCCTTACCATGGCTACCATATTTTGAAGAAGAAGAAGAGAAAGCCTGCCTGTTCCATGTTATCTGTCTTTAGTTCTTTACAAAAGCTTAACTCTGCATTAAAGTAAACAGTTAAAATCAACTGATTTACTTAAGCTTAACCACTTCCCACAAATACTAAATCACAAATTGTTTGGAGGGTTCTTCTGAGCACCACTTATAGTGAAGTGTGTTCAACAATAGTGATCTTCCCAGTTGATTTCAAAGCTATTTGTGGTTCATGGTATACAACCAAGCAAGAGTAATCTGGGCTATCACACAGTTGTCCAACTGAGCACCTCACCTGGCATGGAACATTAAACTGATTTTTAGAATGTGGATCTGCTTTGTGCTTTCACAGGTTAAGCTAAAAGCAGCCATTATAGGAAAGCCCCAGGCTCCAAATACTCTGCCATTACCTGATGTCAATGCATAAATACATTGTAAATACATCAACTCAACTAACCGCTGAGATACTGAGTGCATCTAACATAGGCTAAGGTTGGGAGTGGCTCTCCTTGAGACCACAAGGATGATTCCAGCAAAAAAGGACCCATTTAGCAGTAATCACATTTGGAGAAAATTGTGTTTATATGGGTTGCTTCAACAGAAATTGAGTGTTTATTTAGCCCCAGTTACTATTGCTACAAAGCTAAAAAAAAATAAAGATATGGCAATATGATTAATGTGATGGGCCATTGCAAAGCTGTAATTAAGTCAATCATGTGTGATGAAAGCCGAAAGTTGAATGTACAGTAATTGAGAGGGGTTTATTTGTTTGAAATCAGTAAAAAGAAGAGGCCATGAGACAGCTACAATAATAAGTTTACCAGTGTGTCTCTGCTCTAGCCAGACTAGCTAATGTCTACAGTATGCTAGCTGGAGCCATTGCAGGTGTTGAGCATGTAAGGGTCATTCCGTGGAACATTATGTGTCACAGAGAAATAATCTGTCATAAAATCACTATAAAACCAAATACATGCATAATTTGAAAACGTAAGATTAGCATGTCTTCTATCATCAATACTACCTCAAAATTATTTCAGTTAAATATTATTGTCCATGGTTAAATTTGCCTTTATGTTGATAAGGCAGGGACTTTGGCCTGTCCCTCACTATGAAAGTTATTTTTCTTCTTAAAGTCTTCTTAATGGATAAAATGTACCGATTTCTAGGAATGATCCGTAAGACTTTATGACATATCCATATTCTAAAGCCTGTTTCGCATAAATCAATTCTGTAAGATATTTGCATTTCAGCAGCTTGGCCACTGCAACTTATATGCATAATATGACTTTACAGCTCAGTTTTACATAAGATATTATGTAAAGCAGGATGCCCCGATTTGCTCAAGCCATTGCAAAGGTAGTTGTGCATGAAACACAACTACCTTATGCTAACTTATGCTAATTTATGCAAAAATGTGTCTTATTGTAGTTCCTAAATAATTAACTGCAGAACTCCATAATGCATTTTAAGGTAACAGAATAAGCCTAGATATTAGTCCTAGAATTTGTAAAGAGCTGCTAACTCTGCAATATTATTTATTGTACATTAATGTGTGCTAATTACATAGTTTGTATTAAATTGCACTTCATCCAAATGATATTGTTTCAATATAGGTTCTTGAAACCTCTCTATTTGTTTCAACAAATTAAAGTAAAATATATTGAATTACAGCATATTACAACTTACTGAATTACAATTCTGAATCTATTTCTAAAAACATTTTGATATTACATGCCATGTTATTATTACATAATATGTTAACTTAAAAGGAGCAACTTGGCTTTATCAGGATTGTTTTTAAACTTGTTTGTCCAGGCTAAATGCACGCCCTTGATATACAGGCTGACGGTTTCAGAACAAAACTTTCATACAGCCATCACATCATAAATTCTAATCAAAAACATGATCATGCTTTAGGCCTTTTTTTCATGCCAGGACAATGCTTCACTACCCTATGTATTTGAATGTGCAGTGCATTACACCGCCAGTATCAGTGCTAACTGGTGGTTTTTAGTCTTAGTTTTAAGTTTAGGATTAGGGTTAGGGACTTTCCCCATCTCATGGCTTTCCAGCCTGTTCCAACTGCTTTGCAAACAAAAACAATCATTAATGAACTCGTTATTATTACACTTTTACACTATTACACTATTACAAGGTGTAGTATATTTTCACAATATAACATACCTTGTTGTTGTCAGTTGTTATTGTTTTATAAATGTGTAGCTGTTTTATTCCTTTTTAGCATATGAGTCTGTCAATGTGGTGTACAGCACTTTGGTCAACCTTGTGGTTGTTTTTAATAGTGTTTTATAAATAAATGGAAATGGAAATACAAGCGTTTATTCATAGTCTACAACAGAAGAAAACGTTTCATTAACTGGAGGCAAAGACGGTGAAAAACTTGTGGCAAAGCCTTGTCCTAGCACGCAAACGCTTGACCACAACATATTTTTTAATAGATTTTATATCATAATGACTTCACGAAAACTCATGTGACAAGGTTCTTCCAGGAACCCTCCCCGTTTTCTGAAAGAAATGCTCTTTGCACTTCAGTCTACCCTCAAGAATCAGAAGATCCTCTCCCTGATATGGGGAAAATCAGGCCACACTTCAGGTTGAGCAACACCTCCCTCTAGTGAGCATGTCAACTTTTAGATCCATTTAGGTTCTCCTCCAAATGTCATATTAATATTGGCTGTATTCAATTCCTCTCAATAGAAATGATGTTCATGAATCCACTACCCCAAGGCACAAAAAATGTATCCCACTTATTTCAATATTTCATGTCCCATCACTAATTCATTGCTCCCAAATTCAAGAACTTGTAGTAGAGATTAACAATCCATATCTCATCTTCTCCACCACAGCACCTTGGTAGAATGTGCTGTCTCCAAATAAAACAATGAATTAGGGGGTTTAAGTTGCAGGTCACATATATAAATCAAATTTTTGCCTTTTACTGCAAAAATACCGACTTTTGAAACATAAAAAATAATGTAAACAATATTGCATCATAGTGAAAACAAAAAATATCAATGTCCATTATTAGAATTAAATTACATTTAAATGTATATAGAATTCCTCCATCTCATTATATATCTTGTTACTAACATAGTTCAAATTATTTTGTATTAACTTTATCTGTGCATTTAAATCTGGAGCAATTGGGTGATCCCAAACTCCCATACAGCATATTTAAATAATTTATTTGAAGGAAATAAAATAGATTCTGCAAATAAAATACATTCTGTTTAATGTGGACAAGTTAGCCGCTGATTGTACTGCATCGCTGGCTAAACATATTCGTTCCAGGCGAGTCCCACCATATCTGTTGAAACCACTGACATAATCTAAGTTTTTAAGAGCACCATGGTGTAAACACTGTGTTTTAAAACCCAATTTTACCTGCTCAATTTCAAATACTCAGCAGAGATTAAAGCGATAGTTCACCCAAAAATGAAAATTTGATGTTTATTTGCTTACCCCCAGGGCATCAAAGTGGAAGGTGACTTTTTTTTCTCAGCAGAACACAAACACAGATTATTAGCTTTAGCCGTAGCAGTCATTTACACTCCGTGGCTCGTGACGACAGATTGATGTCTTAAGACATGAAACGATTGGTTTTTGTGAGAAACGGAACAATATTTATATACTTTTTACCTCTGAAAGACGACCGTCTCGAGCTAGGATACACAAACGCTGGAATTTCTGTGCTCTGTGTAAACGAGTGACGTATTCATGCAACAGATCACTTACAGCGTTTGCATAAACTACGCCAAAGTGCATACACAGGGGGATCGAGACGGTCGTCTTACAGAGGTAAAAATATAATATAAAAACTGTGTCATATGATGGACTTATTCATCAAACACAAAACATTAATACGTGTGTTTATTAATGATTAACTGATTAGAAATAACTAATAGAATTACCAAAACATGATTAGCAAAATATTAACTATGACTTCATCAATGCTTAATAAATGCTTAATCGGGAGTAGTTATTATAAAGTGCTACCATTCCTCTTTTGTCAGTGTGTTTGCTTATATTGCATTAAATATAAATAACAGGCACTTCTAGGTTAGCCTGGTCCAGAAGGAGCAACAGGACACAAATAAATGTAACATTAGGTTAATCTTTATTTTTTTTAAACCTAAAGGATATACAATCAAAAATACTCAAGGCTGTGCTACATAGCAACTAACAACCACACAAGATTCCAAAACTTCTCTGACAACAAATATAAAAATGATGATGGCGCAGATCTGTGAAAGAAGCAGAAGACAGAGATTTGGCAATATTCTGCCAAAATCATCACAGAGTCCAATGGTTTGTTTCCTTGGATCATCCTCCAGCAACGTAGCACAGACTCCTAAACTGTTGGCTAAAGCAAAATGCAAAGCTCAGAAGGCCGCTGATCTGTCAACATACAGTGAGAATTTGACAGAATGTCTTGTGGCAATACACAGAATGGGCTGTTTTCCTCATGGGCTATGTAAATTAAGCTCAGAGGAGGAACCATAAATTACATTTACCATGTTTTTCTCTCTATGGTAAGATCATATTTATATTACTGATGTCATTTATATATCCCACATAAAAATGAGTCTTGGACATAAAACCAACTGGATATTTGAATATAAAGCACAAAAATCTTCCCTTTTTTGTATCATGCCTTTCACAATGAATTGAACAGTCACCTAACTACAGGACTTGGATACAGAATTGTGTTTCTGAGATGGGTCATAAGACCAATATGACATTCACAGACAGGGAAAAACATTTCAGACAGGTTCGCCAAGTCATGCCTTTGTACAAACATTGATCACATATTCAATACAAAAAACAAGGATAATACAATAAAAATAATCATAAACAGACAAATAAATAATCATAAATCAATCAATCAATAAATAGTCATACATATGAAGGAATAAACAGGTTTAAAAAAGAGAAGCGAAGAGGGACAGAGTGAAACAGCCAGGCAAAGAGGCGGGCAAGGGACCGCCAATTTAATAAGCAGCAGTGGCAGCCTCATTGGCTGCCAGAGTTGGGGGGCTTGGCATCATGCTGGGCACTACCAGCCGGAAGCCAGGGAGAAACAGAGCGTGAGGTGGTCTGCTTGGCCATGCTGTAGTGACTGATGACCGTGTAGAATCGGCCGCGGGAGTTGGTATCTTGGGCAGTATAGTAGGCCTCAAGGGAGGCTGGGATGCATCTCTTGTGCTGTTGGAGCAAATATGGCAGCATGTCACAACACAGCAGAGATCATCAATTCGTTTTTTAGACCATAATGCTTAAAGGGATCTGAAACAGCATTCAAGCTGGATTAGTGGACACTACACTGCTCACACTTTTCATGACATCACTTATAAACTTTCCCTTTGTTACTGTTTTCAAATAATCACAGGTTAGGCTCACACACATTTTCTATATATTATATATAATATGATTGGTGGATATTTCCTAACATTGGGTTTAAATCTGGCTAACTGCAAGCATTGATTGGCAAAATACCCCATGGTTGCAGGTTAGGGTTAGGCGTGTGACTTATTACGTCTTGACATATGGGATTCAGCTACAGATCACATAAAGCAAATGGAAATGACTGGTCACAGTGAATTACTAGTCACATGATGTCATGAATAGCGTATCTAATGCTGAACAAGCCTATACATAAAAAACATATTAGCAGTGAGTGATTTTCAGGCTTAAAATGGGTTCAAAAGAACCTTTAGGAAATATATGATTAAATTTTCAAAAAAGCTTAGATAACACTTGCTGAGGGACCATTAGTGTAGAACATTTCTAGTCCTGTGGTATTGTTGGCTTCACTTATGCACTTCCGTCTTCAATACAAACAGATTTTCAAATCATATGTTTCACAAAATTGTAATTTAATGTTCCAGTCATAATTTCTGCCAGAATATGACTGGGTTTATTATCTAGCTGAAGATCCATCGCCAGATTTCAGCATTTTACTAGAAGAAAACCATTTTAGGTTAAATTCAGCTGATATTTACATGCTTTTCTATGCCATTGATTTTCACAAGAACTCCAGGACCAGCACCAGCAAAAAAAAATTATAAATAAAATCATCAATGATACTCCCCTAAAATACTGGGTATGTGTAATTATTTCAACCAGTTTCCTGATTGGGGCCATTAATTCTGCTGTTGTATTTCAATATAGACCATAGATAGAATAGTATGCCAGAGAGAATAAGTGCAATGTACTGACACTCACCTTGTACACAAAGCCATCTGGGCAGGTGTGATCATAAGTAAAGGCCTTGTACACCACCAGGAACACAATGCAGGCAAGAAAGGCCAAGGCCAGGACAATAAGGATGGTGACCTGTGGATAAAGATTGAAAGAACGCTTGTCACGGACAATCCAGATTTGACTTTTCAGACCCCACAGCTTTTTGGAACTGGTTCTTCAGTTGCCCTAGTAACAATAACAATAGTTTCTAAATATATTACAGTTTCAGTTTAATTGGACTATCATTAACCAGACAGAAAGCATATTATACAAAGGAAACTTGGTATGTATATATTGTAAGCTTTGTTTTTAAAACAATATGAAGTAACCAGCAAATGGTTTTCATTGCATAATACCAGCTCCTGATATTGCATGTGAGAACAATTTAAAAAATACTTTAATTTGCATTTAAGTATTGACATTTTAGACCCTTTTATTATTCCATAGAAATGCGTAACAAATGTTTTGTTTATTGTGATTTTACTCACATATCTTCCTCATTAACAAATAATGTGGGAAATTTATATTTAATTGATCATTTTTTTCCTTTTAATACCCTTGGTTGATTTACAAATGCTTTTGGTCGGATGGGCCTCCGTATCTGTCAGAACATCATTTGCATGGGTTGATGTTAGCTGATCTAAAATATCTGGTGGTTATTGTTCTTTCTACCACATCAAAAGATGTTGTAGTGTTTCCGAGGAAGCACATCTCAATGTTAGTAGGATATAGGAGATAAGAGACGGAGTGGGTGGAATTTGAGATGAAAAACATGGCTGAAAACTGGGAAATATCCATTCATAAAATAATCATCATAATTCAAGAGGAATAAACGGCCTCAGTAAACATCTAATGTGTGAATTTCTATTTATATCAGGTCTCCAAACATTTTCATATATCCATTGGCTCCTAAACACAAAATATTTGGGAGCCAAATAATATTTTAAGAGCCATTAACATCAAATGTGTCCTATCTACTACTCTAGATCTTCTGTCTTCCCTACACAGATCATTTAACCTTCTATTTCCCTTGTCTTCCAGACCAAAGCGTGTCTCTCCACCAGCGCCGTGGCTGTCAGAGATCCTGCGAAGCAATCAAAGGGAACTGAGAGCAGCCGAAAGAAGATGGAGGAGAACCCTTAAGAACAGTGACCTTCTTTCTTATCCACTCTCCTATCCAAGTTTGCAAATTATTTAACTTCTGCAAAATCTTCGAAGAATGTTCGAACCTTCACTGGCTCCCTGTAAATGCTCGAATTAAAATGAAGTCTTTAACTCTTGCTTTCAAAGTCAAGAATGGTCTGGCGTCCCCAAACATGCCGGTGTTGATCAAACAACATATCTCTTCTCGTACTCTCAGGGCTTCAAGCATGTTCTAGTTCGTTTTGAGCCTCCTCCACCCAAAAGAAGAGGGACACATGCGCCAAGACTCTTCTCAGTCTTGGCCCCCAAATGGTGGAATGAACTCCCCGTCACCATCAGATCAGCAGAATCTCTTGCTGTTTTCAAACATCGGCTAAAGGCCCACCTCTTCAAGGAGCACCTTGGCGACAAACTCTTATTTCTTATTTCGCTTGCTTACAAAAGAAAACCCACTCCTTACTTTCCTAACCTTGTTTAACATTCTTTTACAGGTTTGTCTTACGTGTCAAGATAGGTCAAGTTAGGTATCAGTTGCCATGTTGCTGTCTGTGTGATAAAAAAAAGTGATTCTCACCATTTGGTTCTGTTTCTGACCCTCAGTAGATACCCAGACTTATAAAAACAGCACACTTAAATCTCTGAACTGGTACCAAACTCAGCTTTTTAAAGGTTTGTCTCCAGTCTTGTTTACAGTCCATTCCAATATGGTTTGGTGATTTTTCAGCTCAAAAACTCAGTTGCCAGGTTTAGTGGGTGTGTTTGAGTAAAGGAAGAACCAAACTGTGCCATACACTATTGCTCCAGGCCGTGGAGATATACACCACTGCTCTATGGCACCGCCCTGAAAACTTTATTATTCACATGAGATTTCACCACAAAAATACACTTCTTGTGGATTCTGCCCTGGCCTTTTAATGATGACTGGTCAGGTTTTATCTACTGTGAATAGACCTGAATCAAAACATTTCTGCAGTACCTAGGTTCCGTATGGAAAGGCTTCCACTGAACAAGATGTTTGCTCTCTACAAATTATGCATGCTCAGTTTACTCTGTAGACAGTCTGTCCAACGACAGTTATGGACGATACAAAATGCAAATCTAGATGGCTAAACCCAGCTGGCTGAAATTCACTTTGATTCCAGCTCAAGGTCTGAGCCAGCAATAAACGAGGTCATTTTAGCCCCAACATCACTGTGTTTGTGACAGATCAGGCACATCACCATCTGCTTAGACCACCATCTGTATTAGCTTTTTTTTCGGTCATAGCTTTCTTCATTCCCTCAACTCCACCCCCCCATTCCTCCCCCCAGCTATCATTACAGTTGCATGTTGATCAGCTCGAATGTTGTTTTTTGTGGTTGTTTTTTTTTTCTCGCTGCCATTTCTCTAATCGTTTGACGTCAGTTTAATCCATAGGCAGAGAACCATAATCCCTGAGCCAGATTTATTTGGCAGCTCATCTTCCCTGGAGTACTTTGGGGTATTAATGTGTTACTTTCATTAGTCCAAAAGATAGAACCGAATGACAAGTGTGCGTGTGCCATTTATAGTGTTAGTACTGTAAGTACTCACAAGAATTTTGTACAGTTTTACACAATTTTACACACACACACACACACACACACACACACACACACAAACACACACACATATATGTTAGGTGTGGAGAAAAATACAAATAAGGTATTCGGATTGGCACAAATAACATGTTTTTTACGAAAACCGCATTCGGACAAATACTTAAAAAAATATTTGTATTCCCCCTCCCCCTCCCCCACTCCGTTACACACTCGTTGGGCACTCACCCTGTGATCAGAAAGTCGTGGGTCGATCATCCAGACTGCAGGCACCTCTGAGGCACCCTGAGTAAGTACCGTTCCCACACACTGCTCTCCACACGCAGCTCCCTATCTCCACACACTCCACACGGGTGCAGAATTAATGGCTGCCGCTACTTCAATTGGTAAATGAGTTTAAATGCAGAGGAGGAATTTCGTTCTGTTCACACCGTGTGCAGTGGTGTGTTCATGGTGACCGACTGATCACTTTCACGTTTAGATATTCCGCCTCCCCCGCCCCTCCCCCTCCCCCCATCACACGCTGAAGTTCAGAAGAAGATTTATTTCCTTGTTTGCATGCTGCATTACTAATTTTACCCGAATACAAATGCAAATATGAATACGAATAATTTTCCCTTTTAACAAATACAAATACAGATACAAATAGCTGCCGCTCTGCACACCCCTAATATATATATATATATATACAGTTGGGCAAGTTACTTCAAAACAGTAATGTATTATGTAATACTACCCGAAGGAAAAAAATTCCAGCCAGATATTGGACACAGATCTCAAAAACAGGACATGTACGGGAAAAAGAGGAAGTCCCCCTCTCTGTCTGACTAGGTGAAACATTTTTCACGCATGTTTCTCCTCTGCTGATCTTGCAGTGATTTTGGCGAATGTATATGAAGGAGAAAAAAAACTTTCAGGTTTAAAAATGCATTGTAATGTGCATTACTGACATTTGTACTGAGTAAAATGTTACGGTTCATGTTTAGAAATAAATACTCGCCGATCCAAGTACCCACATTTTTGCCAGAATTGGGGAGTTGCTGGCATCGGCATCGGCCCATCCCTAAAATATAGTATACAATATAATATAGAAGCATCCTGTATAAATATTCAGGAAATCCCATAGATGATAACATTTCAGTTGAGGCAGTTTACAAATTCCAATTACAGAAAAAAATAAAAATACGTTGATGCATTATGGTGGATATGAATTAACTGCATATAGAGCAGGTGCAAAAACCCATTACTGTGCAACACCAAATCACATTCTGAGCTGGCCTGATCTTGATCATACTGAGCATCTGATGTGTTTTCTGTATCTACAAACACACAAACAAACATGCACTTAAGCACTTTTCCAGGGAACTGCATCACTTGTTGAGCATTGAGGTCCATCATGTTCCTCCGCCAAGCAAAGCTTTTGCTGCAGCTAAACTGCTGGACGGCTACAAGGCTTCTGTGGGGGGTAATCCACAATATGGCAGAATAACAAGACCAGTTCTCCAGGGCAGTCTCTCTCCCACTGGCAAGCAACCATTAGCCTTGCCAACAGTGTACATTCAGAGAGAGAGTGTGTTTGTGTGTGTGTGTATGAGAGAGAGAGAGAGAGAGAGAGAGAGAGAGAGAAAGACAAAGAGAGAGCAATAATTGCTCCCTAGGCTCCCTGATAGGGACATAGGTAAGGAGGACTAGCACAGGAACCAGTAGCAGTACAGTCCATATGTGATAACTGCCAGTTGTCTTTTCCCTTTAGCTCAAGCCCTCCTTCTGCAGCAGGGTGAAATGGCAATCCTTGCCATTTTGTAAATTTACATCAGCAGTTTGCCTGACCTAATCCAGCCAATTCAAATCAGCTGTCATGTCAAAGTACAGAAAGTGGTCCTGAACTGCAGGCAAATTACCGTTCCAAAAATAGTTTCACAGCTTGCGAACAAGCTGGCATATTTAGATACTCTCTGAGAATTTCAGTTAATTTGACTGACTGTTATTGAACTATTTCCTTATATGTAGATAAACTGGTGGTGCTAAAGCTTAAAGCTGTTGCCCAGATCATTGCATTAGCAAAATAATGGCTAAGCACTGAAACAGACAAACACCAAGAACAATACAAGCAAAAAAAAGACACAGTGATCATTTCGCTTCATAAGAGATTGTAATATGCTCTTTTAGTACCAATAAAATGAGTGATATTTTTTTTCTGGGAGGCGACAAAAGATTGCAATCCAGCAATGAGAAGGAGAGATTAATCAGCATTTGAATAGAGGAAAAGCCAACTGATCTGTCATTCATCATCTCTGACACAGGATGCTGAAAACAACCCCCTGTCTCACTTTGGAATCCAAATGTTTTAAGTTGGTTAAATTAACACAAATATCAGAGCATGCCACAATCCCCAGAATCCCTCAGGTTACCCTTAGATTGCAGGGGGTTAAAGTATTTAACAGGAGCATTTTAAAAAGTATTTAAAAAGTATTTAATAACGTGTGCTAGGGATAATGTAATCACTAATGTTAATGTTTACAGCTATCAATATAAGAACCTCACTGTTAAGGCTAATGTTACCAGCTAACTAGCCAATTAGCTTACCAAGACGATGCTTCTTTTTTTATGCTTGTGCATCACCGTCGTACTCTCATGGAAACCGTTTCATTTTGAATGGCATGTTCTTCTCCTTTATTTACTTAAAATGCTCCCAAAATGTTGAGCTCCATTGCTCGGTAACCATGCTACCAGAGACATTCTTACAAAGCTTAAAAAATGTCATCCACGATTTTGATAGTCTACGTCATCGTGGCAGACCTACTGGCCCTTTCGCTCTATAAATGCTGTGCATAAATTATGGTAATATCACTCTAAAACTAAACAACACATACAATTTCTCTCCCTCTTTCTTTCGCTCAGTCTCTTGCTCTCTTTTCTTTCTTTCTCTTTCACATACAAATGACTGGGCTGCTCCTTTTTACAATCAGAAATAAAAACATTTTGTTAAAAAATGGTGAAACAGATTCCAGGATTAATGTCCTACTCCACAGGTGATCAGGAAACAAAGCTTCATGTGATGTTTAGTGCCTCCACTGACAAAAAATGGTAAACGATGGTGTTTTAGAAGCTGTGTGCTATACACCCGCATACGTATACTCACACACACATATACATACACACATACACACACACACACACAAACATAGTGCCTAGCACAGATATATTTGCTGTTTTTTGTTTTTGCTGTGCTGTGTGCTGTATTCTCTCTCTCTCTCTCTCTCTCTCTCTCTCTCTCCCCTCTCTCTCTCTCTCTCGACCTGAGGAGGATGGGTTCCCCTTTTGAGTCTCGGTTCCTCCCGAGGTTTCTTCCTCCATTTGAGGGAGTTTTT
>JBBKCR010000022.1:1920285-1932865 GCA_037577295.1 Ladigesia roloffi
ACACACATATATACACACACACACATATATACACACACACACATATATACACACACACACATATACACACACACACACATATACACACACACGCGCGCACACGCACACACACACACATACACACACAATCATAATAGACTAGGAAAAAACATAAAACTACTTTTATGAAAATAACCAATACGAAGGTGTCTTGTCACAGTTAAGATTTATTCATTCAACATTTCACATTACAAATATTAAAAATTATGCATATTGTTATAAATAGTTGGCTGCAAACAATTAAATAACATTAGATTTTTTCTTTTTGTTTCACTAGCACTTACAGACCAACTTCTAGAATATGGACATTTGTATAACATAACTTAATTAGAAAGAAAAATACAAAAATAGGAACTTATAAAGTGAAATGACAATAAAAATTAAGGTGATATCTTAAGTAAAAAATGCTATTAATAAATACAACAACCTCCCCATACACAGTTAAAAACTATTGAAATTTTGCCATTAAGTAACATCATTAACAGACAGATATTTAAATATTTATTTTCCTTCAGAAAATGTGAACCATATATTGTGGAGCACAATATAGCAATTAGTAAAAACTAGACACTTTAACATATTAAAAGCTTCACCTCAAAAATATAACAAAAAGATCTGATCCAAATTATAAAAATTAATTATACATTCCAATTAAAAATATACCAATAAACAGCTAAATACATTATTGACCTAATAATTACAATGCAATCACAGTAGCTCGAAAATAAAAAAGAAATAAGCAAATGAGCACAAAACTTTTAATGTTTTAAAAATAACTTCAATTATTTATATTAGTACAAATAGTTTGATTTCTTTTCTTTCCTTTTTTACAAACAACCAGCATGAAAAGGATTACAATAACAGTAGAAAATGACTGTGAAAAACATATTAACATCTTCTTTAAATGTCAGCAATTAAAAATGGCATTAAAGAATTACATTGCAAAGAGTCTTTATCTGGAAAAAGGTTCAAAAAAAGTATTGCACATAACAACTCGAAGTTAACTTGCAACATTTACCACATTCAAGTCTTAAAAGTTCCCCTTCTTCCATTACAGGATTTTCTTCCAATATAGTTTTGATTTTACTTCAAACAGACAGTAGGGATGAAGTTCAAGTCTTTCCAACAGCGTCTGGTAAGATGCTCACGTCCTGCACTGCTAATATGGTTCTCTCTTTGCTTATATATGTTTACTTTAATCAGCACATCCTGAAGATACTAGATTATGGGGAAGTTTTAAAGAATAACATACAGGAGGGGGGTGCGGGGTGTGGGGCATTCTTAAGAAATTAAAGGTTTGGAAACATCTTGTGCACAACCACAACAATTAATTTCAATAGCTAATTCATGTACTTATTTTTTGTCATCGTCATGCATGCTAAAGATTACAATAGGAGCTAGTTGGCAGTTCAGGAATATATATTTTCAAATGTTAAAATATCTAAACATCAAACATCCATTCTTGTGATACAAGAGCCTAAACATGAATCAAATTTAGCATTCTCCTTATATTATAGTTGATACTCCAGCTATGGAGAGGAAACCAAAATGACAAGTTTACCTTTTTTTCCCCCAACTAGGATTACCATTTTAATAAACATTACGTTAAATGACAACATGTTCTTGCCATGCTGATAGTTTGTGTGTGTGTGTATTTGTGTGTGTTTGTGTATGTGTATGAGAGATTTAAATCTAGTGTACAAGATCTGTTATACTTTAATCTTTCCTCTGCAGATTTGAAGTCGCATTAACGCAAGTGTGCGCTTTGTTGTAAAGATTCCTCAGCACTGAAATGTATAAAAAGCATAATTCAAAATTATATATATTAAAATCACTCATCTGTTTTTTTCTCTTAAATTAAATTTTTTCCATATATGCAGATCTCTCAGTAACAAAAGTACAAAAGCTACCTTTCACAATGTGAAAAATTGAGGTATTGCAAAAAGGAGTTTTCCCATTTGTGAAAAATGTGCCTAAAATGACTGTTGAAAAAAAAAAAAAGCATTTAGAAAAGTAGTGCATAATAAATGTTTATATGTGCATGACAAAATAATTTAGCTAGAAAACACTGTACCAAAAAATCAGCAGGCCATGTATAAAATAATCTATCATCTCATTAACAGCAAATTTCTTCAAAAAGTGTTTAAACTTCTAAAAGTTTTAACCACGCCCACAATCCTAAGTGATGATGTTAAGATGGATGCACTAGGACACCATCAAGCCGACACGAGTTTCTTACTAGTGTATCAAGTTATGATTTGTTACTTTATCCCTGACTTTTATGCTAGCAGAATTAGAGGCTAAAAGCTTGTGACTGTCAACCAAATCAGATGCTGTGTTCAAAGCTCTATGTTTTGCTGTGCCAAAGGACCTGATGGCTAGCATAAATTCAAGACAATACCCGACGGCTGAATAATATATCTCTTTCATGACCTTTGGAAAAGAAGTGGTGGACTTGGAAAAGGCCAACATGAGCAGGGCTCAGTGGTTTTCACTAGTGTTACTGTGGATTTTGACTGCATGCTTATTAATTCAAGGCCAATCTTTGGTTTGTTGGAGTTTGTCTAGTTTTGAATGGAATGAGCAGGGGTGTGTGTGTGTGTGTGTGTGTGTGTGTGTGTGTGTGTGTGGTGGGTGGGGGTGTTAACAAACTCAATGCAAACTTTTGTTTGTAGAAGGGAAAAAAAAAAAAGTCAGCTGCCTAGTACTTTTCAGCCACCTTCAGTTCCCGAATGTCTCAACGTAAACCAGTTGTAGGTCAAAGAGAGACTTGAAGTTGTGTGCCTGTGTTTCTTGGTTGTGGAGGTGATGTGATGGGGGGCCTGGTGGCAGGCCTGGAGTATGTGGAGAGATTTGCACGGTATAGGGACTACCTACAGTTATGCTTCTAACTTAGGCTGAGTCGGCACAGACGCCACAGAACACAAGCTATATGGTTCTGTCCAACTTCAAAAGATTTCCAGCACTTTGCCATCATGTATGTGTCAATACGGCTAAAAAGCCTCTCTGGGTGTGTAAAAAGCTTGGAAATTTGCACACATTGTGAGACGAAGTAAAAACCCACAGCCTAAGAGAAATCAAAACTGGTTTTAGCACAGCTGGGCCATGAATGGATTAAGATACTTTGCTGCTGAAACTTCCCAGAGATCTTTTGATGACAAACAACATTCCCATTTGGATGGAATGTTCCAGACTCTTGTTAGAATCAAATTTAGGAAGTGACAGATTTTCTAACTATGCCTTTTGTTTGATGTCATTTCCCTTTTCTACGGTCTGTATGGAACAAAAGGAGATCAGCTTGGTTTCTACATTTTACTCAAAAAACTAGCAGCTAAGCTTGAGGTATACGTTTTCTTGCATTTCAAACTCAGAGATTTGATGCAACATCACAAGTTGTCACAAACCATTAGATGTTAGAATAGATAAATGATAAAAAATTCCAATATTTGATCTTTTTAGAGAAACCATGTTTTGGAATTTGTTTTTTCTTTTCTGCTAACCCCACTGGGATTCAGCTTTGGTTAAACCACTGGGGTCATAGGCTGCATCTGCACTCTGATCAACAAAGAAATAAGTGCACTCTTCATCAGCAATACCTTCCCCCCCCATGTCTGCTCTATAGCCTCTAGAATCAAATTTAAAAAATAATGTAATACTTGTAATGTTAAAAAGCCAATTATGGTAATAAGGATGACAAATTCTACTAATACTCAATCTTCAGATATCTGTGTAATAAGAAAATTAAATCTAATGGGATTAGCCAAGAACAGAACTGTATTAAATATTTTGTGTTTGTATTTTCCTGAATTTTTTTTAGATACACATCCATTTTTCTAAATGACTAATTAAATGTGTTCTTTTTTAATTAAATTAAAAAAGAACCAGCAACAGAAAAGTGCATTTATTTAGACAATAATTTTGCGACTCCCAGCCTTCTCTCCCCATCTATCTTCCTGCCGGTCACCTTAGTTCCAGCGGAAGGAAATGTGGCGAGGTCGGTCGCCACCCTCTTTCACCAGGGGTTTGTGGAACTCTCGACCAGCACGTGAGTGGATAGCTGCCCAGCAGTATTCACAGTAATACTGGAGACAGGTCACATTAGCGCAGAAGAAAGGAGCAAACTTGCCTCCGCACCGTGTCCCCTGACACTCGTCACATAACTGGTCGTCCAATACATATGGCTTCACTTCCACCTGAAATGAGGGAGTGCAAGGGTTCAGTTTAGCTTCTCAAAGTGGGTGCAACTGTTTAAATGGTATCTCACAAACACAAGCAGTATAAAAACATTATAATTTAGAAAGACTGATACTGCCTGAGGTGTTTTTGGTCTGGTAGCCAATCACATGTATATCATTTATTTAACAAAGAGTACAAACCTTTACCTAAACCTCTTATGAAATACTAATTAAACAAAAACAGACATTTTGTTACATTTTATTTTGTGTGTTTTGGATGGTACATGGAGACTGACTAAGTGCGTTAGTAATAGGAGCCCGCACTGACCCGTTTATCGATTTCTCCATGCTGCAGCTGTACAAAACGAGCGCTGATAGCAGCAATGTAGCTCTGCTGATTAGAAAAGGCGACCCGCCCTGCTCCCTTAGGGTACTTCAGCTCTGGGTCTGTGTCAATGCCTGCATAGCACACGCCGCCATACAGCCTGTCCATGATCATAGCCAGCTCCACTGTGATCGAAAAATTAAATTAAATAAAACCAGCACAAGGATACATGAACACAAACCCCAGACAGATATACATTATACTGAACTTTCATCACAATGCTTTTTACATCACAAAATGAATAATCCTGGTTTCATCTTACTAAAACTACTCATATAAATACAATAAATATAAGTGCAAAAAAACAGCATGCAAATTATCAATATTTTACAAAGAAAATGCTAAAAACCCTGCACTACACAGCATACCTGCACGAAGAGGGCGTGGAACTCCCCCCACAAAAATGGTCTTCCTGGGATCCAGGGGTTGAGATCCATCCATCACGAAGTCACTATCATTCAGATTCCAAGGGCGAATCTGTACCTGTTTTAATAAAAAATATCAGGTATGTGAAATAAGTTCAAGCAAATTATAAGGAAAAGGGCAGAGACACTAAATATTCTGCTTACACTCATTAGTTTCCCTTTACTTTCAAATCACATTATATTGCCTATATAACAGATCATTACAAGAAGCACATTTTTAATGTCTACCTTTTAATGTAAAACCACATGAGTTATTAGGAACTGTTCTAACTAAATTCTGATTGTTTATTATTAGTAACGTTAGTAAAAAAACTGATAAAAAAAAAAAAGTACTATTAATTGCTTCGTATGAACATTTTTAGACAATGTTTCATTCATAGTAAGGGCTCTCTCACAGGTTTGTCCTTAATGGTGGGGCTGGAAACACACAGGTAGAGCTTGCCATCTTCTTCAATGCAAGCATCAATCAGAGCCTGAACAGAGCTCTCATCTTGGAACAGGAGAAACGCGTAACCTTGTGGGAAATTCACAAACCACCATCAGCCTACTAGTGAGCCAAGTACCCATCTGTCAATATGCATCACTACCTTAGTTACTGCAATACACAAATAGTCATTTTGCATTTTTTGCATTTGTCCATTAAAAGAAGCTGAGAAGTACAACTTGGCTCCCTGCAATCAAGTTCCCCAATTAAATAAATCTATACTCTCTGTCCAGGTCGTTAAAAACATTTAAAGTTAACAAGAACAGTCTGGCACAATTCAAGCTCCTGCTGTGTAACAGATCTTCACTTACCTTTGGGTGGAAAATAAGATTTGCTCTCAGCCTTGTGGGGCCAATCCACAAACAGGTGCCCAAAGCGCCGGAAACTTGCAGTAATTTCATCTGGGGATAACAAAATATTACATTATAGAACTGATTCAAATTCTCAGAGCATGCAAAAATACAAAGATGAGTTTAACATGAATAAGAGAAGGAAAATATCAATCAGTTAGCCAATACCTTCATCAATGTCAGGGGGAAGGCCACCAACAAAGACTTTGCGAGAATAGCGCTCAACTCTCTCTCCATTCGGGTGTGGAAAGCAGTGGGGGGAGCTCAGACCAGGAAGGCTCTGCTCAGCCCTCTCTTCATCTGGGAAGCCATCCTCCATGGGGAACAGGGACGAGTGGCCTATGAGAGATACAGAGATCAGTACCCGTGCCTGGCAACTCTCTTTGTCAAAGCCCACTGCTAGTCAAACACATCTGAACTAATCATAGCAGGCCTATGAATGGCACCGAATAAGCCAAGGTTTTGTTTTTAAGTGTAATGATTTCATATATATTTGCACCAGCCCTATACTGTGAACATATTTTTGCTCAGCTCATTCTAAATGTATTCACTTAAAAAAAAAAAAAAAAAAGCCAAACTCTGCTCTGTTCATGATCTCAAAAACCAGAGCTGCTTTGCTCTGTGTAATCACAATCAGTTTTATGGTTGTAATGTTGTTTTGTGTACTACACGTTCTTGCAGAAACAATACATTTACATTTACGGCATTTAGCAGACGCCTTTACCCAAAGCGACTTTCATTCCTTAACTACAGGGGGCAGTCTCGCTGGAGCAACTTGGGGTTAAGGGTCTTGCTTAGGGACCCAGTGGTGGTGCTGGAGGTAGGAATCGAACCCTGGACTTTATGGTAAAGCGGCAAGCATCCTACCCACTAGGCTACCTCCACCCCCATACATTATACATATTATAATAAATTATCATTTAAATTGTGCAGCTGACTGGATGGGCAACAAGTACAGAGTTGTATAGTTTGCTGTGTAATAAAACAGAAATCTGGCTAACCTAAAATGCAAAGAGCAAAAAAACGTAACACTACAAAATTACCACACACACATGCATGTTTGTCGTGACAGTAACCATTATTGCTTCACATACAGCTCTGGGATTGAGAATAACCACCACAGGTGAATTATAATTATAGGTAGCAGTATTCATATTGTTTTTTTTGTCAGATTTCAACAAATGTAAATACTCTAAAAAAAATTAAATTAAATTAAATTAAATAAATATGTATACTGGCTTACTCATCTTACAAGCTTTGGCCAGACATCTTTTCATTTTTGGAAATTCAAACTTTTTCCATATTCTCATACAAAATGTTTTATATTAACATTTTTTGCTATCTAATATTTGCCTCCAATTGTGTATATGTGAACTTAAATAAAATCACAATAAATGTCTATGTCAGACCATTGTTTTTGCTCTTAACTCACCAGGTTGGTTACCTCAGTTGACATACACTTCCTGTAATATTTTATATAAAATTTTAACAGTGTAAATAAGCTCTAAATCCAGTGATGTCGCTCTCATATTGTGTTCATGTAATGTTATTTAATCCGTTCTGTCATGAAAGCCCTTGACCATGTATTCACCACAACACAGTGTTAAAAGATGAATTGTGCAGCTTTGCTCGTAAATAGTGCTGCCTTTCTGCCCTTTTTGAGCTATATTTTACCAGTGTAGGCCTATTTCTTCAAAAGCTTCAGAAGTGTTATTCCATGACATGTGTTCTTAGGATTAAGCTCTTCTACTGACATGACAGAAAGCAGGCTTGAGCTGCTTTATGAGGGAGTTTATGTAAGGGAGTTAGTCCCAATTATTACCCAATCGCCGAGTATGTATGTGCCCATGGGCCATGGCTGTATGGTCATATTGTTGGTGTGTGTGTGTGTGTGTGTGTGTGTGTGTGTGTGTGTGTGTGTGTGTGTGTGTGTGTGTGTGTGTGTGTGTGTGATTAAATGTGTTTTTCACCCAAAACTGGAGAATGACAGTAGGGGAGATGTAAAAGGCTGACAATAAAACACAAATGAAGATGGAGGCTGTACATATGCATGCACATGATATATAATTGTCCTCCAAAACATTTCATGCAGATATTAGCACTGGAAATTTCTTCACCATTCATAGGCAGACATTTCTATTTGCTTTATATGGGTCAAAAGTTTGTTCTTTACCTCGCCGCCTCCCATAATTCCTTGCTGCATGAAAAATAAAATCAAATGTGAGGGAAAATGCAGGCAATTACTGCATATTCTTACATTACCTTCGAGCTAAAAAACAATGTCGTCCCAAACCAACCCACCTGGAACATTTTTTTTCCCAAATGTTCAGCCAAATATACAGTTACAAACACTAATCTGTGTGTTATGGATGCTTGACCACCCAGTGTAAGATGGACGGGTCTGTGTGACCAGCGCGGTCATAGCTGCAGGACTGGATGGCTGCCATTTTATGCTGGACTCAATCCGCCCCTCCCCACCCATACCCTCACCCCCCCCTAACCCCCACCCCCACTTTGCAATGTTATGTCTTGATTACATGTTTATGTGCGTTGTGCTGAGGTGTTTTTTTCTCTCTGTTCTCAAACTGCCCTATGAAGGACAGTTTGAGAGGAGCTGTTTTTTAGCTCCTCTGCCCGTTACCTCATGTTGTTATATGTTTTTTATTTTCCTTGCTACCTCTCGACCCCCCTAAAATGTATTGTATTGTCTGTATGGTCGGAGAAGTCCAATTTCGCTGCATATAAAAGTGTAGTGACAAAGGTTTCATCATCATCATCACATAGGATCAACCTAGTATTCTTTACATACAGAGGGTGGACTATATCAATACATCTTCATTGCTTCCTTTACTGCCTCCTGTTCAGCTCAGCCAAGAGGAGCTAATATGCTGTGAGGTAATTGCTTCAATTCTCCTGGCTTGTTGCCTAACGATAGCCAAAAGCCTTTGAGAGAATGCCCACCCATTGCTGCATGGGCAATGAGAAAAATTCAGCTTACATGTCTCAGAGCAAAAATACCAAGTAAAAAGGATACATTTCCAATAGGGACGGTGCCTACCTAGCCAATGGCCCGAATGGCCTGAATGTCCAGAATGGCAAAACACCCTCCTAATGCTAATGCACTTATGCTAATGTGGTGATTCCACATTACTAAACTTGCTGACCATCCCAACACACAGCTCACCAGGTCTGTAATTTTCCATTTGCTTGTACAGGTTTAACCCACTAGTGCAATAAAGCAACAAAATCCATCTACACACCATTTATGGGCAAAGGGTTGTCTCCTCCTGGATGGGCGAATCCAAGGCGACCTTTGGGAGAATAGGGTATAAATCCTTTAGTTCAAGGCTGAAAAGGTGTATAGAATATCTGTGTCCACTAGTCACATAGTTTGTTTTACCACTATGCTATTGCTGTTAAGTCATTATCAAGCTTGATAAAACTGTAATTTGAAACAAATACAAGTGGTTAACTGATACCTATGTAAGTAGGTTCCTTGAAACATTTTTTATTAGCAACCTTGTATGATGCTTCTTTTACTGGTAATGACAGACATAAATAAGAAGCCATCCAAGTTAAGTAATCAATGAGCAGCTCATAAGTTTCACCAAGAAATTGCCAAATCACTGCTTCACTGATAAACAGCCATATGTGCAGATAAGAATGGCCTTGACAAATTCTTTAAAATATTTTAAAACACAATACCTAATAATACATCAAAAATATTTACTCGTAATTGTTTTTATTTACAAATAGAGTATTTAAATTAAACACATCCCACTAGTCTATTGCTATTTCCCTACTGCTAAAATTCCATTAAAATGTCGAGAGACACTAATTATACACCAGCCTCTTCAATGCCATGTGTGTGTTCACAGCCCTTATCCATCATTCATTCTTAATTTAAAGCAAATATATGTTACATTCAGATAAAGGAAATATGACTGAAATAAACAATATGACTGGATCTCAAACAATGTTTTGAGAGAACAGAAATCCTGGTCTACTAGTGGAGGATTGGATGTTTTTCAAAGCTCTTTTTTTTTTTAAGAGTTTCCATCTTCCTCATCCCATCACTTGTTCAGCCTAAACATTTCAACCTTAGTGGATACATACTTGAACGGTCAACCTAACAGGTGAGAGCGAGGGGATTTGTAGTCATACTACAGTGAAAGGTGTTTAGTTTGCACTGGTCAGGTTTGAGGACTTTTAGAGACTTTTTTAAATCCTTTTCTGCAATTCCCTGGATTGAAAGACAGTAAGCCAGATGGACTAGATCAAAGAACTGATTAAACTCTAGTATCCTCAAAATAACAGGTAATGTACCTAAAAGAGTGGTTCAGTTAGTCAGTGATGATCTGACCAAATTCCCTTTGATCTTGTCTTTTGCAATGATGGTAGGGTTGACAAAAATTGCAGAGGTAAACCCGACAACAGTGCAAACCAACAGATTTACAGTATTCTTGCTTCTGACCAACACTGAGGAAAATGAATCTTATATTCTTGTTACAACTGTAAAAGGGGAATTCTAGTGTGCAGGGGGGAAATCTGTTTAAAATCTAAATTAAGATGTAAATAATGTCATTTACAGTACTTTGATGGAAATCTGAGATTTGCAAACTTGAGCTTCCACACAATGTTAAGCGTTCATACCAAGATGATATAAGTATGATGCACCAGCTCACAGAAAGCAATTCAATTAACTTGTTAGAAATAGGATGCCTATACAACAAGTTGTTAGAAATAGGTTGCCTCTACATTATTTAATGACCGTTATTCATGGTATAGACACCATTATTATTAACATGATCAATATTTTCAAACGTATGTGCACTTGTGATTTTAAGTAGTTAGCAAATGGCTGTGTGTGTGCTGGAAACATTAAATTCCCTTCCACAACACTGTCAAGAAAATTTAAGTCAGGTACATTCATACTATTTTTAAATCTGGGAAATTCAAAGTATTGTTTTGTATAGATCTCTTCACTTAGAACTGGCAGTGAGGTTTAAGATCTGGCTAAGCTCAGCTACGCAATATCATGGGCCATTTGTGGTGTTTCATCTCTCTGAACAGTGGCTCAGTTCTGAATGAGTGCATTGCACACAAGAGCAAAGGCCATAAAATCAGACCATGTCTGTTGTGTCTGGAAGTATCAACCTAGGGGGCCTGCTGTCCTTGGACACCGGGTTTGGAAATGGAATCTGTGGACAGGTGCAGGGCTGAACGATGGACAAATATTCATATGTCGATTTTCATGCCAGATATCTCAATATCGGTACGGTAGGTTTTGACTATGGGTTCAGGGAAAACCAAGCATTTCTCAGAAAAATAAAACATCTTAATACAAAAAATTTGGAAAGTGTAGTTTTATTTGTAAGAACTAACTGCCAGTCATCAACATTAACATAAATTACCAAAAAAATTAATTACAAATCTAACATTTTACTGCAGCTCTGCTTTAACAATAAATCCGGATCTGTCACAGACCCAGGGCGGGGCGAGCACGGAGAGGGGAAATCTACATTGTCAATATCTTTTATTTTTTCGATAGTAATATATTGAAAGTTCATATCTAGATATAGAAATATCTTTCAGCTCTAGACAGGTGTTTTCACTTACACTTCAATTTCCATTTTAACAAGTTATAATATGCTTCATACTGCGGTTTGGTTAAAATAACTAAAGGGTCTAATTAAATGCTACTGTCACTTATATGGTAGTTCTGTACATGAAAGTGCCCTGTATCATGCATTCAGTGGTGAAAAGGGAAAATGAAACTGAGTGTGTAAGAGCAAAACAGCAAAACCTCAAAAAGGAGCCTTTTCTACCGCATATTAGAAAATGTCATGGCTTTGAGGACCAAGGACTGGCAAGCATTTCACACAGGTAAAAGCACCACAGCACTGAGTCAACAGCTGTAAGACCAAAGGTTTTCTCTGCCACCCATAAAGGTTTTCATGCGCGAGATAATTTTTCTTATCTTACCTTTTAGGGTGTCCTGCTCAGCTCGCATGATGTCGATGAGCGAATTCTCCAGGGAGTGCATGTTGAACCCATCGAACGATCGAGTGCGCTCCTGTGCAAAATGCAAATGAGTGGCAGACCAAGGTTAGAGGAATAGAACAGAGGAAAAATAGAGAAAAAGAATAAAACTATGATGACATTTCTCATATCCTGCAGCTCACTGAGAATATAGTTTTCATCTGCAATGTATTTCAAGTTGCTGCGCTTTTGCTTGGTCAAAACGCTCCAAAACTTCATTTGTGTGTGGTGTAAGGACAAGGGACAACAGTCTTTATTATTCTCCTTCATTCTATACAGTATGACATGTCCAATGAGTAACTCAAAATTTAAACAGAGAGGGAAAATGGTTGGGAAAAGTAGAGGCGTTTCAATAGTTAAAATCTGGTCCATATTGGCAATCTGAAAAAGACTGCCAAAGAAAACGATGCTACATAATGGATAACTTATTTTTAAATTTAGCCATAGACAACAAGGGATGTATTAACTAATGAACTATTAGTAGCTACAAAAGGACAAATAACAGTGTGTAAATTTATAGCATAGTATTCATAATATATTGCAATTTCAAAATGTTCCTTGAGGCTGCATTTAATATACTCCATTAAAGGGATAGTTCACCCCAAAATGAAAATTTGATGTTTATTTGCTTACCCTCAGGGCATCCAAGTCGAAGGTGACTTTGTTTCCTCAGCAGAACA
>JBBKCR010000022.1:1973066-1983293 GCA_037577295.1 Ladigesia roloffi
ATCATCTTTAATAATATTCACACATCATGTACGTTATTTTCACAATTTCCCAGCATTAATTTTGGGGAGGCTTAGCCGCCCATGACTGTAGTAATCCCATACTCCTAGAATGCTCTCCGAAACTTCAGAAACCACCAAACCAAACACTGAAGAGCCTGTACGGTCTAAATATAATTCATGAGTGTCATATTGCCGATTAAATGCAAATGACTGCACAGCTGACAGCCATCACCATCAATGCAGCATAGGAAATGCCTGAGATGTCAGGCACGAGGCTGACCTCACATTGCAATTGGTTGCTTCTGTGATTATCTGAAAGACCATGCTAACTGTGCTAACACTGATCTCTAAGGCATACAAATATTACTTTTCCCCTCTTCCCCATTCAGTTTTGGAAAGCAAATAAATCTCAGTAATAGGTAATGTGGCCTTTTCAGTGCTATTTTGACTGTTGAGAACCAATTTAAGTATGACGATTGTTTTCCTTTTCTCTGAATGAAGGGGAAGAACACAGGGCCGGTGACAAGGGGGGCTTTCGGAAGGTATTGTCGCCCCCTAGCAAGTCACCATGCCCCCATACATACTTTAGTGTTGCTCATATGAATATAGTTCAGAATTAATACTGTTCACCCAAAGTCAGTTGGATGCCAGCCTGGTATTTGACTTGGAAGAACCTCTTTTTCAGGATGTGGCAAAAAAAACAAAGCAAGTGCTAGAAAGATCAGAAGATTGATGTTCAGTTCACGCAGCCTGTATTTCAGGATGAGTTTCTTCCCCAAGTGAATAGTCGTAATTGCCTTGAACTCTTCATTTGTTTCCAGTACTGCCCATGATGAGGTAGCTATAAATAGTGAAGGAGAAGAATCAAGTTTACATGGTCTCAGATCCTGGAGAGAGAAAGCCACTACAGACTTATTTGGATCCCACCAACCATCCATTTTTATAGCTTTTGTTGAACTGCACCTATTGCATGTATGTCTTTCCTTAAACCACAGTGTATTGTTTGTGTCAACTCACATCTCACTCTACTTTCCAAAATTTAGCAGTTTTAACGAATGTCCATCTTTGCCATGCTTGACACCATCATTTGATTATAAACCATGTCACATGTTGCTTAAATACTTTCATTTTAAAATCCAATTATATACATTTCATTTGAACTAAAACCAATCACACAGTGTGTGTACTCTGTGATCTCGCTGGCTGTTGCAGTTCTGAAGCTTATTCCTAAATCTGTTTTTTCCAAAACACATTTTTCACAACATTCACAAACAAATATCTCAGCTTCTAGAGTTCTAAAGTTTAACACGAATGTATTCAAAGATTTTCCAACATTTATAAAATATATACACAAAAAACAAAGAACACCTTTATAATTTTATTTCATTATGGAATCCTGTTCAATCTTTTACACGATAACATAAGTTTGATCCCTTACATATGTACGTAACTGACATAATATTTTAAAACTGTAATTAAGCTTAAGGTTTGTTGTGAGTTTATTAAAGTATGAAACTGTCATGACATGCATTCAGGATAACTAAAGGCTTAAAATCTCTAAACATCTACGTCTTAATTCTGTGCTGCAAAATGTTGCTGTTCAGCCAGCTCCCGCTAACCTGATCCGGTTTACGAAGAGCTCTTTAATCAGATGAGATAAATCAGGTTTGTTGAATGAAAGACCACCTGAAATGGCTTAGCGGTGTGGAACAGCACAAGCTAGGTTAAGCAACACGTCTTTGTAGGGTAAATCCGTCTCCTATGTGTTATGGAGTAGCCCAAATCTGTAGCATAAGTCAAAACTGCCAATGCCAAAACTACAATGACTCATGAACCAACATTACAACAGTGTTCTTAACCTAAAATACCAATTGTGTCCTCACTCTGCTTTAACTGCAGGGCCGTCATGTGGCTTATGCTCATAAAACCTTTGGTGATGTCATGGATGTCTGTACTAGACTCTCCTTGGTAGTTTTCCTACAGTAAAAACTCATAAAATTAATGAAACAAACATAGTTTAAACTTCCATATATGGCTCACCAAGAATATTCAGTACATAAGAATATAAGACACAGATCCCAAGCACTGAATGGATTCGAATTTCATCAGCAGCACAAATAACTGGATTTAAACTGATTAGCCCAACTTAGCACTGGGTGGTAAAAGTAAATACTGGACTTAAGTAAGTGTACCTTATAGTAAGGTAAGAACACACAGATAAGCCATAACACTGGAAATCCCCTCATGCTACTAAAATAGCTCTGACCTGTTGTGGCTAGACTTCACAAAACATTTGATGGTGTGCTGTTGGTATCTGGCCCCAAGGTCATCCTTTAAGTCCTGTATGTTTTGAGGTGGGACGTCCATGGATCAGACTAGTTTGTCCACATCCCACAGATCCTCAATTAGATTAAGATCTTAGCAACCTGGAGTCTTATGAGCCAGTTAATAACAGCAGATCTTCAGGTGTCTTGTGGAATCCATACCTTGATGGATCAAAGCTATTTTGGCGGCACAAGTGAGAACTATACAATACTGGGCAATTCGTTTTACTGTTATGGCTTAAATACACAAAAAACTATATTACATTTTTGTTAAGGCAGCATTTCCAGGCTGGCCACAGTCCAAACTGCCCCCTGCAGAGTGCTTGAAGTGGGCCGGAACGTAGAGGAATGCAGTTCTGGAACTTCTGTATTTTCGTCTTTTGGGTTCTGCCACATTTTTCTGTGTTCCGGTACTTACTGAAACTGATCCGATGCAGCGACAGTGGCCCGATATGTCGGAAAATTAGAGTTCCTGCTCTTATTTTTTCCCATTTCAAGCACAGCCCCTGCAGGAAATCTGCCCTGTGTGAGGAACGCTCATGTAGAAAAGGCAACAAAATATATTTTCATACTCCATCGTCACCAGCTCAATGAAAACATAGTACTAGAAGTACATATTACCAGTATGTCAATGGTAAAAATCTACTGAAATTGCAAAGCAACATAGATTTTCTTAATTAAACAAAACTACATTTATAGCTGGTATGCTGACACATTTATGGTCATGTAATTTACAGATGATATGGGTTAACTTAATTTTCAAGTCCCAAAGCAGATTTTACATGCTAATCAGGAGTCAGATGAATATATAATTCAATGACCATATGAACTGTAATTTTGAATCAAATTTACAATCACTGTGGCCAGAGGTGTGGCCAGAATGTCAGTAAACTCATTTGTCAGAGCAGAAATTTTCCAAACAAATGTATTTGGATGAATAGAGCATACCTTAGGAACAGAGGCGTTTACAAGAATATTTACACCTAATAGTAAAAGTAGAATATAAGGAATGAAAAGAACACAGTGGGACGGTGTTTCTTTCACCTACCTTTACATCTGCTTTTGATGGGCTTCAGTGTCATATGATGGCATTTTTATCTATCTCACTGTCTTGTACTTTAGCCATTTGCTCCATATCTTTTAAAAAAAAGAACTTATTCTTTCACAAATGTATTAAACAGTCCAGCAGCCGACATTTTTTGGGACTTTTACCAGCTAGACTCTTTTAGCCTTAAGTTGAATTAGTAAAATTTTGTGGTAAAAAATAATGTTATATTTTATTATGCCTTATTTCACTAATCATCTTTATTTTAATGCATTGATTGGGATATTGGGTCCCATAGTCTGTTACAAATAACCCAGGCCTATGGGGAAATTTGTAATATTTGCTGTTTTGCTTTGTGGTTGATTTTCTTCTATGCATACACAAGTCTCTTGCACAAGTGTTCACCCACTTGGCATTCTCTCTATTTTGTTATCTTCCAAACTGGAATTCAAATGGATTTTCAATTTGTGATTGGCCAAATAAACAGCCACAGATTAATGAAAAGTGGTGTGTACATGTTTTCACCCCCTTTGCTTTGAAGCCCCAACTATCAAAGGCCACTTAATTACTTAAATAAGATCTACCTCTGAGCGATATATGATCTCTGTATATACACACTTGTTCTGAGAGTCAACTCCAGTGCAACACCACTATATGAAAGCATTAATACCAAGTTGTGAGAAGTACAGATCAGAGTTAAAAACTTCTGCAAGGCACTGTATGTATTGTGATCCATATATTTTTCAAGATATCAAAGTCACAGCATGATTAATTTGATAAGTCGGCTCTGCTGTCCCCTACTAGTTCTAATAGTTTTAATGGCATAAGAGAATGCACAGACCAAAACCTCTGGAGTTTCTAATATTTATTTGATATTAAAATCAATAACAGAATTAGACTATCATGGTTACAAGCAAAAATTGTGGTACCAACTCCGGGCTGATACGATGCAGTGACATAATAAAGGGTAATACAAAATGAAAAAGAAAGAGGCACAACAGCATGAGCAGACATATGTTCAAGGGTCAACCACAGCCTACTTCAGATCTGTACATTGACAAGGCTTACATAAACCAAGCTGTTTTCCAACTAATTGTGCCTCTGAAAAATAAAAGAGAAAAAGTATAAACCCAGCACAACACTGAAACATAAATAGAACAACTGTCAAGATATTGTATTCGAACAGGCATATATGTGAACTACAAATATAGACATTGCTAATAGGATCAAGTAACTGTTAGTTTCAGTAGAATACACTGCAGAAGTTTGCTTAAGAGTATCACCAAGAGATCTATGACAGAGCACTTAGCAATGAAATACAGCCTTCCTACTGTGACAAAAAAAAAAAAAAAAAAAGATTTTACACTTGGGGAGTGCACACGGTACTAGCTACTTAAAAGATCCCATGCTAAATTATCTAGTAGAATAATACCATACAACATCAGAAGCATTACATCAACGTCATGTAGTTTTTTTTTTCTTTTAATGGTTGAGAATTATTTCAGTTGTTGTAAAATTGAACGTTGTATGGATTTCCCAAAAGAAAAGGAAAAACTTTTGAGAACAATGCCCCAAAAAGTCAAATATTAGATGTAACTCAATGAATATTTTGCTCATTAATTTGGAAGGAGATGTAAATCATTGCAGTGTGATGGGGTGTGCATGTGTGTGTGGTTTTCAGAAAAGGTATTAGGGCTGTTAGAAGTATCAAGAAGACGGTGTTGTGTGGAACGTGCCCGGTGCACTTCAGTGCAAGGTTGAGAGATCTGGGCCCAACAGTCCAGGTGACCCTACTAGCTCTCCATGTCCTCCTCAAAGTAAGAACAAACAAACAAACACACAAACAAACAAACAAAAAGCTATCACCGCTACATTTACAGATCCCTTCCCCACCCAACCAATTGGACTTGGAAAGGTCCAAGTCTGGCAGGGTCGCTCATTTTTACTTGTGTGTTTTTGAGAGCCTGAGGCCTTGGCACGGCTGTCGCAGCAGATTGAATGGATGTCGCAGTCGCCACTGTCCAAGCACGGTTCCTTGCTTCCTTGCAATATGGAAGAGAGAACAGGGTTGTCTTTTTCATTTTTGGATGAGGGGTGGGGGAGCTCTCATGCCACTGAGGGTGTTCAAGTACATATTTTGAAATTCAGCACCATGGGTGGTGAGACAGGACTCGTACCCAATGTCCAGGTTTGGATTTGAACTCACTTAAACAAAGAGCTTCCTCCCTCCAGTGGTGTGGAAGGAGCCAAGCGGCAGCAACTATCGGGAGTTGACTCTGAACTTCTCAACAGAGGCCACTGGAGACCAGGAAACATGCTCCCTCCAACCCATGAACACTGACGGCTTTGCCATGCTGTTTGCCGGCCAGTGTAAAAACAACAAAAACAGTGAGAGTCCTTCGCTTTAGACAGCCCTCCACTGACTGAAATTCAGTCTCGGATAGATCTAGGTCAAACAATGCGCACCTCTATTTGTGTCGTGTGTGTAGTTTAGTTTAAGAAAACTCTGATCTTGTTCACTGGAGAACAATTGCTGAAGGCCATCTCTGTTTCGTTGTTGAATGAATGACACTGCTCCAAGAAAAAAAGTCATTACCCAGCAATCTAAGGAACAGCAGAACCAGAATTGAGAGGCACAGTAATCTTGAACGTCGGTGAGGGGACACAACACCTACAAGGTTTGACATTGTCTTTGCGAGGCTGATAAACTAGTTCCTTAAGTGGGATCCTACGGAGGTCCCGAATCCCTAAAGGGTCCGCTAAATGTATTTCAGCAAGGCCTTCTCTTGTATCGTCTTATTATGGAATAATGCATTTTCAACTACAGGTCATTGTTGGTGAGCCAAGGACAAACAAATAAAAATACAGGAAATGTTATGGCAAGTAAAAGATAAAGACGGCAGAGTACAAAGGCAGAAACAATTGTGTGAGAACCCACTGAATTAAGCATAAATTCAAAAGAAAAAAAAAACGTTCATGACAATAAAAACATGTTTAAAATGAGTCAACATCATGACTGCAGCACTCTTTGGATAGTCTCTTAACCAAAAAATGTTCCAGAAGTCAAAGTGTATGAACGTTTAACATGAACTCTTTCCACTGAAGGAAGACTACATTCATCTTTTACATGAAAACTGTGTGAGGCGAAGCAGCAACAGTTCTCACCAGCAAAAAGCTCACTACTTGACACTCTTTGCAAGAGAAGAAAAAAAAAAAAAAAAAAGGAAAATGTTCTAGTTCTTGGCATAATGGGCATAAATCTCTTTTTCATAAAAAATGTCAATAGATCAAGTTTGGAGTTTCAACTGTTGGAATAAGGCACCTGATTTTGCAGGCATCATTTCAAAAATAATTTTTTTGTGCGATGCACCAAGTGCAATGTGGGGTTTTTCAGCTTGTAGGATCTGCAATTGTACAAACAGTTGGAGCGCTATGGAGTTTTATCTACATCAAAGCATGTGCGGCACCTATGACACACGTTTTCTCCCCTTTGTGCTCACTGGTTATGATCGTTATGTATATATTATTTTAGCACAGGCTCATTGGATGGTCAGTTACAGATCAGTGTGGAGAACACATATTGTCTGTGTAGGGTCAGTGTGCAACATATTTATGCTTCATGTATTTTCATACTTTGCCATAGTGCCCCATCAATGAAAACATACTTTATTAGCAAAGAGGTACTTCTTTAACAAAAAAAGTGAAAGGTTGAGGAATGTGGAATTCCATGATTCTACATTTCTCGCGACAAAGGGTGTTGAAGTTCAATAGTCTCTTCTCATCTGATACTCTTGTACCTGCTTCTGGGAAACGCTAAACTTTGAAAGATATTACAGAAGAAGCAAAAAAACAAAACAAAAAAAAAACAGAATGCTTGGTAGATGTCCAAAGATGACAGCTCCAAACAGAAAACCAGACAAAACTACAGCATCCCACAG
Source organism: Ladigesia roloffi (assembly GCA_037577295.1). NCBI lineage: Eukaryota > Metazoa > Chordata > Actinopteri > Characiformes > Alestidae > Ladigesia > Ladigesia roloffi. The sequence goes on from JBBKCR010000022.1 coordinate 1,980,374, forward strand.
GTTAAATACACCAGAAAGAGCTTATTTATTTAGCAACAGTAAGATAGGCTGCCACTCATGGAGTTCTTAAATGGTTAAAAACAAACACATTTTCAAATAGCGATTATGGCCACCTAAAAGAACAAGGTTCAGAGTTAACCTCAGGATTATCTATTTAATTCTTGGTAAAAAATAAGCACAAGCCTCTTTATTGGGAAAGCCAAAAACCAAAGCAACATCCCATCTTACTGCAAAGAGTAAGACCTGCATAGTGCACCATCGAGAGCAATGTTTCTTACATAAACAAACAGATTCACATATTTAAAAAAAACAAACCAAACAAAAAAAAAGGTATTTCAAAGCTGTACAAATAAAATGAAACACATGAATGCACGTCACCTCTTGAATGTGTACTGTAGCCATTTTGGAACATTTTGGAAGAATACGAATTCACAGAATCGAGATCCAAGTGCCCCTGGCAAACTTGCCATTCAAACAAATACAGTGGCCAATTCTTATTTTTTCCATCAACAATAAAAGCCATTTTAGTTGAGGAGTGGGCATGCATACACACACACACAACACAGAATACAACAAGGAATGATTTTCTATACAACATGATTAAGCAGCTTTAACACCAACATTCGTTTCATTATCAATAACAGTGCAGAATAATAGAAGCAGAATTTGAACTTAATAGTTAGCTTACTCTTTAAGAAAGGAATCTGGTAGGTATTGTTTTAAGTGAAGTTATATGGATAAACAAAAAATATGCCAAAATCTAATAAACAAGAGAAAAGTCTTGCTGGCTTGACCAGAAATAAAGCAACATTATTTCCCTTAAAAAAAAAAAAAGAAAATCATTACAAGTCTGAGTATGATGTAAGGAAAACATGCCAAAAATGTGCACTGTGCTAAAGACAATATCAGTTGGTATTTTTAATATATTAGAACTTGAATTAACATAAGAATTACATTTTCCTTTTTTATTTGGTGGAATTCTTTCCACGCAAACTAGAAATCTTGAATTGAATTTAGCCAACCTGATTTGCAGCCAAGGCCTCTTGTCAGCTGAACTGAGCCATAGATAAATTCACAAGACGTGATAGCTTAGACATTTTGTGTGTTTTAACTCAAAAATATAAATCACGAAAACAAATTACTGGCTTTGAATAACAACCTTTACAATAACTGTCTGAATGCCACAGAGTCTAAAACTTGAAGCTTAACTTACAACCACACACGCTTAACGCGAGACCCTGAAACAACACAAGAATTGAAGACAAACTCTCCCTATACAGCAGGCCACCGACAGAAACACCACATACAGTTTCCACCAAAACCCCCATGCTTGTCACTTGCCATCAAGTGTGTGTATATTTTTTACGATCATTAATATTTTCTTTATATTGAATGGGTCTATTTATGCAGAGCCAATGCCAGCCTAAGAAGCTTCAGCCAAAGATGGCACAGTGGAGGCTGGGATAAGTTGCGTTGCAACAGTGCTTGTTGTCTTTCAATAATTGGATGGGAAAGGCAAAAAAAGAATGTAGTCTGATCGATAGTCTGATCAATTCCCTCATGGCAAATAGATTTGCCTTACAGTACAGCGATATGTTTTTTTTTTGTTTTTTTTTCTGAGCCACTACAAGAAGCCCAAGCTTTCTTTAACACCTCAGACCCCCCACCCACCACCACCACCCCCCATAAGTACAAAAAAAAAAAATAATTATAAGAATATTCACTGCTGGCAACGTCAGGGAGAACGTGTCAACACTGTACATCAACCTGAAGAAAAACCCAATAGCGGAATTTGCACTTTTCCATAGGAAATGTTTTCTGAAGGCAAATGAAGATTGTGATGCCGCGATCGCCATCACACAGGGGGACTTCAGAGTCAGCCTGTTCATTTCAAGACCTCACCGTCAACCTGTCCTGGTCAAGATGGTAAAAATCAAGTACTCACTGCAGCATTCAAACGAGGCCAGTTTAGCAGCAGATGGAAGGGAAAAATGCTTTTTTGTCTTTTTGTTTTTGTCTAGACAAAGTGCTTTTGTTGTCATACATGAAATATAGTACACATACATATTGTGTGTAGTACATACACATACGCACCACACACACAACATTATATATATGGTAAAATTTATAAGATAAAACGTATTTTCTATTTACAAGGGGAACACTGACATTACAGTAGCCTCTAACATGGACGGTATATAATGTACTACCTTGCAGAAAAAAGAGAAAATATAACAATACCTGTGATGTACAAAATTCTTAAGCTTAAATATAGTGGGGATTTGGAGGCAAAAATATTCTCCCTTCTTCAATTTAATCAAAAATAAAACCTCTACAAATCCAAAAGTGACTTATTTTTTTAAAAATGACGAACAATTTTGCGGAGTGGGTAGCTTTTCAGACTGAGCAAATGGGAAGGTGCATCATCTAGAACCAATCTCACCTAGAACCAAGCACTTTCCTAGTCTACATCTGTTCAAAACCAGCCTTTCAAGAAGATAATCAAGAAGAGTCAGTCCCCCAACTTGCTTCCCAACCCCACACAGTGCAGGGTGAAACTTGTTTCAGTGTCCTGTTCTTCACAAACAGAAAACAAGCAAGGCAACGACTACAAAAATATAGAGAATAAATATTCACTCCTTTTTTTTTTAAGGATACTTGCTGAATACAAAGATATAGAAATGAGTTATGTTGCTACTTAACAGAACAATTCCGAAAGTGTCATTTTGGTAAGAGATCAATAGACGATTGAATGTGCATGAACTGATGATTACTCGTATTGTAAATGGAAGATTACATACTTAATACATCACTGTTATATGTAGATTCTCTTTAAATAATAGTAATAATATTAAAAAAAAACTTTTTGGTTTTGTGATAATGTCACACACAAAAACATACACACACATATACATATATA
>JBBKCR010000022.1:1997175-2009916 GCA_037577295.1 Ladigesia roloffi
GACCTCTGCCATCATTTTAAGTGGGAGAACTTGCACAATCGGTGGCTGACTAAATACTTTTTTTCCCCACTGTATCTGTGTGAGAGGAAGGCTTTCTTGGACTGTTGCGATGTCTTTGAGTAACATAATCATATTCCCAATTCAGTAATTAACGTTTAGTTAGTATTTGGTGCATTATTTTATGCCTGACATTCTTTAAAGGTCTCATGGAATGAAAAGTTCACTTTGTGATTTTTTTTTTTTACATTAATACCTGCAGTGGCTAGAATTTACAATAAGTGTGAAGAGTCGTACTCTGCCATTCAGAGAGCGACAGCTCAGATGGCCTGATCTGGAATTAGGCCCCCATGACGTCACGGGGGAAGGTCATGGTTGCAAATAAGCAAAGCATGGCAGTTGCTTGGTGCTGAGATGTAAAGATGAGCAGAAATGTATTTTTTAGTTCTTAACGCACACCGCTGAAGAACCAGTGTGTTAATTATATTAATTATTGCACCGACATGACTTTTTAAAATGTGTATGTGTGCACCAAACATTTCGCCAAAGATGATTCTCAACAAAACAGAACTGGTTTTGCTGAATGGCTGAAAATTAAGTCTGGATCTCTATCAAACCTCCCTGGTCAGTTAATAACTTAACACTGTATAAATTTCCTTGCATTGCCGGAAATGGAGTCAGTGCCAAACCAGGTCTCCATGTTGCATTGGTAGGGTGCAAAAAAAATTGCCTAGTTAAGTGCTTTGGGTGAAAAGCTAGTTGTAAAACCTTTGCCAATAATAATGCATGGACATTTGTCTGGGCAGATATTTAAGAAGTTAAATAAATATTACACTTTATCTGCTTCATGCTCATTCCATGTTCACTGGTTTGCATTTGCAAACAACAGTTTCTGTCTTGCACAGAAAATGAGCTTTCAGTCTCGGGTGTGATTGTACTGACCATATCTCTTGCAAAATCTTGTTTAAGTTTTTATGTAATTATGACTCATCTCTAATTAAATCCATCAATAAAGTGTATTCTGGGAACTTTACTACAGTCCCATTATACCTATTCATAAGCCAGATTGCTGCCATAGTTCAGGGCATTGTTCACACTATGGATATAAATTGATATATTTTGATCTACCACCCACTCTGAAATACAGTATTTGTTTTAATACTTAAAACTTTAATTTGTATTTAAAAATGTAATTTGTATTTGACTATATATTTTGTTCTCTTACATTCTTCCATAATTTTGCAACCTATGCTACGATATTTTAAATATTTTCAATATTTTCACATGGCCATTGAAGCTAAAAGAGCAAAGATGCCTGAGAATGGGAGTACCATTGGAATAGCTCAAGGAAACCAACAAAATAAATTTGCTACACAGTAATAGTGTTTACAGATAATTTTCTACTGAATGTTCATACACTACTGCTGACTACCGAACGTGGAAATAGTATGTTTTTAATACTTTGATTTGGTGAATAAATGCTTATCAATGAATACTCAAAGCCTACTTTTATTTGACAATGAAACTTGGCTATGTACAGTATACATGCAGAGTTGTAAGATGGCTGGAAAAATGTTTGTGCCTTTTAATATATATCTGTACTACTGCTGCAGGTATCTAGCTTCAGTGCTTCTAGCAAATACATCTTAAAATAAGCAATTCATTTTATTGTCAGATTTTAGTGGAAAATATAAAATATGCAAAACAGTTGTATGCCAAGATGGGGATATTTCTATCAAATATTTTACATATATCTCATTAAACATCTTATATTTACAGTCTAGGTTTGGCCAAGTAGTACTGTCTGTATTACGTGTTATTTTTGGCCTATTACATTTCCTTTGCCTCAACAATATTCTGAGCATTTACAACATGTGATACATTTAGGATTCACCTATCAATGAAATAATGGCAAACCGGAGGAATAAAACAGGTCAGTCTTGACATTTTCTAGGAGGTACCTTTCATTGTGTAAGCCACAAGATTAGCTGCCATGGCAACCCTTGTGAATTCTTATACAGAGGTTGGTTATCCAGGTAAACCCTCCAGACATGTTGTCAATGTATACAGAGCAGATGTGTTTGAAATGCTGGCAGCTTTCACTGTAGTGAGCTACATCCCTGACACCCCGAGAGACTACCCTCCCCCTTGTCTGGATTTTACAACAGTAGGCTGCTGAAAATTTGTGTTCCTATCTCTAATGCATTGACTTTCCTGCTCTTCCTATAGCCGACATCATATCCACGGTTGAGTTCAACTCCACTGGAGAGCTCCTGGCCACAGGGGACAAAGGAGGTCGAGTGGTGGTGTTCCAGAGAGAGCAGGAGGCAAGTGTATGTCCCATATTTCAATCTGAGATGACCCACATTTTTGTCACTCATTCGTTTTCATGGTCATTCATATTAAACCAATTTAGTCAATGATAACTTTTTTTATGATAACACTTTTTTTTTTACATTTAAACATCCCAAATCATCTCAAGTGAACCCTCCATTTTTACTCAAATTCAAACTATTCAATGCAGATAAATACACTGCTTAAATTTTTGGCCAAAATTTCCTGGAAAGCGTAAAAAGTAGGGGTGCACAGAAAATATTTTTTTCGGCCAAAACCGAAAATAAGGAAAACCGAAACTGATTCCGACAGAGTTTTTTATTATTAAATTACTAAAATAAGAAATCTGTACAAAACGTTGAAGAGATTTATTTAGCATTCAGACAATGCACAATATAAAATAACATTTGAAATAAAATATTTTCCTTCGCTAAACTTATAACAAGGCTCAAAGCAAGAAGCCTGAAATATTATATATTTAAATATCTTCTCTCATAAAACTAGTGAATTTAATCGTAATATTCTGAGTGAAGTTGAATAAATTGCATTTTGCATGGTTGCGTCATCTGCGTCATGATTGCGTTATGATTGCGTCATCACAGGTTCGGTCCAATAAAGAATATTTTTACTGCAAAACCAAAAATGCATTTGTGGTGGCCGAATTTTTTGTGCATCCCTGGTAAAAAGTGCACAGCGATACAATATCATGAAAGTATGGCATTTCATTAGAGGCATGCGATGGTGCCGACAACAGTGGTGAATATACCACAACTACAAAACATGTGTCATGTGCCCCTGAGTATCATTTACAGCTTGGCATTGATGTCTCATGCTGTTCACAAGTAGATGTATTGGCAGCTGAGATATGGCATTCTACTCCTCATGAAGAAGTAACACCTCCTCACTGTAACACCTCCACCACCTGGTGGCTGATGCGTAGCACTCTCCTTGACATCTCCAACATCATTAATGGCCATCATTACTGCTCAGCATGAACGGATTTCCATCAGAGAACAGCCAAAGGCCCTCTAGTACCTTGTCCTGGTAGTGTGGTCAGGTTCCCCTGCAGACCACGCTGATGTAAATGGTTTTGAATGGTCCGATGTGAATCTTGGTTGCCTCTCACCTCTCTTAAATGTGCCTGGTGTAATGAGTTGTTTAGCATATATACGGTGATGTATCGAATAGCCTATGTGCTTATAGTACAGGGATAAGGACAGAGGGTCTAACAGTGCATGCGTGGGCCCCAGGGGGGCATGTTTTCAGAGTGAGCCTTTATTTATTTACCTTTGTTTTGCTATTGGCACTGTAATAAAGCTCCTGAACCGGAGAACGCTGGAATTGCCTCCTTTTATAAGCCTTCCTAACATTACACCTAGAGTTGAATGGCATTCATTATCTGGTTCTGCAAGGCAATGTCCATAATGACACGGCCATCAGTGTGGGATGTGACCTAAGGACATCCAATTTTATGCATTTCTGTGACTCGTCCAGTCTCTCCGTATCTCTTTTGCAACCTGCTGATGCCACTGTGACACTCTCTGTGGCCACTTCTGTCTGAGAACATCATGTTTAAAGCCTCACAATGGTGAGGTAGTGTTGGTCAATTGTTAGATTGTAAATATTGTAGGAAAAGTAGGAAATGTAAATATTTAGGAAAAGTCAGTCGTATGAAATTCACCCGTAAAGGTTATAGTGCATTTTAGGCTCATATTGACATTTACTCCGAACTATCCATAATATGCTGTTTTTCAAATTTCACATTGCTTTAAACAAAACATTCAGCAGTGACTGCAATGGAATTAGTAGCAGTTTTTACTATTTCTAAACTATTTCTATTTTTTTTTTACTATTTCTAAACTAGGATTTATAAAAAAAATGTATAAATGTACTGTTCTTAAACTACTAAAGATAAATTATATTTAAATTCACAGTTTCTAAACTAGTTTTTATAACTTTAATTGGAATTCACTTCTAAGGTAATGTCTAAAGGTTGTGTGTTACTCATTTACGGATTAAAACCCAAATTTTGTTCCCATCCTGCTGTCTCCTTTATTGCTGTCACATCAGAGAGTCATCCCCTGCCCACCCCAGTGCAAAAATCTGCCCCCTTTAACCCTCACACTCTACCAAGAGGAAATCTGTTGCAATTAAGGTGTCTGACTCTGGAGTCTGGTTTCTGCCAATTGATTTGGATGCCTCCCGAGAAGAAAGCTGACCCGTAGGGTATCCAGTGTCTGATCGGTATTGAGATGTTGCACTGCCATGAACTTGTTTAGCTTAAGATCAAGCCCCATTTCTCCTTCCTCTATGAAGAGGGGGGCAGAAGAAATGCACAACTAAAAGCCACCCTGTGCTACTGCATTGCACTACAATTGCCGGATAACCAGTAAAAATATTAGTAACTGAACATAGGAACAAACATGAATTACATTTTTACATCTCTAACTGGCATTTCATACAGATCATATGTACCATGAAGGTTTAAAGTCATCTTTTCCTTGCGTATTTGCGTACTTGACCTAAATGAACAATGATCATTTCTGTCTTTTGGGCCAATTTATTTTTGGTGAAAGACTTGTTTAACCTTGTTGTCTTTTGCAGAGTAAGAGCCAGCCACAGAGAAGAGGGGAGTACAACGTTTACAGCACCTTCCAGAGCCATGAGCCTGAATTTGATTACCTGAAAAGCTTGGAAATTGAGGAGAAGATCAACAAGATCCGTTGGCTGCCTCAAAAGAACGCCGCCTATTTCCTCCTCTCCACCAATGGCAAGCCAAATCAGTTTTTTTTTTTTACATACTGTTATTTGTTCACTATTAGATGCTAATTATCACATATAAGATCTTTTCTGTTTAGTAGGAATAAAATAATGCCCAGTGATATGAATGCATGTTTTTATGTGGCTTATTGTAACATATCTGATTAGACTCATCAGATACTAAGCCATTTATGAGTTGAGTCAGATGTGCTGGACCAGCAATAATGCAAATCTCGTGGTTTTATAGGCAAGTTTTACTCCATCATCCATCATATAGCACGTTTGGGCAGCTCTTATCGAAACCAAAAAAATGCTGAGTCATTAACGGCAGGGAAAGTGTCAAAGGAGAACTAAGGATCTCTATCTTCATATTGCCAGTTCTCAAATACATCGTTTTGCCTGCCTCTGCTGAACTGCAGTTGGATTTTACTTACTTGCAGATTAATTAGCCTCATTAGGGTGCCAGTAGATCAGCATGGAAGCACTGGCCTTTCATCACTCTAGTAAGAGATTTATGCATCATGGCGCCCGAGAGGCAGATGGGTCTGCTTGCTTGACTCTCAAATGCCAGTTTTCTTTAGTTTTTTGTCTATTTTCTGTTCTTTTTGAACTGGATAATTGTTGTGCACTGTTAACATACACGAGACAGGCACTACTGGACATCGGTAACACGCATAATAATCTGGAATTTATTCTGTTCTTACCATCGGAGCTTAATTGTTTGGTCCGGTAACCGCCAGCACCACCACCGCTACCACTCCCAGCACAGCCACAAAGCACCGGGCCCCAGCGAGCCCGTTGACCCCAGAAGAGCGCTTCAGAGATGGCGACGCAAGCGAGGCAAGAGGGCGGGACTCCATGCTAGGCTAAAAGCTCGGGCTAGTCGTCCACCGCTCCCCAGCCTCTTACTGGCCAACGTGCTGTCCCTGGAAAACAATGTGGATGAACTGCGAGCCAGGATCACAACACAGTGGGAAATGTCCACAAGTACTGCTCGCCAGACGTGGAGTTTTTAATGCTAAAATGCTGCTGGTACTATTTACCTTGGGAGTTTTCGGCTGTGTTCTTGGCCATTGTTTACAATGAGCCGCGAGCTAACTACACAGAGGCACTTGGCAAACTCCACAACGTCATCAGTGAGTTAGAGACATCTCATTTAGATGCTGTTTTTATCATCGCTGGTGACTTTAATCATGTATAACCATGCAAAAAATTTGATGTCTATGTGCTTACCCCCAGGGGAATCCAAGATGTAGGTGATTATGTTTCCTCAGCGGAACACAAACGCAGATTATTAGCTTTAGCAGTCTGGTAGTCATTTAAAGGAAGTGGATGGGCGTCAGACCTTTCAAAGTAAAAAAAAACAGGCACAGACACGTCCAGATTACACCCCGTGGCTCATGACGACACATTGTTGTCTTAACACACGAAACGATCGGTTTTTGTGAGAAACTGAACAGTATTTATATCATTTTTTACCTCTGAAAGACAACGTGACCAAACCGTCTCCATCTCCATGTGTACGCACTTTGGGGTAGGATATGCAAACACCGGAATCTCTGTGCTCTGTGTAAACAACGAGTGACGTATTCACGCAACAGATCACTTACGGCATTTGCGTTAGCAGTTGTGTGAAATAATACATGGCTAAAATGATAAAGAAACACTACCATGTCAACTGGAGAACTAGATAGATCCAAGCAGGAATGTAGATAGATCTGAGCAGGAAACAAATTTTATTAGTTTAAAAATCCACATGTCTGAATTACAAAATGGTTAAAAAGTCATTGTTTACCGTTACTTGCAGACAAAACTGTGAAGCTGTGGAAGATCAGTGAGAGAGACAAACGGCCAGAAGGTTACAACCTGAAGGATGAGGACGGCAGGATTCGAGATCCCACCACAATCACGGCTCTGAGGGTAGGCCACCTCTACTATTCTCTCTTATGTGCTGTTGGCACTCCGCTGAGCACACAGAGTGGCAGATTGTCGAGGCTTAATTTTTCAGCTCCAGTTTATGAAAGATGAGGACTGATCTCAGTAGTTACTTGGCAAGTGTGGTGTCCACAAATTAGCAAGGCTGGTTCTTGCAGTTTTATAGCTTGCCTGGCTGCCAGGGCTCGGGGTTTTGGTGTTGAGAGGTGGGAAGAGGAGATGATCTTGTCCCACCAGGGTTTTGGAGGAAAAGGCTTAAAATCCTTAAAAATGTTTCAGGTTTGCTGATGACTGGAGCAGAACCGGCCCATCTGTCACTACCATAAGCACATCTTGTCAGCAGGCAGGGCAGGCAGCTGCTTGGGGCCCCCAAGTCACTAAAAGGCGAACGAGAGCTGACACTTTAAACTATGGTAAAAAAACTGGTTAGAGGGGCGGGGGGGTTAATGTTTGCTTGGGGCCCCAACAGACCCTAGGATCGCCTCTGGTCCCTACAAACCGAGAGTAGAATTGTCAAAGAAGGGTTGGGTCTGGAAGCCAACCTCCTATTCTACCAAAGTCATGGGCCTACACTGGGAATATGGAATTTGTTCAGAAGTGATCTGATGTTATTCTGATGGTAGTTATTAAATCGTATGTTAATTGTTTATATTCCGCTCCAAATATTGAGCATTGATCTCCACTATAAGATTTTGGCACATAGAGAGTGTCAGAAGTTCAACCCAAGGCCCAGACATATTATCTCAGTCTCCCCTCAGCCTCATTTTCCACTCTGTGCTTTGTTTGACTAGCTCTGGGAATTGATGGGTATCACATTGTGGTAAGCATTTCTGAGAATATTCGAGATATTCTGAGATACTGCAGGGAGCCTTCTCTTCAGCAGCTGCTGCTCTAGAGAATGTTACTGACTATGAGTGTTAACAAAATGCCACTGAGATGATTCTCGTCTGTCTCACTGTCACTGTGGGCAGTGGCGTAACAGCACAGTCATGGGCCCAGGTGCGAGAATTCGATCCGGGCCCTAATACTGTTTCAAATTTATCCCGATGATGTTTTAGCTCTGATACATGCAATACACGTTTAGGGTGACTACAGTCCTCTCTGCAAACAACCAGAAGTATGTATAAATTCCAAATATAAATACAAAAATACTGTACTACGTGCATGCTGCTGTAATTTCTGCAGCAAAACGAAACAGCCCGAGATTTCGCATCTTGTGGCTGAAGGTGCTTCACGGCAGTCACACGTCTCACTTTTTACTGGAGTTACGCCACTGACTGTGGCCTCACAGACGTCCATGACTGAATTCAGCGCCTGGGGTAAGGATTGGTTTTGTGGCACACACTAGGTTGTGTAAGGCTCTTTCTGAACACATGCAGCCAAAGAGAAAGATCAGAAAGCTAACAGAAACAATCTGTCTGAAGCTCTTCAAGGATTATGAGTACAGGTTTATGTCTGCCTCTATTCTAGACTTTGTAAACCCCAAATCTACAATCACCAGCGATGCTCAGATTATCAATTTCATGCTATGGCTTAAAGTATAAACCTTGGGTTTTCAAAACAAATCTTTGTCTGGACAGTGAAGGGTATTCTGGTGCCAATTCTCCTTGTTTTGTTCTTGTGGCTTCATTGAGGAACTAACTTGAACGTATTGTTCCCTTCTGATGAATATTAATCTTACCAAAGCTCTGGTCTTTGGCATTTAAAATGACAACCATGTGACAGATCTGCACAATGTTCATGGCACTCCTCTAGCCACAACCTTATCATCCCTCTCTGTATATTACAGCAGGCTCTATTTTACAGTGTGTTTGGGTCAGAGGCCTTCTCGCCCTCTAGTCCACTGGAGACTGCACACATTATAGCTTGAGGAGCTGAGAGTCCAGCCCCAGACTTAAGGTGTATGTATGAAGTCAGGAGGAAGAACATTTATCACATTTAACAGAATGGGAGGGAATTTATATTACATTTGCTCCTATAACCTGGCTGTTGGACATCACTGCATGTAGCAACCAGCTGTTCCTTCTGCTGTGACTCTTCAAACACAAGAGGAATCCACCCGTCCACTCAGCAGTGATGGGTTTCACAGCCAGTAGGTAGGGTGATTTGTAGTAAAATGGGTTTGCTGTTTGCATAGACACAATATACTATGGTGGGTTTTGTGTATACTACAGAACATTTTGGTACAACACTGAGGAGGGAAGGCATTTTGTCGAATAGGGTGTGGACACACACACACACACACACACACACACACACACACACACACACACACACGCACGCACAATAGATCACAGATTATTGCCGTCACCATGACGAATGCACCACTTTATTCTTTATTCTCAATAATAATAATTCTCAATAATAATAATATTCCATCATAATTCCAATAAACATATACTTGTGTGAATGTGCAGAACCGGTTGCAAGGCTAGAAAAATGAGAACAATGCCTCTGTTTAAAATTCCTTACTTTTTATATTAAGTAGAATATGCCAAATGGTTCTGCATACATTGATATCTGTGTGTTGTTTAATATTTCACCTAATTCAAATGTTGCCAAATGTTATTTTCTGCTCATATTAACATAGTGTAGCTCGGGGATCGCTTTAAATGCCTTTCAGTGAAAAATATCCGATTAAGACCTTTTACTGTGCTGTATATAGTGATACATTTATGCATTTATTCCTAAAGAAATTAACATAACTGCTAAAACAAATTCCAACGAATTTTGGATTTATATCTAATACATGGCAAGTAACTGGCCACAATTAGACCAATAAGTTATTCAATCAAACATTAAGTTGTAATATGTCGTATGAATAAGATTTTCGGTAGCACCACATTAAAAACTGTAACCTTTTTAAGGTGGTTTATTTCAAGATACCTACTCACGATGTGGTCAGTGAAAAAGTCCTTTATTTCTTACCATTCAAATATTTCTGGGTCTAGCCACATGTTAAGACAATCTAGAGAGTGTATATGTTTCAGTAGGCACGTATTGTAAAGATAAAACATTACATATTGTATAAAATATTTTTTTTAATGTGGGCAAAATTAGTAATTTCTCAGTTAAAATTAGGCTTAGGGACATGCAGTGCATAATATAGAACATGATACAGCATTACTTAAAACAGTAGAGTTATGTTGCTAAACACAATGTGACTACAAATGATGAATTTTCCCTATTATTAACTTTTATGTGTGTTTTAATGAGGGTTTTTTTTAAGCAGTACTGTGGAATAGCCCATATCAGGCTAATATTGATCTTTTCATAGAAGGCTAGTGATATTATGCACTGCACTCATGTAGAACCATTTTAATCTCTTGGATTGTTTCAGAACATTCTTGAACATTTCATTCCTTTTTGTTTAAAAACAACAGGTGCCAGTGTTAAGGCCCGTGGACCTGATGGTGGAGGCTACAGCTCGGCGAGTGTTCTCCAATGCACACACCTATCACATCAACTCCATCTCAGTCAACAGTGATTATGAGACGTACATGTCCACAGACGACCTGAGGATCAATCTGTGGAACTTGGAGATAACCAACCGAAGCTTTAGTATCCTTTGCTCAGGCATGATGTCCTACATTGTGATGTGAGGACATTTAGTGTTCAGTGTCATTCAGGCTGTTTCAGAGCAAAAATAGATGATTTAAGTGTAATTTGAAAGAGGCCTCACACTTAATATCACTTTATTTCTAATAGGTATATCAGAACAGAACCCAGAACTGAATTTAACAGTGTTATCATGTTTGTTCAAATGCCCTACATTAATCTTTTCCAGAGTTAAACAGGCATCTATCCATATTGATCTCTATTGATCACCAGGCTAAACATTTAGCGGTGGAGATAAAAGTGATCTGACTTGGAAAGTCTGAAAGGGATTCTCCAGAGGCACAAAGACCATCCTGGGATTCTTATTTACCATGGCCGCTCTTGCTGTGTCAGCAGGAAGCATGCAGTAATGTTTTGATCCCATAGCACACCATGATTGATGATCACTGCTAATGATTGTGCTAATGCTAATGATTAGCATTTGATCTGGAACCGATTGCTTGGACTGGATATCACTTCAGTATACTCACAAAAGATTTTGGGACACTTTCTAATTTTATAACCAAAGAGTTTATATCCACATGTCATTCAGCATTTGATCATTTCCACCGAGAGTGGTAAATAATGAGCAGCTTCTCTTAAGCTAATACAAAAGGATTTAATTCCTGAACAGGCAGTAAAATAAAATGATGCACTTTTATGAAAATTCTCATTCAGAAGTGAAGAGGGTTTATTATTTAAAACCATGGTTTTGTATTTACATTATCAATTACAGATAATTAATGTAATTAGAATTTATAAGAGCATACTTTTTGACCTTGGTGTGGACATGAACTTTTAGATCAAAACAGTGTTTTGTATTGTTCCCCTCAAACAACGTTTCAGACATTGTAGACATCAAACCAGCGAACATGGAGGAGCTGACTGAGGTCATTACAGCCGCGGAGTTTCACCCCAACCAGTGCAACACATTTGTCTACAGCAGTAGCAAGGGCTCCATTCGGCTATGTGACATGCGAGCAGCTGCACTCTGTGACAACCACTCGAAATGTAAGTTTGTTTAGCATTGTTCACTATCCTACAAGTGCCTTAGGCTACCGTAAATGGACACACACAATTTAGACACTTCCATTTTTAAGGAATTGTTTCTTTCAACATCCCCAGTCTTTGAGGAGCCAGAAGACCCCAGTAATCGTTCCTTCTTCTCAGAGATCATTTCCTCCATCTCAGATGTCAAGTTCAGCCACAGCGGCCGTTACCTAATGACCCGTGACTACCTCACCATTAAGGTGTGGGATCTTAACATGGAGAACAAACCTCTGGAGACCTATCAGGTAATGTGACATTTCAGACTATACGTAATCCAGCTTGACACTTGGTCTTAGATGAAAAGCCATTTGAAAAGGCAATGAAACATGCCACTGTTCAGCTTGCTATTCCAACAAAGTGAATACTTCACAGCACCCTTGTTTACCCCCTTGTCCCCAAGCCCAGTTAGAGCGGGTATCGAAAAGAGTGACACCCCCCCTTTAAAATATATTTACATTTTGTTGATTTGCAAACTGAAATGACAAACACAGAAACTCATATGCCAACTTACAACTTCCCCATGAAAAATGTAGCAGTAGCAGTTTAGAGAAAAATATAAATATTTGTATTTCTCAGTTAAAGAGCAAATTTTCAAATCTCCCTCAGTCCATAAGCATTTTTCTTTTGGAAAATCACATTTTACTTGTTTTACCTATTGGAAAGCAATTCTTACAGGAAACAATTTTTTAACTGAAATGCTATTTTTCAATGCCTATTTCTAAAGTGCAACTCCTGCACATTTAAGTTTGTGTAAATTTGTTTAAAAAATACAATGCAAACAACTTGAATTAAATTAATGTTCAATGTCACAATTCCAATTCCAATTTATTTATAAAGCACTTATAAAAACAACCACTTGGCCGACCAAAGTGCTGTATATGACACAACAAGTATATCTAAAAAAATACAACAACAAATAAAACAAATAAAATAAAGTAAAATAAAATGTAATAAATAAAATAAAATAAATAAAATAAGAACGAAATAAGCACTGTTGCCTCACAGCAAGAGGGTCCTGGGTTCGACTCCCGGGTCGGGCGCAGGGTCTTTCTGTGTGGAGTTTGCATG
>JBBKCR010000022.1:2059098-2072924 GCA_037577295.1 Ladigesia roloffi
AAACATTAGAATATTTTGACTCCCAGACATTATCATATCAACACAGAGACACGACCCTGTGGAGACTGGAGCCTGCAGTATAGGCTTCTTGGGCGCACTGCATTGTTCCTGTTTGTTGCCATAGCAATGAACTTACGACCAAGTGTAATCAAAATGATTTAATTTTAATATCATTTAATAGAAAAGAGGAGCCTGAAAAACCCACAGTCTCTTTTGGCCAATGTCAGTCCTGAGGTGGGAGAAGAGTGTTTTTCTGGCGGAGAATTTCTTCAAGACCGATAAGTTAGAAACACGCCCCCTGCTGTCCTGGCGCCGAATTTCTTTGCGTATGAATACAAACGGGCTCCGCTGGTACAGCGCCGTGTAGGAGCACATTTGCCTTTGCATGAGCATGAATCAGGCTTAAGCCTGTAATAGTCCACACTCTGCCACATGTGTCCTTGGAACAGGGAGAAGGAATTCAAAGCGTCTTGTTATCTTGTTCTCCAGGGGTTGTTTTTCTTCAGCGATGGCCTTTGCTGAGGCCCACGCTGGTAAGGGGGTTTAGCTGAGAGAGAAATGGGTTTGAATTGAACCAATAGCCGATATTCCAATTTCAACAGTCATCTAAAGTCCTTCACAGTTTTATCTAAATCCGGTTGCAGAGCCGCAAGCTTCTCCAAGATGTTATTCAACTTCTAATGTCCCAGTCTGTGTGCTTGTAACTCTCAGCCGGCCAGACTTGTGGGGTTTTGAACTGCTGTTACTGCTTTCTTCAGTTGTCAGCAACCCAGTGCCCCGCTTAACCCAATCAGCAGGCGCCCTGGTATCATGGTATCGAATAGGTAGAAACTTCTATATCCTACAGGGACAAAGCTGGCAGACACATGACGCACCACTTCCATCCTGTATCCAGCTGCAAAATGTTCCTGCGGCACAGTGGGGTTCCCCCGAACCTGGGTTTCTCTGGGTTTGCGTTCAGTGACTAGGTGATCAAATCCATAATTTCCCTTTGTTTGGAGAGTAGGGCAGAGAGTGTCTCAGAGACAGACTGGAAACTCAACAGGATGAGACAAGAGAAGCCAGCAGGAGAGATGAAGAAGGGAGAGGAAAAAGATGCATCCACTATCATCGAGAGCCACAGCAAGAGACCGGGGATTGGCAAAGCCTCGGCCATTGTCTGGGGGAAAAGATAGAGTGTTTGCGGATCTTTTGGTTGGCCTGGGAATCTTGGTTGTTTGCTGGGAATCAATACTTTGTAGGAGGGGTGGGGGGCAATTATTTAGAAGAATGAGAGGCTTCTATAATGGTACCAACGCCTATGCACCTGATATGGGCAGGCCAGAAGGTGACATCGTTTCTGTGATGCCTTTAATCCTTCATTCATTAATTTTCTAAACTGATACTGATCAAGGTTGGCAGAGATACAGGAGCTTATCTCCATGGTCACTGGGAAAGATACAGTGTAGCATCTCCAGATGCAGTGTAGCATCACCAATTCACCTGATGTGCTTGTCTAATAATGGCAGGAGGAAACCAGCGATCCCAGCATATACCCATTGTGATATTAGGGACACTCCACACAAAAAGCCCAGCCATGAATATACTAAGCCAGGACCGGACCTTCTTGGTGTCAGGGTCTCGCTGCAGCACTCAGAATAAAGTAAGTTGCAAAAATGAGTTACAACAAAAATGTAACAGATTCTCTACACATATTGATGCTGCTCCAATAGCAGATAGATATTGATTGAGAATGGCGTACATGTATACAACGTTTTACCAGATAAATAATTTCTGTGTACTGTCTGTGTACTCCACTTACATCAGTATGGTGAAATACACTAACAACACCCGATTCTTGACATTTGATTCCAATTTCCTGGAATACCATACCAACCACCTAGCAGGACAACAACGATATCATAGCAACAAGTCAGCAATGTCTTATTATGATGCTATTAAGGCTGATTGAGCTTTGAAATCAAACAATTAATTCTTTCCCTGGAATACAAAACACCAAACGTTTTCTTCTTCCTTTTCTGGACAATTTTTGAGACTGTCCTTTCTCCAGACTGATATCCAAGTGTCAGTCAACATCAATAGTTGAATTAAATGAATCAGAAAAAATCGTGAAAATCTTATTGAGGGTCAGAAATGTTTTTGTATTAACGTCGGGTCTACAGGTTACAAAATTCATTTTTTTCATTTTACCTTTTTCACCATCATGGCCTTTGTCACATTTGTACTAATTAGCTTTAATTTTCAAAACTTCTGAATGTGTCTGTGAAGCTGCACAGCACTTAATAATGTTTCCTGACATTAATCTTGCAAATCAGTCTAAAAAAGATTGATGAATTAATTCAGTTTCCCAACTGTATATCCTAACAAGGATCAAGGGGGGTGCTGGCACCTATCTGAGTGCTAACATGGCCTTTAATTGGCTGTAAATGTAAAGGGCAGGTACACAGTCAAGCACATTAACAGCCAGGGTAAAGGGGTCTGGCTGACACTCTTTTCCTGAGTGACTTACAATATTAAGTTGCACGGCAGTCCCCCTGGATCAATTGTTGGATAAGTGTCTTGCTCAAGGACACAATGATAGAACCTGCAACATTGTGGTTATTGGTTTCACAGGCAAGTGTTTTACTCCTAGGCCACTCACACTCCAAACTACCACCTTTTTGTACTAGCTGACTCATGCAAATTCCAGTGAAACTGCACATGTATAGAACAGCAGCACTCTCTAGGCAGAAAACAAGAGGGACAATAAATCTAATCTAAACTACAAAGCCTTCTTTAAGTCTACTGATATGATGGTACTATATACATACTATACCGATACTGGGGAACATGGTTAAGTCCTCTGTGTTAAAGCCAATTTACCTGAGTGACTCTGTGTTTAGCCAATGATGGTGATTAGGGTAGTTTGTAGGGATGTGCGAGTACAGCATTATCTGTTTCTGTATCTGTTTCTGTTAACCAGATGAATTATCTGTATTTGTATCTGTACTCGGACTGGGCGGGGCCTATCCCGGAAGTGGGCGGAGTTTAACCAGGACGTGGATCGGGGTTGTCTTGAAATGGGCGGGGCTTTAACCTTTATGTTATTTCAAGCATGCAATTGATATGTATTAATCAAAAATTGTTATATTTATTGCTGATTAGAGATGGAGAGAGAGAGAGAGAGACCGAGAGAGAGACGGAAAAACATAGACGGTGAGAGAGAGAGAGACGGAGAGAGAGGGAGAGAGAGAGCTCCCCTAGAATTGCTCCTAGCCCTCCTTATGCCGCCCTGCTCTGAACAGCCAAATATGTAAATCTATATATTTTTTTTATCTCGACATGCGCTGGTTTAAAAACGAAACTAACGCTACGTTGACACACCCGTGCTAACAGACGAACGCAGACACAGTCAGCTACCCAGTGAGAATTATTTATTCAATCCGAGCACAGATATTGACTCGGATTACTCATATGATACTCGTACTATCAAAAGTGCTTTATCCGTACTGGATACTCGTTTCAGCCGAGTATCCGGCTCATCCGTAGTAGTTTGCAATATGTGGTTCGAACTAATGTCATTCCCATGGTAGGGGCAAAACCTTAACCCCCTGGACACCAGCTGCATATGGGTTCAATTTTATTCTTTGACCCTACCAATGACTCAAGCACACTATTGTTTTGGCTTTAAAACACTTTGATCTGGCTTTTCATTTATGTATCAATTTGTCCGACTGGAAAGAGTTTCAAAACTCTTTCAAACTGTAGCACTGACCTATAAGATGTTTCATTTCTTAGTGCAATCCAGTCTCACATTCAATGCCATGCAGTAATATCTCGAAAGCATGATGCTGCCACAACCATAATGCTCTGCAGTATTGGCACTCACAATATAAGGTTTGTGCCAAATGTAAAATCGCCCTCTAATTTTTTGGGGAATACCTCCAAAACTAGCCAAGATGTTGGACGCCCCACAATATAATTTCCATTGCCATCATTTAGGTGAAATCAAAAAGTGTGCTTATCACACTGTTTAAAAAGTGATTCCCATTAAGAATTTAGTTTTAGTGTTACAACATCCTGAGTAATGTTCAAGTCAGGCATTTAGGTAACTGCTATTATTCTGATTTCAGTGGGATCTGGTGTGTGAAAATGAATATAAAGTCCCCCTGTGTTCATCAGTGTATTTCCTTGGTGTTCTGATGGGAACCTTCATTTCAGGACACCTGTCTGACAAGTAAGTAGTCATTATTAAAACACAGCTGGATTCTCTATACACTGAGCATTAACCTTTGTAATCACATGAATGATTTGGGACTGAAAAGACAATAAAAGCTTGGTCATGAATTGGTATATGGCATAATTTTCTCTTTGACATTTAAACAGGGATATTCTCTGGAAATCATTCTGTATAGTTCAATGTACATTCACTAATTTTATATGCAGGTATGGTAGAAGGCCAGTGCTTTTTGCCATGATGCTGATGCAAACAGTGACCATTCTCGTCCAGATGTTTTCTCCAAGCTGGGAGGTGTTCACTGCAATCTACTTTTTCGTGGGATTTGGTGGTTTTTCAAATTATGTTGTTGGCTTCGTGCTAGGTACACAGCAACACAGCATGACTCTCACATAACCAGTGTTCAGTACAACATGATTGCTGGTGTGTTATGCCTAAAAAAGTGACATTATATCTCGCAGGATCTGAAATTCTAAGCCCAGCAACACGTGTGGTGTTCTGCTCTTTGGGGGTCTTCATGGGATCCGGGATTGGACAGATGTTCGTGCCACTTGCAGCATACTACATTCGCTGGTGGAGATGGTTGTTGCTAACCAATGCTCTCACTGGACTACTCTACATTCCACTGTGGTGGTGAGTGTGTGGGAACATAATAAAACACCATCAGCTCTAAATATTGTCTCTCCTTGATATTTGATTTCAGTGGTAACATGGTAATATCCAGGCATTTAGAAAGTGGTGATGGGAAGTTCGGATCATTTTACCAAATCGGATCTTTGAGTCTCGTTCAGCAAAATGAACGAATATTTATTCGAATCATTTGAGTAATTTTGTTCATTTTAGAAAAATATAATTAAAATGTTACGTGTTACTTCCCTAACATATCTACTGTTTACTCAAACGTTGATCATACTAAAAAAAAGAAAAAAACTATAATACTATAAGGAACAGAAACGTTTCATCCATTGTTTACCTGTGTCTTTAATCTATGATGCACTCACCTCGCCTCTTATCTGACAAGTTTTCAGATTTCAGTCGTTCGTTCATCACCTGATAGCCCATTTAGCGAACCAATGCAGGCTGAGCTGGAAAGAGAATTGATTAGTTCATCTGTCGAGTCTTCGAGTTCGAGTCGTATGTTCATCACTTGACAGCCCCGTAATGTTAACTAATGCAGCCTGAGCCGGAAAGAGAATTGATTAGTTAATCTCTTGAGTCTTCGAGTTTGAGACCCAATAATTCCAATACAGAAACTATAGGATGTAGCGCAAATACGAATGCGCGACTGAACGAATCACTTGTACAAGATGACTCGCTGTTCCCGAGTCACATTAAAGATTCGTTCAAAATGAACGAATCGTTCAAGAATAAACCATCATTATTAGAAGGACAGTGTGGTCAGTTTTGTTTATACCTTAGACTAGTAGTGAAAATCTTAAAGTGTAAACAACTGCAAACTGTAAACAAAATTATTCTCATTTTCCAATTCAGGTTCATTCCCGAGTCACCTAGGTGGTTGCTCTCTCAGGGCAGGATTGTTGAGGCTGAAGCAATACTAAGACAGGCAGCAAAGAAAAACAAAATATCAGCTCCAGATGTTATCTTCACTCCTGCTGAGGTGGGCATTTATTCAATTTTCTTACTTTTAGCAAAAACTGTGCGGATGTTAAATATGTGCTGACGGGTCGCAAATTTTTCAAACACACTTCAAACAAACAAACCAACCAATCATAAAAGCTGTTCACACCCTTGTAATGTTGGCAGCTGGATGGCCTAGTGTATTGACCTTGCAATCAGAAGATTGGGGTTCAAATCCCACTGCTAGCATTACAGCTGAGGTACCCATGAGCAAGGTACCGAACCCTCACACTGCTCCCTGGGCTCCTCACTGGCGGCAGCCCACTGCTTCACTGATGCAGATAAAGCAATTTCCTTTGGGATAAATAAAGTAATTAAGAAAAAATTAATAAAAGGTGTAATTAGGGAGGTTTTGACAAGCCTAAATCGAGAAGAAACCATGGAGATTTTCAAGCTTAAAAATTATTGTTTGAATAATAAAATTTTTTATTTATTTATTTATATATGTCTATTCAAAATGTGTTGCATTCTGAGTAACATAATCAGTTACTTGCCCCATATCAATACTCAGTTTCCAGTGTGCAACAGAGCAGGTGCGCATTAGCAGTTTTTATATTGCTGGTGTGATTTATGTACATGATCCCAAAAGCGAGCAATGCCATGGTATACCTCAAAGAAATGCTTTTTACAAATTAATATAAATGGCATGTGTGAATTCTGCGTGCTTGTGTGGATTCTGAAGCGTGTAACCTAATGAATTTGCTTCCTATACACACACATTTGGATCTTGCAGACAAAGGCCTTGATTTAGAAAGGCATGTCTAATAACTCCTGTGCTTGTTTTCCGGTCAGAAAATGTTTTTTGCATTCCATTAGATTGAGGAAGCTGTTGTGATGAGAAAGAAGAAACATGGTATTCTTGACATTCTGAGAAACTGTAATGCAGTTACCATATGCATTATATGTTCCCTCTTATGGTATGTTTTCATTTATGTTCTGACTTTGCTTTTACAGTCATTTAGTTAAAAACTATAGTGATTATGGGGGGAAATTTAAAATGTCATGTATTCCTAGCATTAATTTGAAAAAAAATATGTAGGCATCATCAGCGGGTGTATTTGTGAGCTCTGTTTAATGCTTTCCCCACATATTCACACTTTAAATGGTGTTTGACAATTAAGATGTTTACTGAATATTTGTGTAGTTGCTTTTTACTGGAAATACGGATGGAAATGCAAGGTTTTTTCTTACACTGTCTGTACATCTAAATGTGTGTGTGCATTAAAAAAGAGAGAACTTTAGGAGCAAAGTATATAATTAATAAAGTAATATACACAGTGTGTATGTCTGTACTGTGTTTTATTGGCAGGATGGTTATAACTATGTCATACTATGGACTGATTCTGAACACCAACAACCTTCATGGTAATCCCTACTTGAACTACTTCATATCCTCAGTTGTGGAGCTTCCAGCTTTCTTCATAGCCATGTTGTTACTCAAGTACTGTTCAAGAAGATTCTGCCAGTCCTCCACTCTCCTCTTAGGTGGAGTCATCATCCTTGTTGTTCAGTTTGTTCCTAACGGTAAGACAAATGTTGTTTGGGTACCTGATAAATGACACAATTTCTGTAGATGTAAACCTGGACATAAACAATAGATGGTTTTGGAATAATATAACTAGCAAGGTATTTATTAGGCTACCATAGCCATTGATAATACATTCATCCCAGCTGACATAAACCTTCATTAACATAAAGTCCATCAAATTTTAGTTGTCAAAATGTTTGCTTCAGTCAGTTCCACCTCCAGTGGTTTTGCCAACGGACACTTCAAACGTATTTGTATAGATAAGTGTTATATAGCCTTTAGGACACTACCTTAATACCCAAATACTAAAAGATTATCGTAAATGTTTCAAAGACTGTACTTTTCTCAAAAAATTGTTTTAATTACGAAGTGTTTTATTACATCCGATATTGAAGAATTGTCTTCTAATTATGAATAAGGTAACTGCTTTGTACTTACACTGACTGGCCATTTTATCAGAAACATCTGCCACACAAGTACCTTCTGTAGGTTTATAGTTACACACAGTTTTCTAGACGTAAATCATACACCAATGGGAGTAGACCACCAGAGGACTACTGCTGACCAGCAACAAGTATTTTGAGTTTTTTTTAACACCTCCTAGCAAAGTACCCCAGTACCCACTACTGCCAGTAGGGATGTGCAAAGCGGCCACCATTAGTATCTTTATCTGTATTTGTTGAAAGGCAAAAAGTATTCGTATTTGTATTTGTATTCAAGTAAAATTCGTAATGTATCGCACAAACTCGGGGTGAAGCGGAGTGTGTACTCAGGCTTTACCGGGATGGTGTTTGGAGGGGTTTTGGGTTCCTAAATATAAATATTTTCTCAAGTATTTGTCTTAATACCTTATTCGTAAAAACACGTTTCTGGTTCAGCTCCACCACTAACTGTCAGCATTGGCAGTATGAAGCTATAGTCTCTTTTAACTGCCACTAACGTAACATCACTGCCTAAACATGCTTGGAGGAGACTACTACCTGCCAAATTTTAAACAAAACATATAACTGAAAACCATATGAATGGATGTACTGATGTTACTGTCCGGTGGATGGCTGTGCCATTACTAGGACTTGAGCTTGCAATTTTTGCCTCTAATGTGAAAAGAAGCTGATTTGGGTGTGCATTGAAAATGCTGTCTTTTCAGATCTACCAGAGTTAGCCATCTTCTTTGAGATGGTTGGGAAGTTTGGCATTACGGCAGCGTTTTGTGTTGTGTATGCAGTAACCTCAGAGCTCTTCCCCACAGTGGTGAGGAACGTGGGCATGGGTATCTGCTCCATGTCAGCAAGAATAGGATCCATCATTTCTCCTTTCATTATATACCTGGGTACAACAACATTTATATTCCCACATATGTTACAATTACAAGTTTGATTTTCAAGCATATAGCGAGTGCTCTTTTCTCTGCATTTCACAAAGCCAATGTGTATTTTATTGTGTAAAATTGATCATAACTGCTGTTTTTCTTAAATGCACAAAATTATTCTTTAATTGAACTGAAAGAATGTTCAGACTTTAAATAGATTGCTTTAAAAATATGTCACTTTGCTTTAAAAATGTCACTGTAGTTGCCAATCAGTTTAGAACTATTTCTGATAGAGAACATGGTCACTCACCCTTATTATCCACTCTTCCTTCTCCTCTACATTCAAAGCCTTAAGTCTTAGCTTCTGTTATGTCAACAAATTTCTCTTCAGTTCCACAATTTTACAAATGATACTTTGCTGTGTATTTTCATCCATTTTAACAGGCACCTATTACAAATTCCTCCCATATCTATTGATTGGAGTCTGGGCTGTGCTGGCCAGCCTCCTCTGTTTGTTGTTACCTGAAACATCAGGAAAAGTTCTTCCAGAGACCGTCTCACAGATGCAGAGGATTAAATGGTAAGCTAGTGCTAAATAATACAATCAGACACTGTTTTGTAACCCTGTCTTATCTGATAGGCCAAAAATCAGAATAATCGCCCATCCCCATTTTCTGGTCGATCAAGCAATACATGCTGGGGTCCAAATTTTACTTCTTTAGTTTAGCATTTTAGCCTTAAAGCTAAGAGATTCTAGATGTCAAAAGTCTCCCAATTGTCTCTTTAAATGCATCCACAAAACTTCTGTAAACCTGCTCAAATTGTTGGCACACAAACTGAATTATATATACAGAGCAGTGAAGCCAGTGTGCCACCATTTTTTTCTCACTCTCTGCACTGTAAAATAAATGTTTATCTATGGGTGAAATATAAACATAAAACAGCAAAAATGCTAATGTGCACTGCACTTTCATATAACAATATCCAACTTCTGGGCAGTGAAGTTTAACTGTATAAGTATCTGCCTAAAAGCTTAATTTTACAACCTTTTCTATGTCACTTTTTTCATCATTGTTTCTGAAATTTGTGTGATTATGATTTTATTGTTTATTAATTACATTGGCTGTTTAGTGGCAATTATAAACTAAAGAAGCGAACTTTCTCTTCCAAATGTGCCTGTTTGACTACATGTAGTTAAAAAGCAGAAGAAATGTTATGTCCTTAAAATAGTTGCTTACACTTTATTTTTATTTTTTAACTTAATTGTTGTGTATAAAATCAGACAGGTTTTTCCCACAATATAATCCATTTGAATTTTCTCTTGCAGCTTGAGGTGCTTAAAGACAAATGATGTAATGGATGGAGCTGGAAAAAGAAATGTAACAATTAAAGAGGCAAAAATGTGAAGTAAAATTATATTGTCCAAAAAATGGCTACTTTGAAGGAAGAGCATCAGATTAGATGACATGTTTCTGAAGAACACAGTTCAGAACACACTCCTCCATCAGTTGACATATATTTAGTATCTTTTTACTTCTTGTTTAAGCTTATTAACATATCAAGTCACATACTTATTGTATGTAATTTATATTTGTAGTAGAACAGCATTGTTTTCATTTTGTCTATAAACTCCTTGTCCTTCAAACACAACATGAGTTAAAATAAAACTCTAAATGCCTTCAATCCATTCCTCCTGTTTTTAATTCCCATTGCTTACAATCAAGCTAAAACACCCAAATTTTGGTCATAATTTATTGTAGAGATTCATTTATAATACTACATAACATGTACATGTCAGCTTAACATTCAAAAATGATATCTAAAAGGCTTGTTTTGCAAGTTGTGGTGTGATTTTACCACAGAAAAAAATATTTATATTGTATATAACTTGTGGTATTTACAAATGACTAGGGCTAGATTTGTAATAAAAGGGGTATGTAAAAGTCAAATAAAGTGTAATCAATGTTTTTGGTCCCTTTTTCTTGTCCATATACTCAGAAGAATATTTTACAATAATGTGATTGTTATAATGAGGTCTTCAGTACGGGCCATACACAGTATTTCACAACATGATCATGAACCTCTGCTAATTCTTTCTTGTAGTTTGTTAGCATTAAGCTAATTTTGTGACATATTAGCATTTAGCCTTTATAGTTTATAAATGGACACCCGAAACATGCAAAAGACATTAAATATTTTATCTAAGTCAAAAATTACCTACTGGTTTGGCTGTTGATCATATTCTACTTCTGGTTGATCATCTAAACTGAATCAAGTAAACGCCACCTCTCCTTGTTCCCTAGTTAACCCCCTATATAGCAAACACTATGTAGTGAACGGGTTAATGAGGGCACTTTTCAAACACAGCTCTAGAGTGAGATTTTGCTTCATGAAGTTTGTCCCAGTCTCTGGAATCAAGATTTGATTGATTTGATTCCATTTTTAGTTCATATTTTTGTGGTTTTTAATCTGACTTCAGACTGAATCCCAAATACTTTGGGAGAGGTATACCTACATAGATATGTGTTTTAATGCGCACTGCATAACACTGCTAGTATCTGCGCCAACTAATGAAGGTTAGGGTTAGAGTTAGGTTTAGGGTTATGGTTAAGGTTAGGTTTAAGATTAGAGGATTAGTGTGAGGGTTAGAGTTAAGTTTAGGGTTACGATTAGGGTTAAGGTTAAGTTTGGGGTTAGGGTTAGGGATTATCCCTGTCTCACAGTCAACCAATTCAGAAACAAATATGAAAACAACTAGTTATTTCTCTCCTATTGTCCCTCAGTCACGAGTTAGCTCTGATACTGGAGGTGTTTCACATTGTGCATTATAATACAGGGTAATGAAATGCTGTCCTAGCATGAAAAATTGCCTAAATCTTGATCACAGAACATTTATCAAAGTAAAGTAAAATATGTCATGTTAACTGTCTCTGTAACAGGTTTTAAGTACTGCTCACACACATTACTTGAAACATGAGCCCTGCTTAGCAAATGCTTTGACAAGTTTCTGATAACTGTACACACTTCTGTAATCCTTTAAATATTGTGAATAAAATACAACACAAGCTAATTCAAGTTACCTAGCGTATGCTAGTTCTTGATGCAAGGCACACATTAAACATCTTTTTTATATAAGAGCTGTGTTTATTTTGATATTTACTGTGATAAAAGTATCAATTTCACAAATCTCCACATTTTAAAGGAAGCACAGGTCTGTACAAATTCCAGTCTTTTTACAGGACAATAAATGACTACAAAGAAGGTCCTAACAGGAATGAAGGGGGATACAAATCTCTAATTTTAACTGATCCTCCTCACTCAGACTCCAACAGAAACTACCTCTACTGAATCTACTGTCTTCTGACTCTAAGGGTTCCTACTCTGTTAGCCATAGACAGCTAACCTGCTCAGCAGTTATTAAATCTGTTCACTTTGGCCTCTTTTTTTAGTCTCTGTAGAGAGTCCCTTGCTCTCTGGGTCAACAAGAGGAGTTCTGCTTTAAAGCCTTGGTTCCACCTAAAGTTTCTTACGTCAGTTTTAAAGAGTTATTCCATACCTCTCTCGGGATAGGACCTGCTTTGTGAAAACGTTGGTTGTATAATATATATAATTGATACTATAAATATATTGTAAATAAAATGTAATACAACTGAATGGATGTAAAGTTCAGTAGAACTGTTCAACCTGCAAATGAGGAAATGAACAAATGAAAGAGAAACGGAAAAGAAACCAAATGTGACCTTTCTACGATGATCAACGTAACCCGAGTGACTGTCGGAGTCTTCCCTCTGTGGATGTCTGCACTCTGCGCATGCGCTCTCATCTCGTGTCTGCGCAAGCTCTTAAAGCGAAAGTAAAACTCATATATTCACTCGCATTTTCTCAAACTTAAAAAGCCACCCGGGGGGATTTGGATTATTTTCCTTATTATTCTTAATCTCATTCATCCTCAGAGGCCATGGAGGTCCGATGTGGGGGTCTGCAGAGGGTGTCCAGGTAAGGAGGATGTTCAGAACCTCGGCTGTTGTTTTTGCTGTAGCGCAGATGATGGAGATATTTAACGGAGTTAAAAACTTTAAAAACCAAAACGTTTCAGACTCCGCTGGGACGTAACAATATCTAAAGGGTCTGAATTTGTTAATTAAACTATTTTTCTCATCCATAAGGCAGTAAAAAATTATGATTTTTACTTCATCTGAGAAGGTGAAAGTGAAAGTGCACAGTGGGTTTAAAAAGAGCAGCTGAGTCTCAGAAGAGGAAATCTAGAAGGCCCGTTAGAGATTCTTGTTTTAAAGTTTAGGCCCAAGACCATTTCGTTTACGTCTGAAGCAGCTGGTGTTGATCTTATACCATCAAAACCCATCTTCATTGCTTCTTCATTTTCTCACCTGTTTACGGCAAGTTAAAAAACAGCCTAGCTGCTCCTGCTGTTTTTGTTTTTACTGCTAATGACATTTCCCTCATATTAAACCTTGGTTGTTTATTTATATTAACGTTTGCTAGATTATTTGTGTAATTATTTAAATGATTTTATTATTAATATATTGCTATAATTATTATTGTTGTTTTGTTGTTGCTGTTAATGCCAATAATTATAATAGGAAAAGATCCTTTTATGTAGCTTGTACACTATAGTTTAAACATGCAGTTTTAGCAAATGAGGTTTCATTTTAGTCTTATTGAAAGAAGGTCAAAGCAGTGTCAGATGAGTTAGGATTAGGGTTATGCGTATTATTTTAAGGTTCAGGCCACTTGAACATGTTTGAAAAAAATGTGGGTTTCATTCTTTTAGCGGATTTCTGATCCAAATGATTTCATTTGAAATTAACAAGACAAATGAAAGCAGTGAAGCAGACAGATATTGTCTGGAAATGCAGCAGTTTACTAGCAGCCACTAGGGCTGCATAAATGGTAAACTGTTGTTTTGAATCATGTTATTTGGGGGAAGGCCCAGGGCATTTAACAGAGAAGGGGTGGGGCCAATTCTGCTGTCTATTTTTGGCCACTGTTCAATGTTGTTTCTGGTGTTCTCAAATGAGAAAAAGTGTCCAGGGTCATACTGGAAACTGTGTGTTCATGCTTACAAGACTTTATATTTATTCAAAACCAATAAAAAGAAATGGATTTAGTCATAG
>JBBKCR010000022.1:2111244-2131963 GCA_037577295.1 Ladigesia roloffi
GAGCCCAGTGGACTGTACCTTTCCTTGTATATACGCAAGTTATTATATTAATATCATAAATGAACGATTATTCGACTTATCGCTAAAATGCGGGAGTGTTAGTCGACTAGGAATATCTTTAGTCGGGGGCAGCCCTAGTTTTAACAGTTACTTGGCCCCACGCAGCCAACAGTCTGCACAGTTTTCATGGGTTTTCCATACTCGCTGGTGGAGTCCCACCCCTTATTATTTTTAGCTCATGATTCTGACTGAGAATATACTGAAAATGAAATGAGTCACATTTTCACAGATGCAGGAAGCAATAGTTTAATTTTTGAATTCAGTGATGTGTTGAAAGGAACCCATTGTACTGTGTAATTTAATACAGTGTGTGTTGGTGGGTTTTCACAGAAATATCCTACACAGATGAAAAAATGGCTCCTAAACAATTATAGGGTTAAATAAAATGGGATGGGACTTTATATGACTGATTGGCTCCGCCCCTGATGAGTCCTGCCACACCTCTGACCTGTGAAACATCACACAGCTTCTGTTTCATACTACATGCTGTACTATGAAGTATATGGGTTCAGTATACAGTGCACAGCAGAGTGGGCTTTTCTCACAATATGGCCCGGCCCCAACAGATATCTGCACAGATTTGAACTTGAAAACTGCCCTGACTTTGTCTGGCACTCGTGCAGCTTTATTTTCCCCCCTAGATATTGGATTACAGAGAGCATCCCTGCTCTGTTTACACCAAAGGACTGTGATTCTGCCTCTCACTCTCAATCCAGCCAATGAAACCAGAGTCTTTTTTTGTTATTTGTAGAAGAGGGGGATCCTCCGGCAGCTGGAGGCAAGGCTTTCTCGCACTCTCCCTCTCTCTCCCGCTACATAATGCACCGCGCGCGCCATCTCTGCTTCCACAACAATCATCGGAAAGCTCCATGTGCTGATTTCCCATTGGTTGGTTTGGAAAAAGATGATGTCATTCTTTTTTCTCTCTCTTTCTTTTTGCATTAGAGGCAAAGCCTGGGAATAGAACTCGGTTCACATTACTGGCCCGGTTTGGCAGGAAAGAAGACATGCTTTAACCACAGCCTGAGTTATCTGTCCAGTTAGCGTTATACATAAGGGCTGTTGCGGAGAGAGATAGAGTGAGTGTGTGTGAGAGAGGATCACTTTCTCCTATGTTGGCAGCCCAGTAAATGGACACACTTTTTTTGTCAGTCCACCTTTTTCATTCAAAAGGCGCCCTTAAGTCTCTTTTTAGTCCTTTTTCCGTGCCTCCACAGAAGCATGCCCTTGTCATGATCACAAAAGAATGCATAGTGGCTTTGTCTGGAAGGAATACATTAAGCTAGCCGGCTGTTTCAGACGTTTTTACTTCGTTGTTTATGCATATGATTTCTATAGAGTAGAGGTTAGCAGAGATGCTAAGCTTTCTGATCAATAAAGATGCTACCATCTGCAACCCCCCCCCCTCCCCCAGGCCCCCCCTTTTGCCTTTGCTCCAAGCCGACAGCCAATAGCTCTAATGCAGTACACCCCCCACCTCCAGCACACCCCACCCTGGTGCTCCCTCCATTCCTCCCTCCCTCGTGCACCCTACACATGTGATGTCATTCTTTTTCTGCTTGGCTCCCCTCCCCTTTCCTCCTTCTCTCTCCACATTAGATGCTCCGTTTTCACCCGCGGAGCGTCCAGTTGATGGAAGCTTCTCCTGGGGGAGCCGGAGGGGCGCTGCAGCCGGGGACGTGCACTCCAAGTCTGGGCACAGCAGGCAGTTTAGTGGTCCCGCGTGCGGTGGTCAGACATGCATGCCTGCTGCTGTTAGACAGACCAGAGAGAGTGCTGGAGAAGCTGGACGAGGGGGGATCCGGAATGCTCCCAGTAGCGGCGTTCGACTTTTCAGCATCTCAAGCCTGGAGTTCGTAGTTTGGAAGAAAAGGAAGCATGCTCTTTATCCAGGGACAGTTCTTCTAATTAGGATTTTCTGCTTTCTCCTTTTCATGCTTTTTGTAAAGACTGGAGCATGCATCTGGTCTTCAGTGACTTGACTGAATATCTGCAGTTGTTACGATGGTTTGAGAAAACACTGGATGTTTCCCTGCATTGATTTGCAGCACAAGTGGACGAGTGCTTCTATTACACTTTCTGCAGCTTAATTTTTTTAATTTATTCATTTTTGCTTTTCTGGAACTTTACTTGACAAATTTGAGACGAGGACCGATCCGTTTTTATTGTAATTAATTGTTTTGTAGAAGGTCTCTGTGGATTCTGGTGCAAAAGAACTAGCTGAGATCAGACTCATTTTGTTTCCTCACTGCCTGGTGAAAGGGGGAAAGTTTCCCTCACAGCTTGGGAAATGGCTTTCCTCGTCCGTTGCTATGCCAACTGCTTGCAGCCGTGGTCCTCCAAAGTAAGTGATGTCATAACGTATCCACTATGTGAAGATATAGAGATCAGAGCCTGTGTGTGTGTGTGTGTTTGCATCCAGTGGGTTTTGCTTGATTGTGGGACATTCAGCTGTTTTAGATTTATGCATTAGTAGATTCTGTGGACAATGTTTAATGCACAAGTTCATTTCAGTGCATTTTTATGCATAATTTAAAAGTGAGGGTTGGTTAATGAGCTAAATATAATGCACATGTATATGCCCCATAATTTTGACCTGCCTTTCCAAGTTGCTTTTATCAGAATCAGAATTTTTTTTACTGTATTCTGAGTGTAAATACACAATTCTCTGAAAATACTGCTGTTCCAGCATTTGCTGCTTTACATCCATATGCTTCAACTACAAAGTTATTCTTTGTATTAAGATATCTATACAAATACAATATGCAGCATACTGATGTATGCAAACTTTTAGGCTCCCCCGGTTGAATTACATGGTTAATTAGTTTTTCCAAATGAAATACACAGATTTCTGGAACATGTTTGTGTTTTAAAGCACTTTTTATTTTAGATAACAAATTGGATAGATGTTGTGCGTTTTCTCAACAAATCAAATTTGCCAACAAATAATTGCACTTGACTGCAGATGTTGAAACTTTTGTTGTATAAATATAAGCAGAACTTTCATATTTCCAGTGTGACTTCAGCAGAAAAGATTTATAATATCTGATATAATGTCGCATGTTGTCACCCCATGTCTCTACGATGAAACGCAAACTAAAAACCGAAAATGAAGTTACTATTATCCAGTATTATTACTCTCATTTGCTTTGTCTAGTTTTTCGTTATTAGAAGTGTCACATAAAGGCGTTGTTCCCCAATTGTAAGAAATTTGGACAGGTGCTGAACTTGCCATTGCATTTGATTAGTGTTCTTTAGGTGTGGACAATATCCACAGAAATATCCACAGAAATACAGACAGAAATACTTCAGTCTGAGTCAGTGGTAAACAACAGCTGTAAAAGCAAGGTAATATTTAAGTTGTTAAAGTGTAAAAAAAATAAGTAATTTGGTGTGGTATTATATATTATATCAAGTGCAACACATCAGAACCGACTCAGAATCACAGTGAGAAGTATGCCCTAAGACAGATGGAATAGGATCCAGCCCCCCCGTGACTATAGTTAGGGGTAATGGATGGGTGGAATTTGAATAGATTATGAATAGATACAGCAAAAAGATGGAGAGAGAGAGAAAGAAATTGTCTGTACAAAAGAACACTTGTCAAATATAGAACACTCAAGTTCTGGATAATAAGCATAAGCCAAACGCTGTAAATTTAAATGTATGGGAAAATTCCACCATGGGTGAGAAGGTGAAAATTTCTGCAGCAACTCTTTGATGCTACTATTGTAGACCAAAATCTCTGAGGAATTTTTCCAGAACCGTGTTGAAGCTATACCTCAAAGAATTAAGGCAATTCAGATTGGAAAAGGGGTTCCAACACAGTGTGTGTGAAAAGAAAAATGTAAATATATATAATATTTTTCTCTGTAAACCTAAAGTAACATAAAGTAACTAAGTGAAACGTATTAAACGTATTAAAATCGCAAACAACAAAGTAACTGCACTCTCAAGACGATTAATAACGATTTGCTTGGCTTTTTGTGTACGTTTTTTTTCCATTAATGGTGCAAAGTTACATTCTAGCTGGTGAACCATTATAAGTGGGATGGAAAAATTCCAGCAAGACAATCCCAGTGTACCTGGAGTGCTACATATTTTTATTATGCTGAAATCAACAGGAAAGATAGAATACAGTGGTGTGTGCCCAGTAGTACTGACTATCATTTTATGTTTACAACAGCATGCAAAGACGTCATCGGAGGGACATAACTCATAATGATGTATCAGATAAATAGTGTGATTACGTCAGCCCTAGTTGTACATATGTGGTGCCTACAATATTATTTTATGTTAGGGCTTTGTTTTTCAGTAGCTGTTTTCAATACAAATAATATGGCAATAGACATTCTGTTGTAATCAATTTTTTTCCCTGGTTCCTGTCAAACCATTACATATACTTTAATTTCTTTTAGTTCACATGAAATCATCAAAAGGTGGTAAAAGTTAACAATTTTACTTTTGTCTCATTCCTTTGTGAGGCCTTCTGTTTCTGTTTGACAGTCAGAACACACTCAAAGGTCTTCAGTACGTTAATTAGCGTTTTAAGGTGTGGCCGCTTTGGCTTACATAGTACATTTGGTTAGATGTTTGCATCTTTTCTGGAGTCTTGTGATCTGGCCCCACTAAATTTATGCAAAGTTAACATGTGTGTGTCAGCTCATACAACAGTTGAGGAACGCTTACCATTCAAGAGCAGGTTTAAGAATATAAGTACAATTTGAATGACTTTGAATTTGACACACAGAAGAACATGGTTCTGTTTGGTCAGGAGTTCTGAGCTTTCACTCATGTGACGCACTGGGATAGGTCTGAGTTGTAGGACCACCGTCATCCATAATTCAACAGCCAATAATGGGTCTTCAGTCGCCGCGTGTGGCGCTGCACTTTCACATCTCCATTTATTTCCTGGTGACCAGCCATCTTCGAACTTGGCATTGCAGCAAACATCCTGGCAGTGTTGTTAATGGTGCCCTGAAAGCCATTAGCATCTATTTTCTTCTTGTTTACTGATCACGTCTCAGGGAAACTGTCAGACTTCTGCTTAATCAGCCTCATCCCCTCATGATCCTCTGATTTTTTTATTTTTCCTCAGTGCTTATGCTAGGTATTAGTCTAACTCTACATGGATAGGCTTGCCACTTCAGTACACAAGGTATATCACTGAACTGTGACCTCAACTTATGGCTTTTTGATGTTGTTTACTTTTAGCATTGCAGTGTATCCTGTAGCAGGATGTTGTCTGTGTGCACATGTAAAAAAAACAAACTGGTGTATCTGCATTTGTGATATGAAAGTGCCCTGATTTCAAGGTGAGTGAGCACACATTGTTACCATATGTGTGTGTGTAGTGTTTGTGTGTAAACACGGGGCTGCCAGCTTGGCCATCTGTATGATCTGATGTTACGTACGCTTTGGCCTCAAACTTCAGTGCCGTTCCTGTGTTATTTGTTCAGTCTGTGTCCAATTTTAGTCGAAATGTGTTTTGATGATTGTTGGTCATAAGATACAGAGGTAAAACCAGATATAATGGGTTTAAGAACAGGTTAAATTCATTATGGAGAAGACATATTTCCTTTTAAATTATATAAGAAATTGAGTCTGATATAACCAGAAGCATGAAAGAGCAAGGTAACATTTTTACCTTCAGATCTGAAAAGATGTTTTGACTGGTTTGAATTGATGTTTGAAAGATAATATCTGGCTATCCAGTACACAGTTAAGATGCTCCTGTTGGAGAAATTTGGATGGGATACAAATGAGGTTCCATCTCTAGCTGTAAATACATGAGCAAACACAGACAGTGTTTCTCCTACCAATGAAACTCAAACTCGGTCTGAGTTGGATTATATATAGGAATTAAGATATAATAGGCAGTATAAAATCCCAAGCGTCCCACCATTGTACTATAGAAATATTTATCACAGGTAAGACCCCTACTGTTTTGCATCTGACTTGAAAAAAAAACATCTTGGGGCAATTTTAGTCATTTTAAAATAACACATTTCGGTCATATTTATGCAGAAATGTATGGGCAAGTCTGGCTGTAGACTTTTTAAATGCACACTCAGTGAAGACCAATGCATTTCTTTTAAAGCATTCTTACGAAACTCAGCTACCCCTAATCCTGTAGACCAGGGGTGGGCAAATCTGGTCCTGGAGGGCCGTAGTCCAGCACATTTTGGTGATTTCCCTCTTCAGAATCACCTTATTTAACTTGCCAGTTAATTGTCAGGTTTAGTGAATGTGCTTGAGGAGGACTACCATCAAACTGTGCAGGACACTGGCCCTCCAGGACCGGAATTGCCCACCTCTGCTGTAGACTGTCCAAAATAAGAAACTTGACATCTTTGGACTTTACTGCTTCATTAAATGTAAATATTCGGCTTCAGGCTACTTGTACTCAGGATCTGACCTTTTGTTGCAACTGTGTAATGCCTGTTCAGCTTAGTTTAGCTTATAGATTTCCCATCACTCTTCACTCACCAAAAGTCAGCCCATCCCTGCCAGTAGCTCAAGGTAAGCTGCTTCTGCAGGGTGATCGACCAGAGCCCAGCTTTTGCATAGAAGATTCATAATTTTACAGTGGGGGGGGTTAGATGTGCCGGGCCTAATGCACAGCATATTGATCCTTATCGCCTCAGTTTCCTGTCCAGATGACACCTAAAACCTCCCAAGGCAGGGTAGCTAAAACCACTCAGCCTTTGTTTGGCCAATATTGAGATGTTAAAAGCCACCGTTAAATAATGCACAGCATTATTTTTGTTTGTTGTAAACAAGATTGCTTAAAGAGTCTGAGAGTTAGAAAGAGATGTGTACCTAGTAAAAGTCTGTTTTCTGTGTTTTGGCTGATTGTTTTGTGTTAGTGGTGGAATTATTGGTGAAAAGCATCTTTGACTTGCTGATTATTCAGTGTTAAACAAATCTGGGCACAATGAGTTGCCTTTCGTAGAAACACTCACTAAACCTGGCATTTAACATTACAGTGGGACCAGCTGTGCTTGAGCAAAAAAAAATCACCATCCCGTCCTGGACCTCACTCCTCCACTACCAGATTTGGCCATCACTGATTTATATCATCACCATTATATACATGAGAGAGTGTTATGGGAAGATACAAAAACTAAGTTAGATTTAAAATTACCCAGCCATTGTTTCATGTGGGGTGGAGGTAGCTCAGTGCTTAGGATACTTGCCTCTGGACCATGAGGTCCTGGGTTCGAATCCAACCCCCAGCACCACCACTGGGTCCCTGAGCAAGACCCTTAACCCCAAGTTGCTCCAGGGAGACTGTCCCCTGTAGTTAGGGAACGGAAGTCGCTTTGGATAAAAAGCGTCTGCTAAATGCCGTAAATGTAAATGTACAGTGAAATGGCAGAACTAACTACCATGAAATGGTCAGAAAAATAAGTCTGCCGACCTCAATCTCACTTTAGAGAATTTTTTTGGGTAGGGAAAATATTACACAAAGAAATTGTTTACAAACAAGCCATTTTGTTGCCCTGTGAATCTATCATCAGAAAACCCTCTTCATGTTCTCTGAGCTATAGCGTAACTGTGCCATGGAATATGGCTAAAATGGTATTTTGCAGCATCTCATGGAGTCTGACATACATTAAACATTTAAGAATGCTATCATTGCATGGCTTATGGGTGACTGTAGGTATTAATAGCAGTTGCTTAGTTGACCATGACTTACAAAACAATCAGTATCATTGCAAAGCATGCTATTACCCCTTCCCCCTCTACATATCATGCTAACACCATTATTCACCATCTAATTACTTGCCTCAGCTTCAGCCATTGAGCTTAAGTTTCACCCATGCCTCAGAGCTATTCAACCAGATATCTCCATTACCTTGATGTTATTGATTAGCCAGTCTTTAGTAGACCCTTATGGAATGTCATGAGCATCTATAAATCTAAACTGCAGGGGGCTGGTCTGTTTTCCTTTTTATGTAGTTGGTGTCTTGCTATTGTTTGTTTTGCATGGCATTTTTTTTACTTGCATTCAGGGAGCCAGCTGGAGGGATGTAGCGTAAAACCCCAGAAAGCTTAGCCAGTGAAATCTGGTAAGTGGACAAACTGGCAGAGCACTACCTTATTCATCCTGAGGCCGTGACACCAGTGCCAGTCGGTCAGGTTCAAGACTACCAAATTCTTGAGAATTGAAAGAAACATGGGTACAATGTGGCAAGACTACAAGGTGCGGAGGGTGGGGAATGGCCCTATATTGGAATGCCTGTACTTGTAGCAGCTGTGAAGATTTGGCAGGAAGCATCTGACAGCTCAGGCACCTCAGCCAGGCCAAGCGTTTAGCCTCCACAGGGCTTCTCAGCATGGTCAAGCTGGCCCTGACCGTTTCCGGAGCTGGCTAGCCAGTACGAACGACTTGCAGCATCCTGTTTCTCTCACACAGACCACAGCCGGTTTTCCCCTTTCAGAGACCCAGTGACTGGATCAGCTACCACTTGGTCGATATGAATGGTGTGAAAGTACATCTGAATGTGGGTTTTGAATTTTTAAATTAGGATGCACCTTTTTTTCTTTCCCTTTTGCAATGGTATTCTCTAGCTATTTTTAAATGTGAAAATACAAGGGACAAGTGTGACTGCACCTGAATGAATCACAACTACATACAGGGTATCCAAGTATTCTAAAGAAGTCTTAAATAAGGTTTTACAAAATTAAGGCCTTAAATATCTTTAAAAATGACTAGTAATCCTTAAATACAGAGTTCAAAGGTCTTAAAATGCCACAGACTCAATTTGTTCTGATAATCTCTAAAGAATTTTGCATTTTTTAACTGGTGTTTTGCCTTTTTGTGTAGGAGATCAGAATGAGTGGAACCACCAACATTTCTGGTTGTGTGTGAGAGGGAGGGGGGATTTTTTTTTCAGGTACGCACATTAGCAGTTTGGTGCTAGTGGCCGCGTCAGTCATGGGGAAGTGCAAATTTAATGTTAACTGATTGGAAAATCCCACATTTGCAACATGGTTAAAACCAGTTCCTGGCAACAGCTATGAGTCCCGCAGTATGCTGTGCAAGAAGCTTTATACACTTGGTTTAGTGGTAGTTAAGACGCCATTTCTCAGTTCTGTTCCATCTCAACAGTTTCACACACTTTAGCTCCTTCTCCGAAAACACCATCAGTTACATTAACACAGTGCTTCCCAAACAATGGGCCGAGTACTGGTGCCGGTCCGTAAGTAGGTTCCTGCCGGTCCGCAGAGCCTCGCATCTGCACCAATCAAAATTCAGTCAGATCCAGCTCTGATTTCAGCGCTGCAGTCAATATGTTGAATTCATTGGCCGCCCCCTCGAATTAATGGGCCGCCCCCTCGGAATGGTGCCCTTCCACTCCACATATCTGTGCAAGACCGCTTTTTTAAAAACTGACAGTAGAGTTTACATTCCCTCCCCGAACCCAAAAACATTTCCTGCCACTATCCTCGGGCCATGATTCAGCATTTGAGTGGCTCGGAGCTGGAGTGTCAGTTTACGAATGCGCCCACAGTTGAGAACATGTGTGTTATAACAGCCCACATATTTAAAAACTGTCGGGTTTATATTGGGCGCGGGCCAAAAATTACAGTTACTATATCAGGCTGGGCTGGGCTCGGACACAAGGTCGGGTACATTTTTGGGCCGGATCTATCACTTTAAAACATTCAGTTTACACATACATGTGATTGGAATGTTCTTATTTTATTCCCTGCATTCACTTCACGGAACTTGTTAGTCTACAATGTTTTTGTTGTGAAATACAGGCACTTTCATTTATTTTTCAGCTCTTTCGGTTCCAATAAGTGTTCCAAATATTTGTAAGGTGGTCACATGCTGTTTGCTGTTTTGTGAATGTAGGGTCTTTTTTATCAAAGTGGCCTTAAAAAAGTCTTAAAAAGTCTTACATTTGGCTTCCTTAAGCCTGCAGATACCCTGTACATATTAAACGGCAAAGACTATTTTAAACACAGTTTTGTTTTTGTTTTTTAATGCTGTTTGTTGGTCCATTTCAAGAGCAAATGAAATACTTACAAATGAAAAATAATTGCAAGCAGTGAACTCTTCTGGTCCTTTGCATCTTTCTACAATCGCTGACAATTTTAGGCATTTGTTTAACTGTTTAACAGCGGTCTTGCTTGCCCTGCATTTTTTGTATATTTGCGGCAAAACAGAACAACTTCCTCACCACAGATCACACTCAGGAGTATTCAGAGATTAACAGATTATTTCTGGCAGAAGAAATCAGATTACAGCACTATGAGAATACTTATCATTTCGGATTGATTGTTCAGTGTTGTTCAGCACCCATGCATGTGCTGTGTAAGTTGCCAATTATTGTGTGAACAGTCTGCCCTTGTCAGGAACCCCTTCTCCATTTTTACATAATTGGGTAAAGACAGGGCTTCTGTTTAAACCACCTCATTTCCTGTATGTCAAAACCATTACACTTTACGCTCATAGCTGTGGAATGTACACAGTGTAGGATCTTGAAATCTTGGCCTGAGTGAAGGGTTGTGATGTTTCATCAGTAGAAGGTCCCGTGTTTCTTATTAGGGTTTGGGTTGGTCTTTTTTTAACACTGCCTTCTGTTTTGGACGTCCATAACTGATGTCTTTCGTGAGTAAGAGGTTTCTGATTTATTCTGTTTTTCAGTATATCTAAAGATAAATAGATTCATGTTGGGTGTTGTGCATTTCAGGGTGTGTTACAGTGATGCCATCACTTCTGTAATGAAGTAATGAGTTACAGTGTATCCTTGTAATCCTGTTACATTTACTGGCTTAATGACAGTTGAGTTACTTGTGTGTTGTTGGGAGCATTAGGCTGGAGCATTTACAGCATAAATGCCTTCCGTGTGGTATCATCAGTTGTTATTAGCTCTGCATCTGCCAGCTGACTGTGTAGCTTTGATTGTGAGTATAAGTAGCGCAGCTTGAATGTGGGGAAACTGATTTATATTTACAACATACAAAAATGTTGGATAAATATTCCTGTGTTAAGAAAAAATGTCTGATTTTCACTCAAACAAGCAAATTAAATGTACTACATTGCTGTAATAAAGTATGCAATTGAAATGACTAGTTTGTGAGTTTCTGACTGACATAAAGTCATGAAACTATTCCGATTTGAAAAATTTTTGTAATAATATTGGGTGTTACAAATATATAATATCAAGTCCTTGGCAGAATTGAAATGTAGTGGCAAAATCTTCATTTAAAAATAAAATGTTTAAACTTAAATTCAAGCATATTGAACCACATTTTGATGAAGCCATAGTGTTTGTGACTTTTTGTTGAGTTTCTACACAAACCCACATAACACAAGGTTGAGGGCTCCCTCTGGTCCGTTTCCTGTCTGGACGAGTGCCATTGCCCATTTCCTCTCTGTCTATCTGACTTTCTCTCTCCCTCCTTTTCAGTTGCTCTATCTCTGCTGCCTTGCCTTCACACCTGTCACCTCCAGTTTCAACCTCAATTCATTACACCTCTCTATTGTGGGCTGGTTTAGGCTTGCGTATCCTAGGCTTATAGTGGAACCCATCTTTTAATCTTTCTGTTCTCCTCTAGTAAAGATTTGTTGGGAGGGTTTTCTCTAGTGATCGACCGATATTGATCTTTTATTACCGATACCGATACCAATTATTTGCATGTTTATGTGCCTGATAACCAATATTTAATTACTATTATATTTCTGTTTCTGACACAATTATTACAAAACCACTCAACTAAAAAAACTGTTTTATGTATAATAATCACTCCCTCCTTGCATACAAATGAAAGCTAGGGGTCTGAAAGTGCAAAAAATACTAATAAAATACAAAAATAATAATAAAAAAGGGCACTGTTACTAAAGTCTTCAATGATGCATAAACTACATATCTACAAGCTGCATAAACTACATATCAGTCATTTATGTCACACATCTAATGTGTGCATTAATATATGTTATGTTTAATAATGTTTACTAAATATAGGAAAGCAAGTAAGTATACCTTACTTTTGCACACAGTTTCCCCCTCAGACGTCATGCTGCAATGGCATTCATGCGCGTAATTCTCAAAACGGCCACCAGATTGGTAAACCCGATATTACAAAATCGATAACCGACTATGGAAAAATGCTTAAATATCGGGAAAAATATCGGTAAATACATATATCGATCGATCTCTAATTTTCTCACTATATTTGGGTGATGTAGCTGGAAGGTTAGCGCGCACACTCGTCCCAGGTTCAGCCAGAGTTTAATGCGAGGTAGTGGAGACTCTGCTGCTCCTCTAATACAATTAAGATCAGACAGATGCTGGGCTTCATTGATCAAAGCCAAGCACTACAGGGCTAATTTTGGAAAGCCCTTTGCCATTGAACTATAGCAGTGATGGGAGGTGGTCACTGTCTGAGGCTTGCAAGTCTGATGTCTCGCATTGTTTTCTTTGTTGCACTGGAAGCTAATTGGCACAGACAGTTCAGATTATTTTAGTGGACAGCACAGCAGTGATGTGTCTCAAGAAGAGGCATGTTTAAACCCCACTGCACTCTGTCCACTGACTAATTCTGTAAGCTTCCACTGCTGAAGTAACACAGCTGCCTATTGTAGGGCACATTACAGCTGCTTTATATCAAATTAATAGAATTACTCAGTTGTGTTGGGTCTGTAGCTGAGCTGGGATTGTCACTTCCTGCAAAGGGAGCAGAATTCCTGCATTTTGCTGCAGGCAAGTAAAACAGTGTAATTGGAATGCATGGAATGATGTCCACATTGCATTGAGACATATGAGTGCTTCTGTATATCAGGACATTATTTTTCTTTGCCTGAACACACTTGTGAATTATGAGTACGAGATTAGTGTGTCTTTAAGTTATTCATGCTGAATCTTCTCACATTTAACTAATCAGGAATCAACTAAAACAGGGCTTGACTCTGAAGCCCTTTTTTGTTTGGGTAATTTCTATTCATAAAGAACCCATGAACAGACCTGGTTCACACCTGCAGCAGTGAGGAATGATTTCATTACAACATACTGTGTGCATGAAAAATGAAAAATTAATTCATTATGGAAATTTCATACCGGCAGTACCTGTGTGTTTAAATAATCCTTTTATGTAAACATCAGCATTTAAATTCTAAGAGGGCTTCCTTTGTGCCTAGATTCTAATCAACATTCCATCATAACCACATTCTACATACACTCCTGTTTAAATAAACAAAACTTGCAGACGGGTCAAAATGAACTATACTTGAAAATTTAACTGCAAAATACAAAAGTAGTTTCTTGAAATTAATGGCGAACGTTATTCTTTTAGGATAAGAATACTTATTTTACATTATTGTAACCCATTTAATAGTAGTGTCGGCAGTGTACCGCAAATAACAATAATTGTTTTTGTTTACTGCCTAAATTTCCAACCATTTGGTTAATGGAACAGCTCTTTTTTCTTTCCTCCGGATCTGATCATTATATCAGGTTAGCTACTGTAGCAGTAGATATTTATAGTAAAAAGTACTCAGATCAGACTGAAATATTGAAATATTGAAATATCAAATTGGTAAATTAATTGTAAGTAAAAAAAAAACATTCTGTTTATTACAAAAATTCAGAAAGCAACTAAAATCTTAGAGCTGACACATACTCTGTGATTAAAATAGAAAAAAGTTCATGTATGTGTTGGTTTATATGAGTTATTTTTTACCTTGACAAGCACAGTGCACTGCTTAACTCGCGTTTGTGGGCGCCACAGTTTAATTATCCTGTCATATTTGAAGATGGTGAATATTTGTCTAGCTGTGTGAATGACACTATGTGAGGGAACATCTGGCCGCATGAATAATGCAAACTGATGGCTGCTCTGTTCCCCCCAGCAGTTATTAAGGGAAAACCCACTGTAGGGTAATTCCCCTTTGAATTTGCCACTGATAGTCCATAGATAACATCCTCCTTTTTTACTCTCACTTTGGCTAACTGTGTTTTGATTTAACAACATGATTAGCTTACTTCTGCTGTGAGAACAGGCACCTGCAGAAGGCAAGAGGAATCATACAATCTATTTAATGGGAAATATTTTTCTTGCATAAAATGCATGAGAAAAGACAAATTAGAGTGTTGTGTGTAATCTCACTCAGTAACAACAGTAAATAAAATTGTAGTTGTAGCTCTTCGTGATTATGTGGACGTCCATAAATACATTTTCAACAGTGTAATAATGTAATATTATGCATAATGCACCATCTGTTATATTCTTAATTGATCAAATAGTTTCTGTAATTTTGTCAGTATCACTACATCATTGGTAATTTTTTCTTAGCTGTTTGCTAAT
This sequence comes from Ladigesia roloffi, assembly GCA_037577295.1. NCBI lineage: Eukaryota > Metazoa > Chordata > Actinopteri > Characiformes > Alestidae > Ladigesia > Ladigesia roloffi. Next base: position 2,125,627 of record JBBKCR010000022.1, read on the forward strand.
AATGATGCATTATTATTGTTTAATATTTAAAATATGATTTATGTTTGCTGTAGAAATGATTTCATAAAAATTTAAACTTATGATCTTTGTTGTAAGAAGTTATACAAACTCTTTCAAACAATAAATATTGTTTGCTACATTTTCAACTGAAAGACGTAGTTGTTCACAGATAATTTAATAACTAAAATAATTTGTGTCATTCTATTACATTTTTGAAAAATTCTAGACCTTATTTGTTGTGTAACTAATACATTCAGATTAGAAGTCGACCGATACGGGTTTTTCAGTAGCCGATGTCGATGTCGATGGCCGATATGTGCTGCCAATATTTTTTTAACTAATAATCAAACGTTTCTCCCTCTATTTCTGTGCTGTTTCCTCTGTGGATTTGTGGGTCCTAATCCTTTACATTTTAAACTCACACAGAGTTTAGATTGACTTTAGAGTAAGTGAGCAGTGCTTCTAATTTGCCTTTTTTTCCAGTTTCCCTTAATATAACATACTGCTGATTCTCTCAGCAGAGACAAACGACTCACCAATTTGCTGGTAGTAATAATCTTAATGGGAAGCCATCATTTCTACTGGAGACGGACCTGTAAAAGTCTTTGCTTGATGACGCAGTGCCTGGGTCAGCAGGAGCACTAACTCTGGCTCTTCCTGTGCTGTGACCCTTTGATGATTCTCTAAGTTGCCTCATAATTGAGAAGGCTGTGCAGGATTTAATTATGGAGGCCGTGCTGAGATGTTGAATGAGCAGGTTTGTTCTGGGCCATAAAGACCCGCCGAAGAGCTCGCTTCATTACCCGCAAGAAGATCAGCAGCGGCTCAATACTTAATATACGACCTCGAAAGTGACTGAAAAGCCCATTCCTGCCTCTGTCCTGCCGCCACTGCTTTGAAAGAGCCAACCATCATGCTGGAGGGGCTTGTGAATAAAACAGCTAGGAACTAAATAATTGGCTAAGCCAACTCTTTACAGGCCACATGCTGCCATTTCTGCATGCAGCCTCCATTTGCCAGGATGAGACCCAAGTTACAGACCCATGCGGGGCTTGTTGATGTGATAGATTCATATGGCAGAAGGGAGCACGCATTCATATTTAATCGTTCACCATAATCATTAATTCATGCCATGAGGGGGAGAGCCCCACTGCCAGAGGGGGAAGAGCGGAGCCGACAGCAATTAAGTCGGCAGGGCGAATTAGCGCAGCGAGACTGCGGCAATTAGCAAGGCCTTCCCTTTTGCCGCTCTTGCTTCTAATGCCTTCATTAAGAACCATGTGAGTGCCCGTGGCACCAGGAGTTCTTTCACAGGATGAAAGGATGACATCAGCTGGGGCAGCATGTCAGCATCCTCGGGTTAACAAAGCTACTCGCCGCAGCCCATGTATCATTACGCCCACCATGGAACGTAGTAGACTTGGATGTGGAGTGGGGAATTGACTGAACTGTTGTATTTCCATATCTGCAAAAAGGGAAAAAATATCTGTCCTATAAGGTATATTTAGAGTCCATTTCTGGCTCATGCTTTCTGTTAAGTTCTGACCTCATTATTCACAGCTGTGCGACCACTGTGTGACATTCAATATAGCCAGTAACTCTAATCCCAAACGTCAAGAAACCAACATTATAAGCATTGATTCAATGCTCTTAGATTAGGCAATGGCTCATATTACAAACATTTGTGATCATATTTCCATATCACGTGTATTGTGATTATTATGATGACTATGGGGCAACCAGAATTTAACAATAAACCAAAATGTTTGCAAAAATCAGCAATATAAGAAAAGTGTGTAGCAGTGTGTTTTCTGTAGGGGGCGTGGAATTACTTTTACTTATTTTCCAACATTATCTTTATTTGATTTCTAACCATTAAACCCTGTATAGAAGTTCTTACCTACCCATACAAAGCATACCACTAATTACCAAACTCACATCCAACCCTGTTCAACATGAGCCTTACAATACACACCATCCAAAAAATAAATATAACAGTAAATCTATAATCAAAATATATCATAAAATGTGAAAAAATATTGCATTGACATAATAAAAACGATATACTTTATGAAAAGAATAAACAGAATCAGAAAACTTTATTAATCTCGGAGGAAATTGTTTTGTTTTTTGTTTTGTGCACAAAATACGGTAAGGATTATTTACAACTAAGGTCACAACTGTTGTGGCAGAGGTTTTGCAGAGGACTCTTATTTTGAAATTATGGACTGTGTATATCTGTGTCTGAAGTCACTGAGATCACCTGCCATGTATTTAGTTTAATTGGTTGTGGATTTTGATTGGTTCTTGTGAGTGTCTGCTTTGTATTTAAGTAGATTCGTAGCAACCATCACTCTACCTTTTGTCTCCTGCATGGTGTCCTTCCCTTTTGTCTTCTGTGTGGTATTTGAGTTCGGCCCGTGTGCCAGGTTTGGTTTGAGTTATGTATTGTCTTGAGTCTGTGTCAACATTAAATACCATCTAAGAATCTGCACTCTGTGCCTCGCCTCACTTACGTGCACCCCCCGATGTGACAACACCCTACTAATTACCCATACTAACCTAAATCATGCCCAATAAGCTACAGAGATAGTGATGCGTGGGTCGGGTATTTTTCCAACCCGCGCGTCTCGCTTTTATGAAAATATTTGGCCCCGCCCCAGCCTGCCCAGCACCACTGTACCCCGCCCCCGCGACCATTACATAGACATACTAGGCAGTGTAATTCCATTAAAAACAGCCTTTATTTCAGCCTGAAAGTGTTTGGAAACATCGCCCTGTTAACTCGCAACAACATATGATTATGAATGTGTACGATAAATCACGTCATATTAATAACAAGATAATGATACACATTTTAGGCTATAGATTGGATTTTTAAAATTTAATTTTGTTTTTAATGACCCGCCCCAACACGCCCCGCAAATAAATTGACAATTTCTTTATCTGCCCTGACCCGACCCGTGGGTTACCTGCGGGTTACGAGACGACCCACGCATCACTATACAGAGAGCCATTATTTATACGGTTTTAAAAAAATTACTGAAATATGTAATTAAAAAAATGTGCCCACATTTGCATGCAATAAGAAAGTGTTGGCAAATTATAGAATGCTTGGTAGTATATTGCTGTCAGGGCCATTTTGATCATCAGTAGGCCTCTTTCAGTCCTTTCAGGCCTTCTTCACAGAAACTTCACAGAGACTGATCATTTCCCTGGGTCGTAACTGAGGTGGGATTGGTGAATACAGCTTTGGTTGAATGTAGCACAAAAGGTGAAGGGGAAATAAGGGTAACCTGTCCTTCATCTCCAACACATGGTATTGAGGCGGGGGCAGGGTGAGCTAGTAATGCTCGTAGACTAAACTTGTTTAATATTGCATGGACATCCAAGGGTTCCAGTGGTGCTGGCTTGTTTGTCTGCCAGCCTGGCAGATGTTGGCCATGGAGGAGGTTGGCTGTAGGGTGCCACACCGCAGCAGAGCATCTCTTGGACAGTTTGGGTTGGTGAGAGTTTGGACCAGATCCTTTTATTTGTCTTAATTCACTGTGGTGATGTTGGTTTTGCTGCTGATGTGGCTTCTATGTAGAACAGATCTTTGTTACTTGATTGTCTGGTGGCCTTAACCGTTTTCTGTTCTAAAATGGGCTCTTAAATGGCACATATTTTAATTTCGCTTTTTGTGTAATGTTTTTTTATATTTTAAAAATGTTTTTTTATTACAGCTTCATTTTTAAATATTGAATTTTGTTACTGGGCCTTTGAGACGGATGTGTGTACTTGAACTTTGTTCCCATTTGCTGATTTCTATAGTTTAATAGCTTATTCAGAGTTTAAATTGAAACTGTATCATATATGGGTTAGACTAAGTGGTCCTAGATTAAATGGGTGATGTGTAAATGCAATAATATTGAGATGTTGCGAATGAGCTGTATTTACATAATTACACAAATGGACTAAATGGACTTGGGAATGAATGGTACATTACTGTACTGCATTTGTTTCAAAATATCAGGAAGAATTCAGATTTCAGATGCATAGCTGTGCCTATATTTCATCTAATTTTAAGCAAATGTAATGGCATACTTGCTTAAATCTATTTACATGTTAGACAATGTATTGTGTTTTATGCTTTATGTAAGAATTTTAATACAAGCAAGTCAAAGCCAGTGGTGCTGTACATCAGCTGCACATTTATTTGCACATTTTTAGCACCTCAAATTCACATTTGTTATGAAGACTAGACTAGTTTTCATGTGTAGAGAGCAGGCGGCATTAACGCTTCCAACAGTTTCTTCACATTGTTGTTCTTAGCTGGGCATCAGCTCTTGTGATATGACACATGAGTGTTTAGGGTAATAAAGGTAAACAAGAAAGGGGTCACAGCTTCTCAGATTTACTCTCACAGCACCCAACCTGGCAAGAAATATGGCCAGAAATATTGTATTGAAGAAATGGAAAGAGAGTGTAGCGTTCATTGGCTTTCGGCCTCAGTGAGACTTACATTTTATTCATTTTATTTATTTATACTTTATTTATTATTTATCGTTATTAGTATTATTATTATTAACTACTTGGTTTCCATGAACATTGTTTATTTTAGTCTCACTGTACAGCACTTTTTGTCAGCTGTGGTTGTTTTAAAGTGCTTTATAAATAAAGTTGTTGTTGTTGTTGTTGTTGTTGTTGTTGAAACAGCCAAGACACAACTCAATAAAAAAGTAACTGATGCCTGTCCTATTAATGCTAATATCTGATTCTGATATCCCTGTATTTAATCATTATCTTGTGTATTACACTAAACACCACTTCCTCTTTCATTTTAACAGCTTCCTGGAGACCTCAGCAAGATGCATTTGACAGACCACCCACATCAGCAGGTGATGCACATGGCACCCAGCCAATCGGGATGCAGTATCGCCAGTGATTCAGGAAGCAGTAGCCTGTCTGATATTTACCAGGTACTAATCATTTTGTTCTAATAACCCTTTTAGAAATATGCCAGTCAGGAAGTGATTTATGTCTTTTGAATACAAGCAAAGCTTTCACAATCAGTTAGTCAGGGATGCCAGTTATTAAATGTGTATTCAAATGTCCATTGATAGTAGTTTGTAATGGTATATAAACAATGTGAGACCTAGTTACAAGCAGTTATACCCACTATCCTTTAGGATAATACATTTAATTATCTGGCTAGCTAAAGCTGAAATATAAATAGAAAAAACACCCCTTGATTTGTTAGCTGTAGACACATGCAAAAGTTTGGTCCCTCTGGTTAATGACGTGAGAGCCGCGGCAAGAAGGATATAAAGAACAAAAACCAACAAAAAACTAAGAGTCTGGAATAACAGGCAACACAAAAACGTTTAAAAGAACAAGAAAGGTTTACAAAAAGCAGAGTGACGAGAGATTTTACACAGAATGACTGAAGTATAAGGGACATTTATATTAACCAATCAAAAGAGAACAGCTGGGAAGGGGCGGAGACAGGATAGACACAGGTGAACAATGGAACAATGGAACGGGGCTAAGACAAAAACATACTCGCCTGGACAGGAACATAAACAAAGACACATGGCAAATTATGTGTTTTTAACACATTTTACTACCAACCTTTATTTTATACATTAAAAATGTACAAAAATGAAACCTGTTAAAATGGGAATGCAATACAATATAGTTTATTTTATGCCTGGGGCTTTGTTGAGAATGCAGTGATGAACACCTCTAGAGAACTTAATCCCATATTTAAAGGAACGTCTATACCAATTGTCTTTGATCATTGAACCAAAATATGTTTGGCAGTAGTAATAATGTTTATAATAATATTAGCAGTAATAATAATAATTATTATTATAATGTACATGTAATTTGAACACATTTGATACAGTGTTTTACATTAAAACAGTGATAAGCACTATGTACTCGAAACAGACATAGAAAATGAGATGGAAAATTACTGTGGGACCCGAAAAAGCTATAAAACCAGGAATGTTGTGTACTGAAGGTATAACTGGGTTGAAAACCAGTACGAGTTGGTGCTGAGTTAGCTTGTCTTTTCAAATTGCATTCAATATCTTCTTAAAATATTTACTGCAGAAAGAAAGAGAGGGGATGAGTCTGTGATGATAATAAAGGAGCAAATGAGGAACTACTGGCTCAGTCCAGATCATAATAGAAGTATTTTTGGCAAAGATTTTCTGTACCGCATCCAGCTCATGCTTTCTCTCTCTCTTTCTCTCTCTCTCTCTCTCTCTCTCTCTCTCTCTGTCTCTGTCTCTCTCTCTCTCTCTCTCTCTCTCTCTCCCTCTCTCTCTCTCTCTCCCTATCTCCCTCT
>JBBKCR010000022.1:2136549-2151500 GCA_037577295.1 Ladigesia roloffi
GGGACACACAGTCAGTTTCATGTTGTTTAAAGGTGCTACAGTGGCTAAAATAAAAACTATTAACGAATTATGTATCTTGTCCATTGACTGTACTTGTGATTTTGTTTGTATGTAAATCACTCTGTTGTTTTTTCTTCTGCTAGTTTGTCCTTGGCGAGGCACCCAGTGACTAGAGGGTCTACCTTTGCCTCCTCCACCAGCATTGAGGAGCTCACCCCTGACCACACCTCCATCTCTGAGGCCGCAGATAGTGGCCGCGGAAGCTGGACGTCCTGCTCCAGCAGTTCCCATGACAACTTTCAGAGCCTCCAGGCTCAGAGGGCTTTGGACCTGATGAACCACAGGAACCCTCCGATGGGCGGCCCGATCGCTGAGGTGGAGGTGGGACCAGCTTTGCCAGAGGACCGACCGGCTGGCAGCAGGCATTCTGGGGACAGTTCGGATCTGAACCAGTCCAGGCAGAGCTGGGCTTCCTCCAGCTCACTCTCCGACACCTATGAGGGAAGCTATGGCACCATAAAGCGGAAAGCTGCCGAACACTCAGGTCAGGGAGAGACTGCCAACGGACAGCAAAGCACAGACTCGGCATACAAAACAGTCACGTCAAGCACAGAGAAAGGACTCATAGGTGAGTTTCTCGGCCACATGCGAGGAGGCGTGCAGATGGTCCCCTTCAGATGTTGTCTTGTGTTGTTAAAAAAGGCATCAGCAGATTTCATTCCTCTGTTTCCACATTGAAATGAGACATTTCATCTAACAGTACCAAAAGGAAGCACTCTGAAAACAGTCCTTATTTTGCTGTGTGAAGTTCACATTGTCTCTTCTAGTTAATATTTCTTCACTTAAAGACTTGAACAGATTCAATTAGCGCCAGTATTCGCTCATGTGGAGGATGTAACCCTCTTGTCACCATTTCCAAATAGACTTTTAAGCTGCAGTTGGTAAAAGATTTACTTTCTGAATGCTAAAACAAGTGTTGCCATCAAATAATCATTTATGGCTTTATTTTGTGTTTAATAAAAGAGTTTTTACCCTGTTAGTGGACGGGTATGAACTACATTTGGGTCCCAACGTTTGGCTTCCTCGTGTATTTCTTCATGAAACTTCAAAATACCTCGTGATCTAACACAGCCAGAATTCAAATCCCCAGTACGTCCAAAATTCAATAAGTGGAGGGAGAGCAGAATTTTACTGCTGCATTCAGGTGGAACTTTATAATGAGCACATCATTTTTTACCCAGTTTGAGACTATCCCCACACCTCACAAAGAAGAGGACGAAATGCCATTAGACCCTAAGCAGACAATAACACTTGGGATATAAAAAAAATCTTCTTATTGTGTGCTTCAAAATGTTGAATTCAGGTATATCCGTTAACAGCATATTTTGTGATTATTCTAGCAAGTGGTTAGCAAGTGGTTAGTTAATGAAGCATATTTATCACTTTTGGTGTTCGAGATATAATTATCATAGTACAAAAATAAATGTATCATCATTCAGATAATTCTAGGCATTAATAATGGAATACCGTAATTTTCGGCCTATAAGACGCTCCGGAATATAAGACGCACTCAATTCTCAAGGAGGAAAATCTAGAAAAAGGGAGTCCCAAAACTTTTGTTCACTCTATATACATAACGTCTTGTCTCGTTTTAGTCAACGAAAATGAAGAGACACTTCAGCGCGGTTTTTATATTGTAAACCACATTTAGTCTTGTTCTTATTCATCAACAAAAATACATTATAGATTTCGTTTCATTATCGTCACATGACCAGCATTAACTTCGCGTCTCGTCTCGTTTTTGTCACGAGGGTCAGAGGCGTCTCCACAGCCTGCAGTACATACCACAAATCCAGCCTGCAGCACACACAGCATAAAAAGAGGACTGTGAGCAGCACCACACAAAGTTAGGTGCAGTTTTAATGCAGGAAAAATGTATATTCGTCGCATAAGACCCCCCCCGCCACCCCATTCTTGTGTTTGTTTGCCACAAAGCTAAACAGTTGTCTCCAGATGAGAAAACACCGTGACGCAATGACAGCAATCACCAATCAGTTACCTCCAATGTGTGCACGTCATCATATGGGGCTTTTTCACCGCCTGGTTGCAGCAGTTTCATTTTGAATGTGCTCATATCATGCTTTAGCATTTTCTGTCATATGGAAGTGAGTGCGCTTTGGTATACCTCGAGGCACAAGATCGCGTTGTTCTCGCGTTGCATTGATGTCATACACTGACTGCGCAGCCCCTGATTGAGTAACTTCACGTGATTTTTTTGTGACTAACCGACTAATGAAAATGTATCCGACCAAGCCTTCTTCATATCGCCTAACGTTTAGTCGACTATTTGGGGGCAGCCCTACAAAAATCCTTGAAGAAATGTCATTAAGCAATTATCATTCATAAATTAATTATCTGTGTGATGTACATTTGCAAATTGAAAAAAAAAGTTATGTTGTCATTTTTATCATGTGTGTCTATGTGTGAGAAAAAGAGGAATTGAGACACAGGCAGAGTGTATAGGAGGACATGGGTGCTCCTCATCTGTATTATTATAGAATCAGGTTATTCCCAAATTACCAGTGCTTCTGATTTTTTTCACTCACACATGCATAATGACAGAAGATTTGTTATGAACATGCTCTCTATTAATGGCAGAGTTTAAAATGTGTCTGTCTCATTAGAGACCGACCCAAACAGTGTAAAACACATCCAGTGTGGGAGGGTCAAAATCTACTTAAGGAAGCAATTTATTTCCACTACACTTTCTTACACACTCCATCTTTGCTGGCAATTTGAGTGATTCTCTGGGCAATAAACGATTACCAGCAAAGAGTGTGACTGTCTAGAAAGTCATTTAACTGGATTGGACTTCTTTTCCTGCAGCAGGGAGATATTTGGACGTGAAAGCGAATAAAGAAAATAAAAGTACACTTAATCAATTGTCTCCAAAAATGCCAACATGTCAACTTGCTTAACTGGACAGGAGAATTTCACCACTTTTGTCCTGACTTAGCATTTCACTTGCCCTGGGCATTCATTAATGCTGAGCAATGTGGATTTATGATTTGATATTTGCATGATAGTTTAGAGTACATTTAAATAAAAAAAAAGAACGATGTTGGGAAAAGGCTTTCACACTGCCTTAACGCATCTATATGGTGTACAATGTCACGATTCCCCTTTAGGCACTCATGTGAAAAACACAAAATCTCCACACAATAGCGATTATCCCAGTAATGCCGTCACTATGACAACATTTATATGGCTGCATGTTGCCATCTGTTGCATATCATTGGTGGGTATATAAGTTCAAAATAAAGGAACATCAATGAGAGCTTAACGTTAAATGTCAAGGGTTATTACCTAATTTTTATTTTACCTACTGTTTTAATGAAGTGTATTTGCATATTTAATAGTACACAGCAGTATGTTCTCAGGGCAAACTGATATTCAGAAAAATCAAATGCCTCAACTTGGATGGGCTGATGCGGTTTCTCCTCTCAGTTAGTATCTGCGGACGGACGGACAGATGCTACCCCTGCCATGAACAGAACTGAACCACTGAGAGTGAGAGCTGAGCAGCTAAAGGAAAAATAATTGGGGAGTGTCACATGCAGACCACGTGACGCGTCAAGGTCATAGGGTAATGAGCGTGTCACACTATATAAACAGGAAGTTGGAACATCCTCACTGCTCTGCCATTGAGTTCAGTTTCCAGATCTGGAGATCTCCTCACGCGATGTTTGTGAATGTCAGTTCCTGGTGGGAACTTAATTCTCTGTTTAGAGCGTTCACAGATTAAACTGCGCGATTCACCTGCTCTCTCGCTTCTCTCCGCGCTTGAGCAAACCCTTCGCGCTACACAGACCAGCTTCAGGAGAGGTGAGTCACTTCTATTTCAACATCTGATAGGGAGAGGCCCTAACTCGATGGGAGTCAGTTCTTCTGATTCACTACAAAGCATTGGCACTTTTGCGCATGACACATCACTATTCGGCACACAGGCATGGTCAGCACTAGGCATGGTAAGGACAGTAGAGAGGCAGAAGTTTGATGAAACATCGGCTTCATACAAATCTCCAGGAACAGAAGTAACCAAAGGAGAGAGAGAAGCACAGGGCGCCAGTTGTGGAGCCGTAGGCAGCAGTCAGCACACAGCATATCTGCTCAAGAGTGGTGAATCTCTGCGGCATATATTATTGTAGAATACAACAACCAGGGTGTCAGAAATGAAACTGTTTGTAAACATTGCTTAACACGTGTCCCACACACACAAATTTAACCAACAGCAATATGGCTAAAAGCACCCCAAGCCCAGTCATGCTGAGGATGAAGTTCTAGAGGTTAGCAGACTATATAGAGATGCTGATCCTATCATGTGGCAGAGGGCAAATAAGAGCAAGTTCTCCATTTTGCAAAAGTTGCACAATGTCAGCTCTGTGTCCCAGGTACATCTATTGTATGTGAGTAAATTTTCTTCACTGCAGGGGACATTGTAGAAGCCACTCTCACCTTGTAGCTGACCATGTTGACAGGCTAATCTTCTTCCAAAAGAATCTTATAATAGCAGAGGAATAAATTTCTCATGCCCATTATGGCAATAATTGAATGTTTACTTTATATTGTGAATGCCGCCGATGACTGAAAGTATGATTACTGTTTTTTGTTTACATTTTGCTTGAATTTATACAGGTATACATATATTATACATGACTAAGAGGCAGTTTATTATTTGTTTTTTGTTGTGTTATTATTTGTAGTGTTGTGTACAATAATGATTAAGTACAGTGTTATATTACTGTGCACAGTGTTGCTGGAATTATTTCAAAATAAAGATATAATTTTGGGAGAAAAATATTGTTTCCTTTACACACATGTAGCGAAACTGAACTGAAACTGTGGCCCAAATACAGAGGTACTGTGGGATTCCTGTACCATCACACACCCAGTACACAGTCAATTGATATTTTTTATTTAGCCAACATAAAGTGACATCATCTTCCTGCTGTTTGGCAGCGACGTTCTATATATCAGAATTTGTGTAATCGCCAATGGTATGTGATAGAATTACTAGAATAAAATTGCCCTTTCTGCTTTAGTAGGGCCGTGTTGTTTTTCACTCAGTGACAGCATATACACACAGTATTAGGTGACCTAACTGTATTTACACATTTTTATATTTAAGTAAAGGCTTCACCAAACCACCAGCTGCTACAAAAGTGAATTGAGTTTTTGCATTTAAGGCACCAGAAACAGACATCATCCTCCTTTTGTTTGGCAGTGAAACATGTTTAAAAACTCTGTCCTAATACCCACAACATGAATCTGATTCACAGCTTTAACGTCAACAGGGCCAAATCTTATTTATTTCAGCTTATCAGATAAGATAGAGTGCCTCGGTTTCTCACTACAGAATTCAGTTAAAATGAGATGGTCATAGGTGTGTGTACAACCGATCAGATTTTAGGATCTGATTCACCTGTCTTATTAAAGTCATTTAATAAAACAGATCATTCAAGGATGTCACATTATGCACATACTAAAACCTCAGTGATTTAGCTATTGTATTATGGTCAGATATTTGAAAAAATGTTTTTTTTTTATCTTTTATTTATTTATTTTTTGTTTTCAAATGTATATTCTTTGACTTCACATGACACCTGGCATGCTAGTAGCCCACATAGCTGAAATGGCGTAAGAGCTTTGCTTCACTAGTCAGATGTGCACCTCCCCTCTAGCGCCCCCTGAGGAGGGGTAGGAGCAGGATACTTTGACAAACATTTGCCATTTACTCTTAAATTTCTATGGCACATTGGCCTCTAGGAGGCGCATGACCTTAGCTCCTTTTGATGCATTTCTGAAGAAGTACCACATAGAGAATAGCATCAATGCCAAATCTACATTTTCCTCTCTGACCGCTGCTGGAAGTAAAATAAAATTCAAGTATAAGTTTGTCTTTAATTGCTTGCATGACATTTACAAAATTAAATTTATCATTTTAACTGACACAGCAGTCAATTTATTCAGCCTCTCACTGCTTAAACTAGTTCACACATGCTGTTTGGACCCTGCCGATCACTGCAAAAATCCCAGACAACCATTTGTTTTTCTTACACTAAACAGTTTATCTGGTTAGTGTTCTTACAATGTAGCACATTACACTTCACACTAGAAGTTAAATGACATTGCTACATCCTGTTGTTTTCACCAAGTGGACTCCATCTCCACGTAATTGACATTGATTGGTTTAGAGAGGGACGTGCATCTGGCACTGGCTTGTCAGTTTGACTGGTAGCGATTTCCATTTGAATGGAGAAAAATGAATTAAAAAAGGAAAAATCTCTTTCTTTTCGCTGTGTCATTGCTTTTTCTGATGCCATCAAGCATCTACATCTACTTCTGTATCTTCAGTTGTCACTCCTCTCCATATCTTCTCTCCCTCACTCTCATCCATCCAGAAATTAAGTTAGAAATTTTGGCATTGCATAAGTTCAAGCTGACTTTAACTTTCTTCAAGGGACTAAAGTATAATTAAACACTGTCTCTTCCTCTCCCCGTCTCGCGCACGCGCACACGCACAACACGATAGAACTCTCTCACACAGACAGATAGAACTCTCTTGCGGAAGCAGACCCACACCATGAGAGAACTCTCTTGTGCACGCACACACACCGGGAGAACTTTCTCGCGCATGAACACACACCGAGAAAACTCTCTCGCGCACGCCGACCCGCCGAACCTCAGACCCACACCACGAGAAAACTCTCTCGCGCACGCAGACCCTCAAACCCACACCACGAGAAAACTGTCTCGCACATGTAGACCCACATCACGAAATAACTTTCGCGCATGCAGACCCACAAGCACACCATGCGAAAATTCTCTCACGCACACACACATACATACCACAAGAAAACTCTTGCGCACGCAGACCCACACCACGAGAGAACTCTCTCCCGCACGCACAAACATACGCACACCACGAGAGAGCTCTCTCGCGCACACACACACACACACACAACAGGAGAAAACTCACACAATCGCACACATACAACAAAGGCAACATTTATAGTATTACTTTATCTGAAAAAAGTGAATGGTGATCAGAGAGCTTACATATCAGTTATATAAACTTGAAGCATCAGAATCGGCATCAGTATCCGCCGATCACCTAGACAAAAAATCAGTACTAGGTGTCGGTGGCATAAATCCTGATCGGAGCATCCCTACATGCTATACATAAGAATCTCCCAATAGTTACCCAATAACATCACAGCAATTTCCAACCAAATCTCTATCCACCACATTTGTAAAGTTGATTTGAATTGAACTGAATTTAAATTTGCTGACTAAAAAACATTTAAAAAAGTATAAACATTTTAAAAAGCATGGCTAACAATAAAAGTCTCAGGATGAAACAATGCATGTAAAATTGATATAGCTTTTGAAAATGGGAGCAACACTGCTAGAAATGAAAGATAGGTTAGCTTTCTCTAAGCAAAGACTTACACACTAGTACACCAGTTCTTTTCCTGAAGCAGTTGTCACATCTCAGGTATATAGATATACACAGATATATATACATATTTACAGTACTTGAAGAATGCGTGTATTTAATAAGAATATGTTTTACATTTACTAGTGGAATACTGTTTACAAGACAATCTAACACAACTGACTACCCAAAACATTCAGGGAAAATTAAGAAAAATGAGATGGCTATTTCTTGCATGTCCAATTATATTGTCTTGAATTTTATTGCATCACACTAGCTTGGATTGCATGGATATACAAACATATTTTATAATTTGTTTATTTAATAAGGTAGTTGTATAAAGTGCATTGAATAAGGGCATTGAAGTGATTTTTTAAACTATTCATATATATATAGATCAATGCCCTCTATACAAGTACCTTATTAATTAAACAAATGTTATAACAAGTTTGTATATCCATGTAATTCAAGCTAGTATGTAGGGAAACAGTGCACCACATTCATATTATTTTATATGTACATTTGTGCATCATTTCTGCTATATTGACTTTTTGTAAACAAAGTCATCAACAATTACAGAGAGAAATGTGCTGGTCATCGACCGCATGCCAGAGGAACAGCTGATAAAATGTATTTTTATATGAGATTAATGACTGAATTGGAAGCACAGGGTTTAAGTGGCTAACTGCTGAGTTGCTTATACAGTGTGTCATAAGAGTAGCTCCAGGGAAGAGCACTGACACATTTGCTAAGTGTGATTCTAATGAGAGACTATATATTGTATGTGCCAGAGGCTGTTGACAGCAGACACGGCCTTTGCTGTGTGAAGACTGTGTTTCTGTCTCTGTGCTGACATCTAGCTGATTCAACTCAGTGTTTTGCGCACATCCCATTTAAAGTGCATCGACTAAACATACATATAGATCATTTTAAGCCTAGAGCACAGGAATGTACTTTTTACTACAGAAAACCAATGAATGGAGGGCTCTGCACTCACCAAACGGAGCAGTGATGAAAGCCCAGCAACATGACTTCCACAAATCTGATTTAATCACTGATGACAGTTCGGCTAGTCAAGGACAAAGTCTCAGCTAGTGCCCATGCATCCGAATGGCATTCAGAGGGTACACAGTGCTAGAGCATTTCTCCACTTTTCAGATGAATGTGAGCCTGATGCTGTCGTGTCTTTCGAGAAAAATAGACAAGTGCAAACTTTCGTGCTGAGTCATGTCGAGCTTCAAAGCCACTCCAAATTCAGCCTGTGTACCTTTCATCTCTCGCCCCCTATATCTTCCTCTCAACTGCTGTGGAGAGTTTCGCACCCATTCATTTGTACAGCTACACTGGATCTAAGGACTCTGCTCACCTGGGGACAGGTTGATTGAGCAAACTAAATTGCCCCTGGGTGTGACTGTGAGTGTGAATGTGTGTGAGAGTGTGGCCTTGCGACACGCTGACGACTGTCCAGGGTGTACCCCGCCTTCGCCCATAGCTGCTGGGATAGGCTCCAGCTAGAGGTCGATATATCGGTCGATATTTGGCATTTTTTAAAGTATCTGCATCAGCCGATATCCAACTGACTACACCAATTTACAGACAGGCACCTCTGCGGGCAGTATTATTGTTGCTGTGGAACACGTGGCCCATGGTGCTTGTGCTGGACCCCAGCCTCTGTTCCCAGTGAATATTTAGTGAGATTGGAATGATCTATGACAAGAAGAGGAGTCGGCTCACAGGAGAAAATGCAGAATGTTTCCTGCGTGACAACCTGCAGCTCTTAAACTGGGAGTACTAACAACTTTCAGTGAGGGACGGGTGGGAGGAGAAAGACTCAGGGACTGGAAGCAAGATTAAAATTGAACATAATACAAAAACGAATGTGCATGTTTAAACATTTTCCTTACCTCAAGAATTGCAGTAAAATATTTTGATGCTGTTGTGTTTATTGTTAACAGGTTATATAATTGTTTAATTGTATTGTTATTGTTAAGTTTTGTTTTTGTTATTTGCGTTTGTCTATTTGTCATTATTCAATAAATGGCAAGTAGAGAAATTTTGTGTATCTATCTTTGTGTAATTAGTGTGACATTTCACATCCAATAGAGGGGGAAATGTTCAGTTATTGGGCAAAAAAATATCGGCAGCATTTATCAGCTGACCCTGACACTTCTGAAAAACCCATATCGGTCGACCTCTATTAAAGAAAATTTCCGATACCATTTTTCCCCTCCCGATGTCAATTCCAATACTTAACAATGTAAACTGAAAAAGGTATTTTAGTATTTTTATAATATAACTGTATAAAAACAGTGAAACAAATAAATCTAGGAATATAAAAAATAAAAAAAAATTAATTTAAGAAAATTATCTCTTTAAAAGTCCACAAACAATGTTGTTAAATAAAAGGCATTTTAGTTTTTAAATATAAAAATACAAAAAAGTGCATGAGTAAATTTTACCCAATCTGAGTAGTCCTTTAAAAACTAAAGTGCAGGAACAATGTAGTAAAATAAGAGACTCGAGTAATAGAATACAAATATAAACCTCAACTGAACAAGCTAAGATTCAACAAGAGCAGTATTAAACCCAGAATGAAAATATAAATATTTACAGTAACTTAAACTAGGATACACACTGCTTTGGAAACTTAGTATTGTTCACAATGGCAAGCTCTTCTTCAGGAAAATTAGCATTTCTGCTCTTTCTCCTCCCAGCCTGTTTCTCCTTGCCCACACAATATTAGATGCTGTGCTAAACAGTCTCTCGCTGTCCACACTAATAGTGCAGAGAAACTTTGCAGCAGTGGCAGCCAGAGTGGGACACCGAACTCGGTTGACTGCCCAGTACTGAAATGAGTGGAGTTCCAAAGAAAACATGTGACCTCCAATCTTTACAACCCGTGACGTCAGTTATAAAACACATTTATTTTGTCAGTTTATATGTTATATTTTGTTATTTATTTTTGTTTATTTATTCGGCACACACTAAAAACTCAATATAACGGGGAGAAATGCGCCATTGGACCCGGAGCGCATTTTAATTCTCTGCAGCTGCGTTAAAGACAGATGTGCATTTTAATGCTCTCCGGCTCTAACGGTTTACAGCTAATACCTCCGGTGGGTCAAAGGGGTTGTTGGAAAGGTCTCCTGGGCGTGTATTTTACTGTGAAGTTTGAGGCGGATTGATGATTTCTCAGTGGATCTATGCGGTTCGGAAATCCCGGTGGGTCAGCCTTCGTGACCAGTTGTTTCCTACACGGCTTACCACTGGTGGATTTGCGGGCGGGCTGCTTTGTTCTTGCCATGGTAGCCTCGAGAAATGTGATATTTATAATAAATTATAATTTTTTAAAATGCCATTCTAGATTGTTCACCTATCAAAAATAGTTATGTCTAAATAAGCACACTAGAAATATTAATACATTACATGTGTCACAGTGCAGCAGCCAAACAGCAGCAAGGAGAAATAAATAACATTCTTGGATTGGCTACTTCCCGCCTCTGAGTATAGCAGTATTTCACCATCCCAAGACACACTTTCTTTGTGTTTTCTGGACGGTACCAATTTTTTATATGGAAATCACAAAATCTGAAAAAAAAATGCGAAGGAAAACCTCCACAAACAATTACTAGTTAAATTCTCTCTGTACTAAAAGATAATATTTGTATCAACTTGGGTAACAAACACCAATGGCTAAGCATGTATTGGTTTCTTTAGAGCCTTTACATTATCATAATTAGTTATCACAGCAGTAATAGCTGAACAAGTAAAAGTAACTAGAACAGATCATCCTCAACATGCTCAAAATAACACTAACATGCAAAACGCAAATCGATTTTTGAAATAAGGTCTATAACAATATTTTTTTCATTGGTTCTAATGACAGCCCATGAAAAATCTGCATATGAGCGGACATATGTCCGATGCAGGCCTCGACTAATGATGTGTGAAGTATTCGCAGATGCTGCTCTATCCACAAACCCGCAGAAAAAGGAAAACAAAAATGAAGCAATTTAAAACCACTCGGCACAAAATGTGATATTCATGATTTGAATTTCCGCAGCACACAAGCTCTAGCCAGTCACCCTGTCATAACCAGACAGACGTGCTTAGCATCCACATGGAGAAAAGCCTGACAATCCTACCGTGAGCACAAAGGCAGAAAGAGAGACAGAGAGAGAGAGAGAGAGAGAGAGAGAGACAGAGAGAGAAAGAGAGAGAGAGAGAGAGATAAACCTGCAACTTGTGTGCTTAATTTTCTGATTATCTTTGGATTCATTTGACTGCAGCCTCTATGCATTGATTTGCAAAGAATGCAACCATGTCAGCTCTCTTGTGGTCTCAAAAGGATGATTTTTGTTCAGCTTTTGCATTAGCTTTGCAGCATCTACAAACTGTGCCACTGTTTGGGCTAAAGAGCCTGTTATTGTTAGTGGATTTTTCAAAGTGATATACCAATTACTTCTGTTCTGACTAGCTACTCTGTATTGTGTTTCTACAAAAGCAGCCCAACCTGAAACACTTCTTCTAACTTTAACATGAGTGGGAGGGGCTAAAGAAGAGGCCTCTGGTATAAATGGATTTGTACCAGGTGTTACCCAAATAAAATGCATTTTCTTTGTATCATTGATAGAAAACTGGGGTTTTCTTTGCATTAATTCCTGATGAGGAATGACTAAAAGCTAACTAGATGTACTTCTGCAAAAAAATGCAAAATACGACAGCATGGTTGCTATAAACCTAAACTTTGTTTTTATGGGCAAAAAAAACTTTCACAGCATGGATTCACAATAACGATCTTCTGATTCAAAGGTTGTGCTTTACTGCTTTGCCAGCAGGGGGCTGGGTTTTTGCCAGCTCTTCCCAAGCCATTTATAGGTAAGAAAACATAGCCACATTTGGCAGGCTGACAATTTTTTATCAAACCACAATAACTTGAGCTGTAGTGTCGACTTGATCTGTAGTGTCTTAAAGTCTGTTTATCATCACACCTAAATGTTCTTTCATTTATGAAAAATGCAACAATAGCATCTCAGCCAGGAACAAAAAAAAGTTGCAGAATTAACCTGCAAAAGGATCTCAATGATACAAAGAACATGTCCTGAAGAAATATGAAGAGCTTTCCAGAATGTGCATCTATGAAGATATTATATGCAGGATATTCATGAAATCCTGTTCAACAGTTATGGTGCATTCATTATTTAAAAATATTTTTAGACTATTGTCAGACTGTGCAGAAAGAGTTGCCACCTTGATGTTTCCACAACGATCCCCGGAGAGGATAGAATTGAAAACTGAGTGAGTTTAGTCACTGAGAGAATGAAAATGTAACCACAGAATAATCCTGGATAGCAGCGCTTCCGACGTTCCCAAAAGATTTGTAAAATGTTCTCTTGAAAGCAGAATACAATTAGCAAGAAATATTTTATTTGTGCAAACAAGTGCCGGCAGTGTTCACTGCAGAAAATGAGCCTCCTCTTCACTTCAGCATGTGTAGCTTTCACTGCTGATGACAAACTAAAAGATCATAACCTACTTTTCAGATAACAACTTGCAATGGTTCGCACAATAAAAACGTAGCCATTCCTAGTAGTCAGGTTCAGATCCCATTTCTCACCTTAGTGTACATCATGATAGGTTGTGAGTGTGTGTGTGTATATACGGATATTTTGAGGATCTGACCTTTGCCTTTTGCATATCTAGGAATGTTGGAATGTTTGTGAGAGAAGAACCTTTTAAAATGTGATATAAAGGTTCCGGTAGGGACCACAAGAACCTTTATAATATAGTGTTCTTCGAACATCTTCACATGGACAAATCTTTTTATTAAACGGAAAATGTTTTTTTAAAGCATGAGTGACAGATTCCTCGTTTTTAAGGCTCCTCTAAATTATTAGATTGGGGCACTCCTAAGGTAATCTTATACTGCTGTTCAACACTGATGGCCTCAGTCTTGGCATACAACAGCATGTGGGTCCCACCGTCCACAGAAGGACACTATATCAGCCAACTCTTGGCCAGATGGTCCTGAGTTTGAGTTCTCTATTACGCCACCACTGGTGTTTGTTCCAACTTAACATATAAATAACCTGATATAATGTGCCATATTGCAGATATAATATTTTTTGCCTACCACTATCAATAATTATGGAATATGAAGAAATGGCGGTGTGTATACTGGGGTGACTAATATTACACTTGGTGCATTTTGACCAGATGCAATGCTGAAAAAGAAAATAAACTTCAGAGCTTCAGCATTTTCAACATATCGCACAATTTATAGGTTTATTTATTTTGAATGTGATGTCTTTTTTGGAACCATGCAATTGGCCACTTAATAAAAATATGTTTGTGTGTGTGTATCTGTGTGTCTGTGTGCGCGTGTGTTTGTGTGTGTGTGTGTGTGTGTGTGTGTGTGTGTGTGTGTGTGTGTGTGTGTGTGTGTGTGTTTGAGAATTTGTTCAAGCTAAAACTCAAGTTTGTGTTATGTATGTTTATCAACTCGGGCGCCCAACTGTGTGTTTTAAATGAGGTTAGATGCTTCAGCACTGAAGAGGTTTTGAGTTGCACCTGCATCTTTTACTCTAGAGCCGGAGGGAAAGCCTACAGCAGTCAGGCCACCTGCCTCACGCACACTCCCACTCAGACACGCATGCATGCATACTCAAAACAACTTCTGATAAACTCCTGGCCAAGGGAGCTGGCTCCAGACAGGCAGAAGCAACAGCAGGACAGAATTCAAAGAGATTCTGAAACCCTAAACTGATATTCTTGGCCAAGGAAAGCTTAAAAAAAAGTATTTTACACGCCTCACAGCGAAATTTCAAATCCACTTTCTGAAAACGTTTAGCTATTTAAAAAATTCTCATTCAACAGAATATAGTAGACAGGTCCGCTGTGAAAAAAATGGCTGGCCTAACAGACACATTACATAATGTAAGTCTTATCTATGTTGTGTTGTTCTGTATTACTATGAAAGGTTAAATTCATTTAAAATTGTAGTCGGCCTGGGTAATCATTTCAGAATCAGAATCAGAATAATTAACTGATCCTGGAGAAAATTGCTTAAATTTGAAGCTACAACAACAAATCCACTGACAAAAACATTCAATAGTTGAACTTGTACAAATTAAATGATCATTGGTTGATGATCCATGTCGGCAGTTTAAAACTATTTCATTTGGAAGCAGAGCTCAAGTAACATTTATTTATTGTCACTTTGACTGAAATACAGGTAGATTCACGCAGGATCAATACATTCAGGTGATTTTTGGTATGCATTTGATTATTGTTTTATTATACTGTAGCTAGATTAAAGGGATAGTTCACCCAAAAATTTGATGTTTATTTGCATACCCCCAGGGCATCCAAGATGTAGGTGACTTTGTTTCCTCAGCAAAACACAAACGCAGATTATTAGCTTTAGCCGTAGCAGTCTGGTAGTCATTTAATG